>QJSC01006438.1:4852777-5173716 GCA_003697955.1 Calidris pygmaea
TACTTTCTAAATAGCTGAATGTTTACAAAGTCTAGCATTTAAGGAACTTAGAAGTGCTCTACTTTAAATAACTCAATACAAAACTTATTCTGAAGACCCTCAAGAACAAACAACATAAAACTATGCAGCTGCAAAGCTGTTTGAAATAGCTTCTCAAATAAACTTAATTTTACAGTTACAGAATTTCAGTTTAGAAAGAATGTGTATGAAAACTGTATGGACACGTTTATATATTGGTGCAGAGTAATTTACAAATAAAGCCCAAATTTTGAGTACCTGATACTTTCCAGTCTATAACAACATTTATAAAGCATAAATAAAGGATAAAATGTAAATAAAGGATATTGCAGAGAATAAAACTGAATGAGTCAATATTACAAAAACCAGAATGCTTATTTTCATATACTTTTAGCATATTTCCAATATGAAACCTCACATTCAACAGTCACTCTCAACCCCTGAACTGTAATTAGTTACTCAGACACGAGCAGCTGTGTATGTTTTTTTCACAGGTTTTTTGCTGTACACATCTCCAATCAAAAAATTGCATGGAAAAAAGAACCCAATCTGCCTCTTTGTTGTAGCTAACATAGGAATTACTATAATTTGGGAAGGATAACTGGAACATATGCTATATCAAATGGAAGTGATCAAAATCAGGAACATCCCCCCTTCACCCCACCGAAAGAAACCCACCACCCACATGCAAAATGGAAAAACTATATAAAAGACAGTCAACGGGGTTAATCCTCTTTTTCAAAATATTAACTTCCTGACATGCAAACAGTTTTACACAATTCAACCCCAGTTCTCTAAAACCAAGACAAGGAAAAGGAGTAAGTAACATCAATTTGATCTAATGCGGATAATGCATAGTTTCATTCATCTCATAGTACTTTTTTGGTCTGCTACCTGGAGTGGGAGAAAGCTTCCAATGATTTCAATACGTCCCTAAAGAATATTGTTTCTGGACAATGTCCAGAAGTAATTTGGGCCAAGAATAGCTATTTGATCCCAAACTGAAACATTCCAACACCAGCCAAAGGTCTAAGTAGTTTATCTGGAAGTCAAGCAGAGAGATCTGAAGAAAAAATTGGCTCAACTAAACTCAGCAAAGCCATCCTTGTTGATTCTGTTATAGTTCAGAAATTGCTTCAGCTTGCTTTCTGATTTATATTCCTGTATATGGACTCTAAGTCAACTTTTCCAAGATTCTGAATTTACTTTCCATCACACCTCCCACCATGACAGCTGAGAACTGACTTGCCAGTTTTCTAATGCCCTTGGGAAACAAAGCATCATTTTTCTGCTGCTGTATATGGAAACAATCAAGGTGCCAAAGGGAATAACTAGCTGTTCAGAGTGCTATACTTTGAGAGTTTTTGAGGTGCTAGAACACAGTTCAACTGTGCTTCCAATGGATAGCATGGGCAGGAGGCTCTGTTGTCCAAAGCCCGCTGCTGGCAAACCTCCCATACAGAGACATGCAGAAGCCGCCTGGAAAACCTTTTAAATTCCTATCTTGTAATTGGAGGCAAAGACCCAGAAGCAAATGTACAGTTGTTATCAAAGATGCAGCCAATCCACTAAGCACACAATTACAGAATTTTAGTTAGAATTACACTCCTACAAAGCCAGTTTTATATCCTATAAAGAGGCAAGACTTACTGGGAGATGATTTTTTTGTTGTTCTAATAATTGATCTTGGAAAAGGCCAAGTTTTAAGTAAGTTTCTTTTTTCCTTCTTCACCCTTTCCTTTATGAATGTTAGCTAATTAATTAAAAAAAACATCCCTTCCCTGCTGAAATAGACAACACATACATATAAATGCTATAATAACAATAAACACAGAAACTATTTTATCTGCGAACAAAACATGAACTCAGAGGTACAATGAGAAACATACTTCACTCATACAAGTTACTTTTCTTAAAGGGGAAAAAAAACTTGGAGCATCAGAAAAGAGCGTGAGGAAAATGAACGGGAATCAATGTTAATAACACTTCAGGCTTTCTGTTCATTCCAAGAAAAGAAATTCTATGAAAATTCCTCTTTTCCCTGAAAAGCTAGCTTCTTTGGTACATCCTTTTATCAGCTGTCCATTTTACTATTCAGATCTCCACAAAAATAGACTGTGATCTATTCTTTTACTTCTGAGTAAGTACAACACAAAATAAAAATACCAGTGAGAGAACTTTGCTTTCACAGCCCAGCAACAGCAGTGAAGTGTGCCTCAGGCTAAGTCAAAACTTGTTCAAGTCCCCCCTTCAAAGAATGGCCATTGCCATTCCCATCTAGTAGCCTGTTACAAACATAAAAACCTTGTAGTCTACTGCAAGAAAGGCTCAAAGCATAAATAAATCAGCCAATAAATGAGACAGCATTTTATTTATCTTCAAGCTGTCATCACTAGACAGCTTGTTTCTGTAACTGGTAAAGACTGAACAGCAGTAAATTAAGCCCTATAACATGACAGGAAATACACTGTCATGTTTCACCACATAGAACGCCATCTTTCCAAAACTTGAATGAAACATCTCAACAAACCAATATCAGAACAGTAGACACACTTTTTCAGAAAAAGGGGTAAGTATCTCTGTGAGGAGCACAAATGATGAAATCCTTGGAACTTTTGTCTTCTGACCAGATTACCTGGCAGCTTGGAGTCACAAGTTCTAAATGCCCCATTTTCTCTATTTAGAATACTCGTTCCATCTGTCTTTTGTGGCTTCCTCATTCTTTTTTGTAATGAGGCTCCTAGTAGGCTCCCTTCTCTTGCTGGCTACTGATTTTCATGAAATTTATGGGAAATTTGTTATTGAAGATGATTATTCTCTGACAAATTTAACTGAAATAGGCCAATGAATTCAAAGACGGCTGTTTACATGACAAAAAGGTACTTGACTTAAACTGTGATGTGTGCACACATGCACATATACATATATCAATTTGTATGCTTTTACAAAATATTAAGGTCATCATTTAATACAGGGTTATATGGCCAATACATTGACCTATAGAAGCACATCCAAAAAGGAGGTCAGAATAGGAACTTTAGAGATGACCTGGAAAACTGACGTGTTGTGAGGGAACAGAAATTCCTTGCCAAGTCCAGATATTTGACAGCACGGGAAAGCTTCTTTTATTAGTATTTACAAGGAAGATAAAATAGGAGGTAGGAAATTATTTCTTAAACACCTAGTTTGGCCTTGGGTTATATCTCTGTCAGCATTGACCATTTACAGAAATACTGGCCAAATTTCACAGAATATTCAACTTTTGACAGTTCATCAGCCACAACAAGGAGTTTTGGCAAGATATTTAAGCCTTGTAGGCTACTTTTCCATATGTTCAATTAATCAAATAAATTAATGGCAGAATGGAATTAAACACAAAATATGCACCCATGTTCACCCAATTCCCTGAGCAGGCTTCACAGTATGCTGCAAACTGTCTCAGTTGAACTGTTAGCAGCATTAGAAATAGCTGTTCCAAAGCCATCACAAACAGCAGTCACTGAACCCCTTTGCTTCAGATGTTATAGGGCCGTTACGTCTTTTTGCAGTCATTAGAGTGGATGACTGCTAAGGGCCACTATTATACTCTTCAAAATTGCTTGCCAAACTGCTTTGGTAAATAAATAATTCCCCTCAACTATTTCTTGAACTATATTTCTAATAATGTTTTTAGTTGAAAACTCTTTGTACTGTTTTAGCTCTTCAGTATATTTCTGCCAACAAGCCATACTTACTAAAGATCTTATGGATCATATTCTGGAAATTCCAGTGACAGAGGACCCTGCACATCCTTCATGCTTCATACAGCATCGTCTGGAACAGATTATCTTTTGCAATCACTTGCAAATAGATAAAGCCCTAAGAATTGCTAAATCCTTAGTTTGACATACTAAGAAAAAGTGTTCTAACTCCATCTTCTGGCTAAGAATAATTGGTATGGAAGATCAAAAAAATTATGAAGCAAATTTAGCTTGACATCAAGCTTTACTTACAAACTTTATGCTTCTATAGTCTTGTTTCTTCTTTATGGGATTAAAGTTTTCTCTTCAGTTTATTATTTCTTTCACTTTCTTGTCACTTCTGGGCTTGAGTTTTATCTTTGTCAAGCATCTGTGTAATCAACATTTCTGTTAATGTTTTGGTTTAAAAAATGTGAATTTAATTAAGGGCAAATTTCTGCTTTATCTTCTTGAACATTATTTTCTAAAAAATTAAAAAATTAATTAGGTGAAGAGAAACTGTCCTTGTGCTAGGAAATAAAGCATTATTAGCTGCACAATGCAAGATCTAATATTTCAGATTTCATCAAGGGGTAGAGCTAACAACTCAAAACAGCAGGACTGCAGGTGTTTTCACAAGATATTCTCTTTGATCACAAACCTCTGTCTACAGTAGAAGAAAACTCAAGAAGTTCACCACAGAACCAGATACCTGAAGTCATTTGTGTGTACTCTTCAACAGAAGAGTTTATTCAAAAGCTGGAATGAGACACATGGTGTACCTGTTCACATTTCTCCACTCACAAACTCTTGTGCAAAAAATGATTGTTGTGACTAATGCCTTTTACACTGATGATTTTACAAGGATGACAGACAGAACATATAAGCAAACACCTCTATAAAATGAATATACCACAGACTAAGAGTTGTTATGAAAGGAATGTGATACGTTTGGATTACACAATTCCTTATTATAGAGAACTCTAAACCTGATAGCATTCTGAAGCTGGCAGGAACAAAGTCATGGGACCTATTTGTTCCATGATGTTCAGTCTGGACTTGAACTATTAATAAGAAACTCTTTTTGATCACATTTTCCTTT
Organism: Calidris pygmaea; assembly: GCA_003697955.1. Lineage (NCBI taxonomy): Eukaryota > Metazoa > Chordata > Aves > Charadriiformes > Scolopacidae > Calidris > Calidris pygmaea. Next base: position 4,857,617 of record QJSC01006438.1, read on the forward strand.
TTCTTGCTGAAAATTGAGTGCAAAGGAGAGTTACTGCAAAGAGCTAGATTGAAGCTTCCTTACTTAAGCATCTGGACTTTATCAGAAATTTCATGTACCCACAGAAGGGGGGCAGAAGAATCACCAAAATATGTAGAAGCATCAAAAAGGGACAGACATACTTCCTGACTCACCATGAGAGGACTTCCACTTCTACATTCTAAGGTAGTAGCTTTTCTCCACTACCATATTACATATTCAGTCTGGTACACGGAAGCCCAATGGATTGATTAGATTCAAACACCCATGAGGTGACTCACAAAAGTGTTGTCCTAGTTTTATAATGTATTCCTTTTACTTCAGTCTGAAAATAATGAAGAATTTTCACATAAACACAACAGTATTAAAGTACTGTTTTAAATGCATGCCATACACTCAGGTATTAGAAAGAATCTGATTCATATGTATCCTTTACATTTTAAGTACCTGTTTGCTGTATTTAAGCTATCCAATATTGAAGCATTCTGTTCCTTTCACTTCAAGTAGACAAATGCAGAATATACAGTTCACTCAAGACATAGAACAAATGAAGAGCCTTTTGAGTGCAAGGAGATGTTATTTTGACCGATTTATTGGGAAGTTCTAACACATCCATTCTTTACACTGCAGCTCCATTAGTTCTCTTAAATCAGCACAACTTGGCATAGTCACAATAAAGGAGCAGTCTGGCCCTCCCTCAGCTGCTCATTCCCATCCCTGTGTTACTCCCTCTCTTATGCAGCAGTAGCATTCATGCAGACACGTGGCAAGAAACTACAAAAACAACTGATTAGTTTTAACATGGATTGGCTCCCCAATTTAGTTCACTGTGTAGTCTCATGAATGCTTGTGTCAGCACAAAGGGGGATAGTGCCCAAGCAGGAACAAGCAGACAGAGATGGGAAGGACCACTCCTTTCAGTGGAAGTGCCACAAAGCATGCAGGGAATCGGAACATTTGAGTAGAGGTGTTCAGATTAGAACAGATATGCCCAAAGGTCAAAAAAAAAAAAAATTAAAAACAAAAATCCTTTTTTGCAACTACATACAAATGAATCTAATTGAACACAGTTTTCAGCATCATAAAATTATCATTCTCTGAACCCACAATTCAAATTTTTTATCAAGACTTGCACTGCAATTGTGCCTCCCAGCCAACAAAATGTGTGTTGCACCACACATTTAAATTGTTCTGCTGCTGGTATTACCAGCAAAAAGAGAGGTGACCCACCCCCAAACCAAAAACCACCAACAAAATATGAAGGAACGATGAGGAAGGCTGGGGGGAAAAAAAAATTATAGAAGATGTCAGAGACAAATACAAAAGCTGAGCACTCAAAAAAACCTTTTAAAAAAAGGGCAAATTAAAAAAAAAAAAAAAAGAAGAAGAGGGAGGTAGGAGGTATAGAAAGGACATTTCTATGTCACTTGACCTTAAAAGCCACTGAAGTCTCAGCCTCTAATCTACATATTAGCAAAAACATTTCCTCTAACTAGCTACAATACACAAAGCATAACATTTTAAATCAGAAACATTTATAAAATTATCCCAGAAGAAAACTGTAGTGGGATATGAAGACTGAGAAAAGTCACCTGCAACTGACATCTAGGGCAATGAAAAGGACAAACAAGCGCTCCATTCCACAAGATTTTAGGGAACTTTTACATTCTATTCATTAATTAAAGGACTTGAATTCTGTGTGGATACCAAACACATTAAGAGAAAGCCTGACACTGAAGAAACTTCAGTTTTTGAAGAAACAAGTTACTTATTCAGACACTGACAATAAATTAACGGTGAAAATCACAAAATAGTAAAGGAAAACTTGTGACATGCCAGGAACATTTAGACATGGCCAAGGCATGCCTCTCTGTAATTCCCCCTAGCTTTTATCCTCTGAAAATCCAAAACAAACAAAGAAGCCCAATGACAGGTTTACTGCAGGCTGAAGTTGTGATGTCCTAGGGTGGAGCTGTAGAGAAACTGCCCTATTCAGAGAAAACACAGAGATTTTAATATCAGGAGAAAGGGGCTAGTGAACCGAAGTCCAAATAATTTCCTCTATTGATCTTAACAATTAAATGGAAACTGAAAAACATTACTGGCATAGATGGTTTGAAAACCAAAAGACCTGGAAGAAAGTTATCCAAATTAGACTATGAGAATAACAAAATTCTAAAAAATAAATCTGCCCATCTCAGCCAATTTTAATGATCATTTAGAAATATAACCATATGATGAGAAAATAAAACAAAGAAAAAACCCTTTGTGTTGTTCAGAAAAGCATAACAATATTCCTGATACACAAAACTATCTATGCAAGGTGATCTGACTACGGGACATTTTAGCTACATTGTTAAAAGGAACAATGGACTGTCAGTCACTTTCTTGATATTTTCAGTGGAATTTTCTACAAAATACTTCATAGCATAAGAATTGCAAAGAGCATTTTTCTGATTTATTTTCCTCAGTAACAGTCACAGTCAGAAGATGGGAGACTTTAATCCCTTTTCCCTTTCATATCACCCACCTATTTGACTGGTTCTATACGTTACAGAACATACAGTATTTGACAAGTTGATTTAGGAAGTCAGATGACTATGACAGATATAAACCAAATGTTTCCCCAGAAATTGTATGAAACTTCAGAGACTTTGCTGAAAAAAAAATATAGTCCCTTACTGTAATGCCTGAAAGATTAAACAGATAAGTAGTGTCCTACTAAGCTGCAGTTCTGTCTGTTATTAGACTTATCTTTTGAAACATGCATGTATACCAAACAGTCTGGCTGAGAATATGACATCCAGGAAACAACAGCTGAATGTTGTCATCTCATAAAAGCAATTTGAAAATAGTCAACAAGTGACAGAAAGAAGATTAATTTTGGATAATTAAACATTATTAAAAGTTAGTCAGAAAAATAAGTATGTGATCACGTAGCTCATATCTCCTTCCTTGACAGGAGACTGACAAGACTTACAGGGCTAACATACTAAATGAGGATAAAACAAAATATTCAATGTGTTTGATGTATTGCATAACTTGCAGGCATTGCCCTAAATAAATAGCAAAGTTACTGAGCATACACTCATGGAATGCAATGGTGATCTGATGACACCATAACATCCATTTTACTGTCCAGAATTGGAGGGATAAAGAAGAACAAAATTCACAATTCAAATTTGAGATTGCCAGATCTTGATTCATTAACATCTATATTAGCTGTTTATTAATCATACACATTTAAATCCCAAAACTCATTGATTTCAATGGTAAAACTTCATAACTTGCAATTGAACTACTATGAATACATACCAAATAAAGCACATACCAAGCAGTGGCCACATGAGACAACATATGTTAGTGAGGTTGGACAAGTCAGTCAATTCTGAATTAGCAGCAAAACCAGTTGCTCTTCCTTCAGAATGGCATCCTAGTGCTCTAGCCACTTCCACCAACCCACATATTATTTTTTTTTTTTTTTAAGTTTTTTTGGTAATAAAATTGAAGAGAAACACATACAAAGATTCCAGACCAGGTAGACAATGATCACTGTTTGGAATGCAAGCCCAGTGACCAGCTAACCATACACAACACTGGCCTACAGTGTGAAAAATGCCCTAAAAATATGGGCTGCTAGACTCTTAAAGCCATGTTAATCTATCATAAATGTGCAGAAACAGAGGTATTCTATCTTTCTAAGATATTCAAGGGTTCAGGGTCGAAGAGCTGAGTTGGGAGTTTGTTGGCTTTTTTTATGGTTGGGTGGGGTTCTTGTTTGGGGTGTTTTTTTGGACGGTTAGGGAGGTTTGGTTGATTGGGTTCCTCCCTGCCAAGAGCTTTGCATATAGACTTCAGGTACTAACACAGGTCTAACTGATGATCTGTCAAAGCTACTCTTTTAACAAGGAAGAAAAGGTCAGGGGGGTGGGGGCTATATGGAAGAATTCTTCCAAAATAATTTGAAAATCATAGAATTCAAACACTTAAAATATATTAACTTTTTAAGCTTTACACAAACATAGGAACAAAAGTGTATTCTGTATTAACCTTGACACTTTAACAAGTTTAGCCTTTAACTATGTACTACAATACTAGTTTGTTAAAATCTAAGTTAATTTGTGTGTTTGCCTATGTAACAAAAAAAAAGAGAGGAAAAAAATGTAAAAACACAGTGACAACCACTCTTGGTTTAACCTGACGGCCACTACATGATTTTTCCCTAAAAAAATAACTAGTCATAGCTAGCCGTAAGGCAATAATAACAAAATACAGCAATATTAAATCAATTACTGTGAATTCATTTACAGTTTTTAAGTGAAATGCAAAAGACACAATGATTTTCTGAGATAAAACACACACTGCTTTCAACACTAACTGGTTTACTTTAGCGGCTAGGTCACCACTGGAAATTACTGAATTTTAATCAACACAGAAAAAAAGTATTTAGAAAAAGAACCCCTTGCTTTAGAGGTTAAACCTCAGGTAACACTAATTTTGAAAACTACATTTTAATATGTGACACACAAGAACACTTCAGTGTAATTGCTAGAGAAGGTGGTGATAGCTGAAACTGCTGAAACTTGCATCGTACTTAATTTTGGTAACTAGGGAAGATGATTTTCATACAGATCACAGAAATTTGACTGTACATCTTTCAGAATCAAGCACAACCACAATGTTCTTTGGAGAAGTAGGCTGGAGAGTTTAAATAATTTTTTAATTTATCCAAAGTAGCACTTTGCAAATTCTCATCAGCACTGTAGCCGCAGTCACAACCAAACGGTTTGAGATGCAGCCAGTCTTTTCCTTTGTAACCGTTGAGTTCAGCTTGCAACACTATCAAAAATAAAAGAACTGTAAGCTAATTGCTGGCAAGTATGACGCAAGCAGTTTCCTAGGTAACAGCCCAAGTTGCTCAAGTGCCTGATCCAGCATTTCCTCATCTGTTTGCACTCACACCAGCAGTCTGACAATGTAGTCACTGCATCCTGTTTCACTCAGTAGCCAGTGAAACACACTGAGCTTAACCCTTGATGAACATCTCTGCAGTTAACCTATCATACTTAGAAATTAAGCTTTACAGCGATGTTTTGTGCATGCGTTTTTCATTTTCTCACACCTTTGCAGTAGCTGTCTACACTGTATTTTTTTAATTAAGGAAAAAATGAGAAAATAAACTTCATCTAAAATAATAAAAAAATAAGAGATTTTCTAATTTGCGTTTGCACTACTGAAAGTTTCTGCCACAAATTAAATTTTAAAAAGTTAGTCATCTGCAGATTTTAAAAGAAACATTGAGTTATCTGTATCTCTGATTATAACTAGAAATGTTCCTGGTTTTATACCATATCTAATTTACTTGGTTATAAACATCAAGGGGATCTATCAAGTTACTCATTCACTTTAAATAGATGTGTATTCATATATAAGTAGGAAGCATGTTTTTAGAATGCATCACAAAACAGTTACTGTATACACCAAGGAAAACAAAAATTACATTTTGATCTAAAAAAATGTAGAGAACACAGATCTCATCAGCAAGCTATCTTTCAGGAGAAACGCAGATTCTAGAGCAAATAAAAAAAAAAAACAGATTTATAAAAAAAAAAAAAAGGCAAATACTGGCCTTTCTGACAATATTTTGTAGCAAAAAACCCAGGTAATTTAAATCTATTTTTTTTTTAAATATAAATTTGGTCATTTCAGGACATGAATAAACATGAAACAAACTTTTCCAGCACAGAGCTTTTAATGTGCTGATATCGGTGCTTATATGGTGTAAAACAGAACTGTTTTTCTGTACTATGGAATAGTTATGGAGCACAAAGAAAACAAAAAGGCAAGAGAAATGTAGTATTTTTTAATTAACAATTCGGGGCAATGCTTCACTAAGGCAAAAGACACATGAAATCTACTACTGAAAAAAAACTGTCTCCACCTTCACTAACTTATCTACCCAGTGCAATTTTAAGTGGGAAATCCCCTAAAGCATTCTGAAATAGCCAGATGACAGCCAACCAGAACAACCTACCACAGCAGCTTCCTGACCGCTAAGGAGAACTAGGTATCAAAAATGTGAAGGTGCAGGGAGGAGGCAACTTCAGGGACTTTTCACTATTTCTTTCACAAAAGCCTTCTCACACAGGAGGCCAGGTTCGTATCAAGTTAGAACTGCTCAAAAAGGAGATCTAAAACTGGCCTGATTTTCCAGCAACTGGAAGTCTCATTCCTTCAAACACATCATGGATTCTCCAGTTTCTTGGGAGGCCTTCTTGCTCAAATCTAGTACCATGATTTATCCATCACCCAAAACACAAAACGTGAAGCATTAGGCCAAAAAGACCACAGGTACAAACAAACAAGCAGCCTGTAATAAAGCTCTGAAGAACAGTAAGCAGGTATGCATTGGCAAATATACTTATCTAGAAAATAAGGAACAAAAAAGGGCTACCATGTTTACATGACATGATCAATGCTCTGGCTTAGTCAGCAATTAACTACTTGTTAGCGTCACAGCAATGTTGTTCTCTAAATGCAGATGCTTCCATCAGCAGGCTCTTCTACTCTATGCGTATAGTTTTCCTCTGCTTCACTTCTTAGCTTCCTCCCATAGACCGGCATTGCTCTCTGTTCTGATATTGCAGTACCCACACAGTAGGTAGGAAGACAGGAAAAAAAAAAAAAAAAAAAAAAAAAAAAAAAAAAAAAAAAAAAAAAAAAAAAAAAAAAAAAAAGAAAGAAAAGAAAAAGAAAGAAATGCTTTCTTCACCAATAGACAATTTTCTGCAATTGAATGGAAAGTCAGCTCAGAAAAATAAAAAAAAAAAGGAAGTCGTCTGGTATGTGATTATGGAAATTCCAGAAAAAGATCAAGAAGTTTCGGGGATGAAGAGGCAATGATAGGCAGGCAGAAAACCTGTGATGGCACAAAGTATGTTGAGAAACCTGAATATCCCTGTAGGGAAGGGAAGCAAATCAGCACCGACGAGTGAGACTATTGTTGCAGGGTTATGCTAAGATACAAAAGATTCCCAAAGATTCCCACCCTAATCCTATTCAACAATGGAAGCAGGGAATCTTGAGAAAAACCATGATCCACATGACAGCTTTAGGTTATGGGACTCAAGGTTCAGACAGCTTCTCCAAAACTAAAGCACGCAATAGTTTGATAAAATGAGTTTTTAAGATACCTGGATTAGAAACAAGTGGAAGAACATCCACATACAAGTAGAGGGCACTAAAAAAATATATCTAAACATGAACATAGGCACCAAATTACTTAACCATTTTGGTTATGTAATTCATATATAACAAGTGCATTCTGCATAGAAGGTTAGCCTCTACAATGCTTGGAAGTCTATCCAAACACAGTTTAGTACTTTTGCAATACTCACAATTGTTATCTGCCTTATAATGATCCACCAACTACAGAATCCATCATTATGATATACAGTTTTTCTCCAGCTCTGTGTCCTGCCATACTCCGACTCTGACAGAAGAAGAAAAATACAGCTCTGTCCACCAGGCTAAATAACCTCCCAAATGACACTCATGACAAGACCGATGCAGGAAACTGTTCTTTTTGACTCCGGCTTTTCTTGGCTTACCCATTTTCCTGAAATTTGCAGAGATACCACTGCAGAACATCTCAAAAAGTGAAGCAGAGTTGATGGGAAGAAAAAGACAGACCTGGGCCACAGCTGGGAATCTAACAGATATGCTGAGCCAAAGTATTACTCAGAAATTGGAAATAAAGTTCAAAATTTCCTTAAAAAAAAATAAATTCTGCAAAAGTCTGGTTAAATTTTCTTGCCCTATGGAGGCAAATAGAGCTCAAGACATCAGGACAGAAAATATACCTCTGCTCCTACTGACCCTGTTACAACCGAAGCTGTACTCATAATAAAATACCTCAATTAAATTTGTATATGAATGTCGGTATTATAAAGATCAGACAAAGCTTTCTTACAGCTCTCAAAAATTGCAGGAAAGTACATTGACAAATACAAATCCTCTAATTCTTTCCCTCCATTTTAAATGGAGAAGTGAAGGGAGTAAGATGTTCAGTATTTACTTTTTGAGGCACAGTTCATTCCCTATTATGATTAGTCAACCAGCTACTCTTGCTACAGCTACAGCACTTGAGCCAATGCTACTCGTATTTCTTCCTCCTCACTGGCTTACAATAGGAAAGAGTTAGGCAAAACATAAACAAGATGGATAAAGGCTTAGTCTTCTCAAAATGAAAAAAAACCCAACCCAAGAAAACCAACCTAGAAAACCTTTGTTCCCTCTATCCAGGAAACAAACAAACAGAGGATTGTTTTCAACTTTGAAACTACCAAAGACATACAGATTCTCTTTGGGCAGCAAAGAATAAGTTCCTAACTATAAAAGCCTACATATTAAGAGCTCAGATACTACAAATAAATTTGCAGTTATGCTTACAGAGAAGGAAGCAGGTGAGTAAGCACCTTGCATCTAACTTGCAGAACTAAAAAAAAAAAAATATGAAAAAACAAAGAGTTTTAAAATATTGTGAAGTATCAAAGTAAAGGATGAAGTATGTATGAGTATGTCAAAAATAAATGTACACGCCTTTTCAAATGCAGTCTATTTATGTATCCTTTTCCAATAATGGACATTCACATGGTACTGAAGGGATTCTAGAAACACTTTTGTGCAGTAAACACAAATATTTAATTCTTCAACTTTATAAATTTTATATTACCAACACACTTTTTAAACAATAATTTGATTGCTAGCTTTCTGAAAAAAGAAAGGTGTTTTCAGTCAGAACACTGTCGTGTCTTTGCTGGAAGACACTTGTAATTCTGGACCAAATTACAGTACTGATCTTGCAACATGTAGAAAGAGAAAGAACACACTGGTAGAAAGGGGTGCTAAAACTATTGTAAATTTAAGAACAGATAAGGACAGGGAAAGAGAAAGTAAAATGACATTTAAAAAAAACAAAAGTCAAGCAAGTAATCAATTTTCTATTGAACATTAATCTCCTGGGAAATTATTTTTCTTGTACTTGCAAGGCACAAAATAATTAAAAATAAAAATGTGCCAGCCTCAGCAAGTTTGCCAATGACCCCAAGCTGTGTTGGGCGGTCAACACGCTTGGAGGGAAAGAGGGACCTAGACAGGCTTGAGAGGTGGGCCTGTGCAAACCTCAACAAGGCCAAGTGCAAGGTCCTGCGTGTGGGTCAGGGCAATCCCAAGCACAAATATAGGCTGGGCAGAGAATGGATTGAGAGCAGTCCTGTGGAGAAGGCCTTGGGGATGTTGGTTGACAACAAGCTCAACATGACCCAACAACGCACACTTGCAGCCCAGAAAATCAACCATATACCGGGCTGCATCAAAAGAAGTGTGGCCAGCAGGTCACAGGAGGTGATTCTGTCTCTCTGCTCTGCTGAGACCCCACCTAAAATACTGTGTCTGGCTTTGGAGTTCTCAGCACAAGAAGGACATGTACTGGTTAGAGCAAGTCCAGAGGTGGGCCATGAAGATGATGAGAGGGCTGGAGCACCTCTCCTATGAAGACAGGCTCAGAGAGTTGGGATTGCTCAACCTGGAGAAGAGAAGGCTCTGGGGAAACCTTAGAAAAGCCTTCCAGCACCTAAAAGGGGCCTACAAGAAAGCTGGAAAGGGACTTTTTACAAGGGCATGTAGTGATAGGACAAGGGGTAATGGTTTTAAACTGAAAGAGGGTAGATTTTGATTAGGTATTAGGAAGAAATTCTTTACTGTGAGGGTGATGAAACACTAGAACAGTTTGCCCAGAGAAGTTGTGGATACCCCCTCCATGGAAGCATTCAGGGCTGGGCTGGATGGGCCTTTGAGCAGCTTAGTCTAGTGGAAGGTGTCCCTGCCCATGGCAGGGGGATTGGAACTCGATGATTTTTAAGGTCCCTTCCAATCCAAACCATTCTATGATTCTGTGAATTCTGTCCATTACCAAACAGGTGAAAGGAATGTAGCTTTAAGAATGTATTCATTTGAGATTATTTCTCTAGTAGCAAGTGTGAACAAATTTATAAGTTATATTTAACCCTGTGAATTTTTAAACTAATAAGGACTATCATCTCAATCCTTAAACACTGTAAAACACATATTCTTTTCCACTTGAAAGCTTAAGTGTTCTGCTGACTCCAGGAAGCTTTCTACTAGAATATGTGTTAAGGCAAGTATAGAATACGTAGAAATCTTTAGCAGTGAGATTTTAACAACAACTAGTCTCATACAATAAAAATGATGTAAGGCTAACTGTATACCTTTATAGGCGCATTATTAAAGCTGTATTGACTTTTGCAGTTAATCCTGAAATGGCATCTCTACTACATGAAACACAGTTTGAGTCTTTTCTGAAGCTTTAAGATACCTTCCTAAATAATGTATCAATTTCATATTTACAGATATAACTTCAGTTTCTAAATTAATTTGTCCTGAAATTTTATCCTTAATGATCTCAATAATTGGTTATGCAAATTTCATACATAAGCACGGAATTTTACCCTGTTTTAATGAGATTGTTTGAAACGTACAGTCTTTTACTAGTTCTGATTTTTACTCTTCATGAAAAATTGTTACCCTTCACACATAGACTGAAGTATTATTTTCTTCTTCGGAACATTTTGCAGATGTCTCTGGTATGACAGTCATTGTCTCAGAGGGTTTGAAAACAGGCCACCCTTAAAAACTGTAGACAGCATCTGCCTCTGCCCATCTACTCCCATTTTCTTATTTTCATCTTGACATCATAGAAAATCACTTGCAAACCTATTATTTTCAACCTCCTTTAAAAATTCTTTGCAATCTAACAAACAGGCTTCCAGTTATGAAAAATAAATTAATTAAAAAAATAATAATAAAAGAGACAGGTCATTAACACAAAAGCCGTTCCAAACTCTTTCTTAAACTTTTTCAACGAGAAACCCCAAATAGAAAGAAAATTAGACTTTCAATATTACCATGGTATGGAAAAATTCTGCTACAGTGAATAAAAAGTAGCAAGAAACTCTAATTCAAATTAATGTTTTTCTATAACTACATAAAAATAAGTTAACAAATACTCATAATCAAAATACTTTCAACTGTGCTTTGCCATAGCAGCACAAAGCTGTTATTTACATCACAGTAATCACTCATTTTAACTTCAGATAGGCATGCTACATTCCTTTAATTTTTGGAAAGATCCTATGTAATGTTCCTCAGCATTTTACTATTAAAAAAGAATAACACAAAAAACCCAAAACCAAACAACCTAGAAGATACATAGATTATGCACATCTGTGCATAATCAATTGAAATTCTCTCACTGGAAGTTCCATTTGAAATTTTCTTTGTAAGCATGCTTCCATGATCCCCATATGGATATTATGCTGCCTCGAAAATGCAGTTAGTTGAAACAAGGACAGAAAGAGGGTACTTACAGGGTGGACAACACAAGCTTGCTTATGTTTTCTAGTTAAAATATGAAATATACTGCTCTATCCTATACTAACATGTTAGGAAGAACGAAGCCCCTGTTATCCTTTATATATTTACCCCAGTCTATAAGCAGCAATACACAGTAGATATATCTGCTTTTCAGTGCACATTTGTAAGGACAATCTCAATGGAAACAGTATAACCTAGATCAACATTCATCTTTCATTGAGCAAAATAAAGCCTGTTTCTCGCAGATCCAGCTAGTCAAGGGGAAAATGGTGCTAGTGTGCTTTTATTTTGTTCAGCCAGAGCCAATTCCTGCAGGGCAGTGCCAGAGCAGATGGCATTTCACAAGCACAGCAGAATCTAAACTTTTTCAGTCTGCTAATCACACCTTCAGATTTCAACACAAATTTCCCTACTACCCACACATAAGACCATAACTGCTTGTATCTACAAAAACGCAGTTTAAATTAACAGAAATACAACTTCATACTATGTTATGAGGTTAATTCTAAAGGAGTGAGAATGTGTACAACACTGTGGAATTGCAAGAAAGGGTATCAAAGAGCCTGTGATTACATTTACATATCCTGGGCTCCCAGTTCAAAAAGGACAGGGAACTGCTGGAGAGGGTACAGCAAAGGGCCACAAAGACGATTAAGGGCCTGGAGCATCTCTCCTATGAAGAGAGGCTGAGGGACTTGGGTCTTTTGAGAAGAGAAGGCTTAGGGGAGATCTAATTAATGCATACAAATACTTAAAGGGAGGGTGTTAGTAGGACGGGCCTGGTCTTTTCTCAGTGGTTCTCAGTGACAGGACAAGAGGAAATGGGCACAAACTTGAGTATAAGAAGTTCCACCTAAACATGAAGAGGAACTTCTTTACTGTGAGAGTCGTAGAGCACTGGAACAGGCTGCCCAGAGAGGTGGTGGAATCTCCTTCTCTGGAGAAATTCAAAACCCACCTGGACAAGTTCCTGTGCAACATGCTCTAGGTAGACCTGCTCCGGCTGGGGGGTTGGACTATGTGATCTCCAGAGGTCCCTTTCAACCCCATATGATTCTATGATTCTATTCTATACTGTCTAGGTGGCAAACCAAATGAAATGAAGACCAGTGTGAACATTAATCAAGACAATAATCACTTAAGACTTCTCTCAAATACATTCCTTTCATTTTAAAGTTAGCATCATTAAACTACATGCACGACACTGAATTTTATTAATTACTAATTATGTCCTATAAATACAGAGATTAATCCCTTCTTCAGGAAAAGTCCTTTCATATCTATCCCTTCCAAGCCCAGCTAACAGGTCATCCGCTTCTGTAAAGCATACACACTGTAAGGTTCTTTGGCCACCATACATCTCTCACACAGAAGATAAAGAGATATCTGAGGATTAGTGTGCATCGGTCATCAGATGTCGAAAAACAGCAGGTCTAATGACAATTTGTGTGAAACGATAGAAACTGTTCTGGAGAGCCAGAAGTACTATAAAAATTCACTGATACCTGTTCTTAAAAACACCTGTACTACTTCTCCTATATTAGTAACTTAGAGTACCCAGAAATTTAGAAATCCTTTAAAATAATCTACTAGACAGAAGGAACAAAACTATATTCCTGAAGCAGTAAACAGGTATCACACAACAGTGCTTAGGAGAAAAAAAAAAAATTAAAAAACCTGGAAAATAAGTTATGATTGAATCTGTAATATTAAACTGACTCTACAAAAAATAAAAAGATCCTAAATGTGAATACAGTCCTTTAATTTTTGGTCAAATTGGAATAAAAATCACACTAAATATGTGCACAGTGAGCCTAGTATAAGAATGCCTTTTTAGCCTTTATTTTAGCTCCTGTCCTGTTAAAAGGGTTTAATCTAATCAAAAAGAAAATGTAATATGACCAATAACGAAGGTTAAGAAAGACACTCAATACCATAGTGCCTCTACTGGGATTCATAGTTAAGCTGTTATTTCAATAAAACTGATAAAACTTCCCTCTGCAAACCTTAAGTTTCACACACTTTCAGAAGAGTTTATTCTATACTGTGAAATTTGCTGATAAAACTATTCTGACAATAAATAGACAGGTATGACATAGGGTTGCTGTATCATCAACTAGCAGTGGTACAGTACCTCTGGGGTGGGGGAGAAGCACTGGCTGTTTTGAGCATTATGAAAGTACTCACCCCAAATTGAACTGAGTGTATATTCCTCACGTACTGTTACCAACATGGATATAGCTAAACCAATACACCTGTATTGCTACTTCATACCAAAAAGCCTGGAATGTTCCGCATAAAAGACGGACCTCTCAAAAATCCAGGGCACTCAAATACAGCTTCACGTGTTAAATTTTCTATGATATCCTGAATAGCTTAAAAATATTAAGTTATATAGGAAAAAGATAATTATAATATTCCATAAAACAAACTTTTATTTACCAAATGAACAACAAATGGACCATTTGCTGCAAATATGCCTTTAACTTAGTGAAGGTATTTGGGTTTGCATTAAGGCTGGTAACTCAGTACTGGGTAACAGAACTTGTAACTTACCATTCAAGCAGTCATTTAGTTGGCAATATGTTATCTTTTTCCACACCTGCTGTATAAAATGAAGTTAGCACTGATAGTCACGAATGCTCTGCATAGCAGCACTGTTTTTCATAAATATTGAACTACCAAACAGAGGGATATAAAAAAATTAATTGAATATCGATGCCCTATTCTATCACTTTCACAGTAAATTTGCACTTCTTTCAAAGGAACATGCTACATATAAAACCTATGAAAAAGTAGGGGCAGCTCAAGACATCAAAACTTAGTTGTGGTTATCAGACGCCTGTATTTAAATGAATTGCATCCTTTCCCAAAACTAACTGATCCATTTTCAAATATGAATGTGCTCCAGAAACCATAATTTTAATTCAGCAGTTATTCGTTGTTGTGTCATTTCTAGTTCGTAGAACACTTCATTTTGCCACTTTCACCAATAAGGTCATTCACTTAACTGGTCTTCCTTAAGGACGGATGTCTCCAATGTGTTTCTGTCACACTTCCTCTTCCCAAATACCATCATCATCTGTCAGTTTACTTATTAACCTGGGAACTCTAATTTATTAGCATCTGTGGTTCCTGTCTGCTTGAAAGGCTCTAGTACTCTGTTACTTCCACTGGATCCTTAAAGTTATTGATTCTTTTTACGTTTCACTAACATTCACTCATATATTACACAGTCTGCCTTAATCAATCTAAGCCCTCAGTTTTACCTTAAATTTTTGTTTCTGCTATTGAGTTGTAGAAAAGTCCCTTTTTTTTCTTTTTTACATTAAAATTTATTCTGCTGTGTCGTTCCATCTTGCTAAGCATTGTTTTCACCCATGGAAAAAGTTATGTTGAAAATCAATGTTTCCTCTCATCTTAAACTACTCTTTCAGCTCTCTCTCCACATAGTTTAATCTTGGAAAAATGGGTAAGATTCCAACAAGAAATCCTATGGCTTTAGCCTCCTGAGGTCTGCCCTCCTTTCTCATTTGGCAGGCAGAAGTTTCTCATCTGTTTTCCTCCTCAAGTTTTTGCATCAATGACAGAATGGACTAAAACTCCCAGTTTCCCTGCCTATAATCCTTATCTTTGCACAAAAGTTCAAGATTTACTTTTTTCCATCTTCTGCAACTAGTTTCTGAATACCAGATCTGATATAGTTGGCTTTGTTCAGTGATTCATTTAAATAGTGGTAAGGCTGCATGAACTTTTCATTTTTAGGTATCAGAAAACCAAAACAGTAGGGAAAAAGGGCTTTTAGAAAATATAACTTTCCTATCAAATGTCAAATAAGGCCCAGGCTTTAGCAGAATTCCCCCCACCCAGTTCTCGTATTCACACATGACATGAGAGACACTCTCATGTGGATTCTTAGAGTTCATCTCACAGTGCAGACTTACCCTATGTTGGGGCACGTTCCATAGACTCCCTTCCCACTCACATTTTTTTCATAAAGCTTGCTGGAATTTGATATCTTTGAAACTTCTAGGGCCATAGTATTCAATCAGTTCAGTTGGTCAAGTTCAACTGTTAGGATGGTACTGTCAGGCATAAACATGCACACACATACATTGTGTCAAAAGATAAGTCTTTTCCTGAGGAAAATATATCTGACTGCTTCTAATCCTCTTCCCTTTCATATTTAACCTCACAGAATATACTGTTCATGAACCGCAGTGGGGAGGCTGTCCTCTTCACCTTTCTATAGGCCCTCCTGGGAACCCTTTTTTCCTCATCTCTACAATTTTCTTTTATGAGTGTAAAATGTCTTCCTAGTCAAAGCTGCAAATCAGTACTTTATCCTGTTTCTTTGACACAGTCAATCATGCAGTTCTTGCAACCTTCTCTCCTGGCTTCCTCCATGTCTTTCCTGCTGGTGCTCTGGTCACTCCTGTAACAGGCCATCCTCACCTTCCTCCATATTTCTTCAGCATTTCCACAGCAGTTGTCTTTGACCTCCTTCCTTTCTCCTTTTATGTTTTCTTTCTGGGAAACCAGACCTGCAGAAAGTCAACCCCATCTGCTACACTGACAACTCACAGACATGTTTCCCTGCTTTTATCGTACTTTATCTGTCCAGAACATGAACTGCCACCAAGTCTTGGATATCTAAAAAACAGCTTAAGGTAAACTCAGCTAACAAAGTTAGTAACTGCACACAGTCTCCCTAACAGCATTCTTTGTCATTCTCTGTGAACCACTGTATGGTCCTGGTGGTCACTTTGCCAGAGGATACCATCTTAAACTCTGACCTCTCTACAGGTCTCTGTGGGCAGACAAAGCACAAATCATTCTTTCTTTCTGGGATGATACTTCCAGAATAAAACTTCAGGATGGAAGGAAAAAAAAAAAGAAAAAAAAAAAAGATACCACTCTTACCAAGAGTCTTCTCATTTCACATTTCATCTAGCCAGAGCAAACTAGATAGAAACAACATAATCCTACTCTTCCAAAATATGGTTGCAAAACCAGTTTTCCAAGACCGTTACTTTCACCATGTAATCCTTCTTTTTGTATAATCCCCACAGTCAGTTGCATCCCATTGAAATTGATTACATTCACAGTTCAACACACCCACATTTCTACCTTGATTTTCCCCATAAGACAAACAATAAAAACCCAAGAGATACAAAGATTCTGTTAACAACTCAAGCAAACCTTGACATCCGGATACACTTGTGGTAACATTGTAACCATTAGGGGAAAAGGTAAAAATTCAAAGAGCTAGTTTGTCAACTGCATAGCAAGAAGAGTTACCTTTTATATTATTGGCTGCAATCAACGGGTAAAGGGTCACATGTTTCTAGACTGCAAACAGTATCAGAATGTAACAATTTTAACACACTATAAAATGCATATTAACTGACAGCTTCTGCACGAGAAAGTTTATACCCCGAGTACTTAAGAACAAATAGGTAACAGACACAAATTGTCTCAGCAAATAAGCAATTGCATTAATTTCAAGTTACATAAATACTTCAAACTCTTGAAATTGAGTCCTGATTTTCCTAAGTTACGCCAAAGGTACAAGATAGCTTGGAAGACAAACTGGGGAGAGGTGGTGATCAACAACCTAACCACAAGACAATTCTTCATGTAATTAACAGAGTGCAAAATCAAACCAGTCTTTATCCATGAAATATCTCAGCCTTCCTACATGCTTGAACCTAGTCAGGTAGCTAGGAAAAGTATCAGCTTTGTTTGTAGGCACAAATCCTGTATATTTATCACATATTCTTTCTGGATTCTGAGAAGCTCCTATGCATGAGTTCCTACACTTAGTCATTTGCTCTCATATACAGTTCACCGTCATGTTTAAAAAAAAAAAAAAAAAAAAAAAAGATGTTTTACTACAGCATTTTTCAGGACATAGAGTGTTTACCAGATCTGCAATACTGACAAGCACACCTTTTAGATTCCCAATTCTGATTTGGCTTTCACGGGGAAAAACAACAACAAAAAAAGAATAATTAAGTGCTCAGTACGCAACAGTCAATGAAGATAAACCTTTCAGCATTATAGCTGTCATACTTGTTCAAGTAAATAAAGCAATAATCTAAATATTTGTCATAAGGAATGCTCAAATTAGAAAGCATTTACAGGATCATGCTCACAGGGCTTCTTTCCACTTCTAGGCCAGAAAACAGTGATTGCTCCATCTGATTCCAGTGTGCATGTACTACTGGTTGCACACACCTGTTCTCTCCCCCCCCCCCCTCCCGTCTCACAGACCCCTTAGAATTGTTGACTTTAGCTTATTAGTGAAAAAACTGTCATCTCAATATAATTATTTTCTCATGTATTTAACTAAATGGAGTTGGCATAATTTCAAATCAACAAGTAACTGAAAACTTAAGGTCAATACTAGCATTCTCTACTTTCCTCAAAAAAGTAACTAAAATCTACATCTGCCTTTTTTGTTCATACGAACCTCTGCATACAAGAGGGTCATGACAATCATACAAAATGCATCTAATAGATTAACAACAGCAACTTAGCTGTCATTCCTCAAAGTATTCCTGCCATGGTAGACCTGCAGCATATTCCTTGTACTCCACTGATCTTCCTAAAAATGCTCATTAAACTCACTGTCTTAAAATACTAATATTGAAAAAGAATCATTGTAATATTTAATAAAGATCTGCAAAACACGCAATCAGTCCCTAAAGAAAATTCATATCATAAATGGTGTCTGAAAAGCATTAAGTGCATACATTCCTTCTCTTTCAAGGAAGCAATAGAAAAACCTTGTAGTGTTTATTTGAATGAAGTCACACATTACAAGCTTACTTTTCCCACCCAAACAATTTATGTTTTATCATCTCTGCGATGTCTGATCTCTCCCCAAGTCAGACAGGAGATCAGAGGATTTGACCTGTGTTATCCTTATAAAATCACATATAAAATACTGCACAGAATATATGTCTATGAATCCCATTTAAGCTGTGCTTAATAAAGCAGAAATGTTTATTTGAAAGCATAATAGACTATTAGGAAAATAAAGATCTTCAGATCTCTCTGTTGTTTCTGTTCACTTCTAGTGATAACAAAGGTATCAAATTCTGGAAGTCTACCAAACAGTTACATTTTATTATGAACACGTATGATTTAAATACTGCCAATAAATTCTAAGTATTTAGTTATGGTTGACATTTATGATGTTACTTAAAGAATAATAAATGCCTTAACTTGAAATATGCGCATGCTTTTAGGAAGTGAGCCGAATATCAAAGGAAGCATTTAGTAACTTGTATAAGAACAAGTATCTTCTATCATCTAGAAAGGGTAATGAAAGATGTTATCACATTTTCTGAGTTTTTTGTACTGCAGACAAATGTGACAGAAAAAGAGAGCATTTACTGTCCAGAAGAGAACAGAGAAAATAAATTATTATATAATATTCCATACATATCTTAACTGCTAGTACAATATTTTAATGTTTCTTTCATTGTATGCATTAGATAATTTGAAACACATTAAATGAGCTATTTCTGAAGCCTGTTACAGCATACTTGCATTTTAGCCTTTTATGCAAAAACAGTTAGTGCTGTATTATTCTATTGTGCAAATGCAGGGAAAGAAATGCTTGAAAAACTACTCCACTGCTTCAGATTGACCTCACATTTCCTCAGACCTGTTTCACAGTCAGTCACAAGAAGTACATTACAGAACATATGTCAAAGCAAATTTAGAAAATTTCGTTTACTATCCATGAATTTCAGCCACAACATTAGTAGATGGGAGATTTTGCAGCAACAAGCACTTCCCAGAAACTGCCCACTTGCACGTTTATCGAATCCACCCCCCCTTATTCTCCCTCCTATAGCGGGCTGATAATAACGCTTGCAGCAGCCTCGGGCCAGTTCCACCCGCAACACAACTCGATGTTCCTGCAGTTCACGTGCAAGTTCCCAAATATAAACAAACTCCTCTCCCACACGGGGGTTTGCGCTACAAAAAACAAGATTCAATGAAAAGTTTTCCGGGAGGTAGAAACCAACAGAGTTCCATTCAAGAAAACTGAGGGTTTCGGGCATCCCTCCAGACTCTACTGAACAGCCCTCTCTTCAGTAAAAAGAAGTTTCTTAAATCCCATCAGCCCAAACCTAATGTTAATTTATGTAGAGAGAGGAGGAGAGGGAGAAACAAGACAGTAATCTGCAAGGCAGAAGGACAGCTGCCACTCAAACAACGCCAACACTTGATAAATAACATCCCTCAAAAACTGATTTTTCTTTAGCTCTTGGCAATCATATTGTAGATAGAAAGAGGGAAGAACCAGAAGTGCCGAGCAACTAGACAGCTGCGGTTTCTTTCTCTCGTAAAGCCTGCCAGAAGCGGAGGTGGTGGTGGGCTTTGTGAAAGAGACAATCAAAACAACAAGGTAGCTAATAGCTGAAGATAGCTGAAGATGTTTAGTTTGGGGTTTTGTTTTAATCAATAAGGAGCACTTTTTAATATTTAAGATGGTAGAAAAGCGAGCGAGCCTTCTGTCCTATAGCAATATTAAGCTTCTACATAGACATAAATGATTACATCGATTCTGCAGAACCAAATTGAGAAAGCCGCCCAGAGACTTAACGTTTTCCTCCGTTCCTCTAGCCGGAGTTTGACAGTTAGCAAGACATCCAGCACAGACATATACAGCAGTTAGGAAAAGCGAGTGGCGCTCATTCCTCAGAAAGTTTCTCCCTCCAGTTTCCAAAAAACCTACCTGCTCTCTGGAAATGCAAGGCAACGAGGGTCTCCTAAACATTTTGCAGCTGCCATAGTAGCTGGCCGAAGTTTCCCCTAAGGATACGCAGCTAGATCTCCTCCTGGGTCTGATCACAGGCACTTTTTCCTCCACGCTGGGGAGCCGTGGGTGGTGATGCTGCTGGTGGTGCTCTCCTCGGCTCTCAGCCGAGAAGATGCCGCGCTCCCCGCCACAGAGTGCCAGGAGGCAGCCTGCCACCCCGACCGAGCCGGCCAGCAGCGGTCTGAGGGCCGGGGGGAGCGGGTGAAGGCTGCTGAGAGACACCAGCCACACCAGGCTGGTGAAGATCAAGACGAGGAGTCTCCGCCGCAACTTCACGGAGCTCTGCAGCAGGGTCAGCCCTGCCACCGAGCCCAGCACTGTCAGGAGCCTGCCTAGGACCACCTGCGGCTCGGCTAGGTCCTGGGGCTCCTCTTCGTGCACCTCGGCGGGCAGCAGCCACTGCAGCGCCACGAAGTCCCCCGAGTAGCAGCACACGGGAAGCGCCAGCAGCCACCAGCGGGTCGTGCCGCCGCCGCGCTCACGGTGCCTGCCGCCGGCCAGGTAGCAGGTGAGAAGGAAGAAGGCACAGGCGATGCTGAAGAGGGGGCTGAGGCAGCGGAACAGGCACAGCAAGGCGTGCAGCAGCCGGGGGCTCCGCCAGCTGCTCCCGTCCTGCTGGCCCCCGGCGCTGCCCCGGCCGTGAAAGGCCAGGAGCGAGAGGACAACGGCGGCCAGGGCGCCCAGGCTGAGCAGCGCCCGGGAGGAGGAGGAGGAGGCGGCGGCGGCGGCGGTAGGGAACAGCAGCAGAGAGAGGAAGCTCTTCGGGGGGTCCTGCCTCAGGGGGGTCGCGCAGCTCTTCACGTAGCCGTTCCGCAGGCTCTCCGGGCTGCTGCCGCTGCCGCCGGGGAGCACCAGGGGGGAAGCCGCCCTGCTGCCGTCCGGCTGCTGGCAGCGCTGCGGGGCTCTGCTGGGTCCGTGGTGGGAGGCGGCCGCGGCGGCTTCTCCCTCTTCCCTCATGGTGGTCGGGGACGCGGGCGGGGGGAGGACGGGAGAGAGGCGCGGGTCGCGCTAGCTCCGGCCCGGCCGTGCCTCCCTCATCTTCTCAGGAGAAGGGCGCCGGGCTGAGCCGCCGCTCCTCCTCCGCGGGCAGCGGCGTCTGCAGCATGGTGGGTAAAAGACGGGGGGGGGGGAAGAAAAAAAAAAAAAAAAAAAAAAAAGAGAGAAAAGGTAAAAGTCTCGTCCGCTCGTTCGCTTTCCCCGAACGGATCCAGCGGCGGGGACTCGCTGTCGCCTCCCAGCGCTCACCGGCAGCAGCGGGCCGCCGGCGGAGCCCCGGAGGGCGTGGGAGTGAGCCGAGGAACAGCCCCCGTCCCGCCGGCCCGCCCGCCTCCCCTCACGCCGCTGCACACGGCGCGCGCGGAAGCCCCGCGAGGTGGCACGCGCCCCGGCAACGGCTGCGCGCGAACTGGCACGCGCTAACGGCTGCACGGTAGCGGGGTGTGGAGAGGAGGGAGGCGCGCGCCGCCGGCTCCTTCCCGCCGCCTCGCGCCCCAACGGCCCCTTGCCCTGAGGAGACCGGCGGGACCCCGGCCTTCCCGTCCCTCCCGAGCGGCTCCCGCCGCAGCCAGCGGAGGAATCCCGCGGCGCCCGGGCCCCAGGGATCCGCGCTTTCCGTGTGTATTAAACAGAGCGTTTTAAATATATATATATATAGTTATGTATGTCCCGCGCGACACTCAGCCGTCGCCGAGAGCGTGTGAGAAGCGGGCCGGGCCCCTGCGAGGCCGGGCGGCCGCGCACCGCTCTGGCCACCGCGCTGCATCCGCGGGAGTGGACATCTGGTGAAGTGATCTAGGGTCAGAACGGCTGAGCTGCGTTAACTTTCCTTTTTCCTTTGTCTTTTTGTTTTGACATACCACGGAATAGTTGCTAGGACGGGATTTAAAGCACACAAAGAGTATTGAAGTATTTTGCCTTTAAGGACCGTCCCTCTCCTTTTCTTTTTTTCTTTTTTTTTTTTTAACAGCTGAGAAGTAAGTATGGATTAGAGTAATTTTCTACACTTTTTTTTTTCAGTCTTTATTAACAAAGTTACAGATTAGACTGCATTGCTCGAGCAGGTTTGATTATTTGCACAACTAATCCCTTTGGGATGGATCAAGATAATAATTTTGAACCAGACTATTGAAAGTGTTTAGATTGCTCTAAGTGAAAATAGGCAGCTAACGGGATTTTGAGTAACGCCTTATTCATCCTGTTTGTTCCTGGAAGAGTAACTGGTTAGTACTTTTGAAATTATAACTGTGCATCTTTACCTCGTTACTTGAAATAAATGTCCTTTGAGCCATGTTTCCACAAAATATTGTCCTAAATTGGTTTCAAAATCAGGTAAATCGGTGACTGCACTTTTTGCTTGCTTGTTGAAACAAGGAATTCTTGAAATGACTTGGTGCCATTGCACGCAATTAGCTACATTTGATTAGCATTTGAGTAGCAGTTGGTTTGGGGAAGCTGTGGTGCTGCAGGAAGTGCTACTGCAGGATACGGGCCTCAAAGCTGACAATATGCAGAAATTGACCAGCATGATTACTGACAGAAAATGCAATATGCAGTGACAAAGTAAATTCTATATCTAAGAAGATGAAAATAAGTAATTATTTGCTTTTCACATGGCAGATCAAGTTAATGGAACTTTAGTACCTTCGTACACCTTTCTCTGTTAGAAATACTCCTACACGCTTCCCCAAGAAAGAAAAAGAAATTCTGCCTTGACTTGGTACACTTAGTACCAATATGATAGTACAGAATCCTTGTCAAAAAGTTTTTGAAAGAGAAAATGTGAAGTCCCTTTGGGTATTATATTTGCTTTTATTCATATGTTATTGATATCAGTTGGACCACCATCAAGTGTATACATAAATGTTTTCAAGACAGATTATCTTGCTGTTATATATATCCTTTATTTTTCAATTCCATTGAATTCAGCTACAAATAATAGAATTTCAGAAATAATTAGATAGTGTAGTCTTCATTAAAATATCATATTTGAGTATATGAGTCTGTAGCAACGGACACTGGAAAGTGCCTAAGGAAGAGTATAGAGACAGAACGTCATATAATCCCTTAACACCCTGAATGCAACCATCTGTGGCTTTAGCACTTTCTGAATCAAAAGTAGTGTCTTATTTTTAACAGTTCATAGTAGATTTTTGTTCAAAAAATTTGCTCAGTCTTTTTTTTTAAGTCCACATAGGCTTTTGGCATCTGCAGTGTAGTACAGGAAGAGGTCCTTGCTCAATGCAACTTGACTATGCGTTGTGTGAAATTGTTTGTTGGTTTTGGTTTTTTTTAAGTTTCCTATCTGTTTTAGGTGCTTTTGTTCTCGTTTTGATGGAAACAATAAGCAGTTGCTCTCTAGTGACCGTCTCTCTTCAACTCATGATTCTATAGCTTTCCTCAGTCTTGTCTTTTCCAAGCTGAAGAGTTTCAGTCTATTTGATTTTTTCATGTTTAATATTAATCTCTCTTTTTATATTATTTGAGCACTTGTATATGCTTTTGGAGATGGGAAGACCAGGAGTTACACACAGTATTCAAGGTTCAAGAGCAGTCAAAATAATCGTTTTCATGTAATTATCCAGTTCTTTCCTTATAATTCCTGTCAGTTATTTGTTTTGTTTTGTTGAGGAAGCAGAAAACTGACAAACTGAGCATTGTTGAATGTTGTTCTGTTGAACTTTGAACAAACATTGAAAATTGTTTTCATAGCATTAACTATACAGATCCCGGGATATATTTTCTGAGTGTTAACATCTGCATCCACTAGATAGTTTTATAGGTAAGGATAGGATTTTTTTGTATATGTGTTTACCATATGGTTATCCGCATTAGATTTCACCTGCCTATGCACTCAGGATTGTGAGGCTGGATGCACATTTCCTCAGCCAGCTCTGTTTTTACTACCCTCACTGAGTTAGTATCAACAGCATACTTCACCACCTTAGTGTTTATTTGTTTCTAGACCATTTATCATGAAATAATTAGCTTTTATTTCAGTGGTTTGTCTGTGCAAAAACACCCTGAGGAAATGTATACACAGTTCATTCCAAAATTTAATGGGAATACAGTTCTTCTCCAGTAGCATTCCTGTTGTCTAACAGTACTCTTGCTAGCATATACCTTTGTAAAAGGGTATGGCTATGAATAGGTCCCTGTTCTGAGGAGTTTACAGTTTAATGATGAACAATTTCAGTATAAGGAAACTTGGTTTGAGTAGGATAGCATCTGTCATAGATTAGAAGAGCATTAACTAAATTTCTTCTTGTGACAGAATAATTCTAAGAATAAAGAAATATCTTTATATTTACTAGTGGCAGGTCCTTGTTCCTTAAACAAATACAGAAAAAGATACGGTGTTTTATTTGTATTGGAATGAAGAAATTAGTTCCAGGGTAATGTAATATTTTTTTCATCTTCCAATTTCACTGACCAAAGAAAATAGGTAGTTTAGTGATTTTGGTTGATTCTTAACCTACCATATGATATAATACCTGCATCTGTTTAACATTGGCTATTGATGCTGTAATCTATATGTACAAATAAATGTCTTCAGTTGCTGTTTGGTAAGTTTCTAAATGAAAATTAGGCTATAATATTTCACAATAATAAATTACTGTTTTCATTACCTGTTCTCCATTCCAAAACAGAGTAACTAAAAAGAACAGAGAGTATAACCATAACTGTCTTCACTCAAGGCTGTAATCTTGGCATCTTCTTTGGCCTGTTTCTCCCCTTTGACTGACACATCCAGAACATGTCTAAATCTTACTACATCCACCTGAATATTTCTAAGTTTTAATCATTCCCTTCTGTTTGCACTGCTCACATTTTTTTTTGTCAATGCTCTGGCTAATTGTGAGCCCTGTAATCTTGGTATGCACCAGGATTAGCTCTGTTCAAAATTGCTGTGGTTTTCACCTCTAAATACCTTTGTTGTCTTACCTTCTTCGGGTACATCAAATACAAACATTTGATTCTTCCTTCCTAATTTAGTTCTGTGATTCCCATCAGTTTCTCACCATGTGAAGAACTTCTGTATCTGTTTAATAACTTTGGACACAGTTACCCAGCACTTTCACTTAAGAAAACCATTTTGCGCTTTCTCTTGTATCAGCACGAAAAGGTTAATAAAATTCCAGGAAGTCCTCTTTAAAGTTTCTCTTCAAGACTTCCATACTGTATTAATCAAACTAATAACAATTAGATCTAATTATTACTGTATGTAATTGTGCCCTGACTGTAATCCTTAACAATATGGTACCTTGGAAACTTTCACAGGGTAATATTTCAGGAAATTATGACACATCAGTGCTTTCTAGATTGTCCTTTTTGTGTATTTCTTTGGTAAAATTGTCTCAGACAGGGTTGATAGTTTTTTCAAGGACTGAACTTCATCTTAAAATGCATCTATTGTATTTGAGATTCATTAATAATAATGTACTTAGATGTAATCAAGTTCTTTAAAGAAAGTATACTTTGAAATTGGAAGCAAAAGAAATTTAAACTAGCTATGTGGTTTAAATAGCTTGGCTTTCTGATGATAATCTGGGATCATTTGCTTAGAAATTCTTGTGTATAACTGAAGAATGGGTAAATTGATGCCTTGTTGAGGGAACAATATTCTACCTGACTACTGGTATAGTGTAGAGTGTGTGTGTATAAACAAAAAAAAAAAAAAAAAAGGTGAGAACAGAGGATGTATCTTGTGTTGGAGCACTGAGTCAATAAGTTATTGCACTTACTGCTTTTCTTTCATTCATATCCATGAGGAAATTGATGTATGAATGCCATGTTTTTCATTACTACTTCTTTGAATACTGCAGTCTGAATAATTAGTTTGTAAATATATAAGGACAGTTAAGATGGTGCAGACAGTAACTGTCTATGCGTACCTTGACTTTGTTACCAGTTTTACATCAGATGCTTGAATAAATAAATAAATGGCATTACTACAGGTATAATTAGTTAGCAAAAAAACCCCAACAAATGAAACAAATTTGACACTTCCAGAAAACCCATACAAGTGTAGTTCACTTAGGGCAATCAAATCTTAACCATTCTTGAATGAATGTTTGGAAAAACACCAGCATTATGTATTATCTTTCAAAGTTTGTGTTGTGGCAAACACTGTGGCTTCTCTGTTTGGTAAACTGTAGAAACGTGCTACAGCTAGCAACTCGCGCTGCCTGGGGGATCTCAGATTTATCGGTGTGTAATGTGCTATCCCTTAAAAACAGGCTAAAACTGCTAAGATGTTTGTGTGTCTCCAGTTCTAAAGGCCTAGAAAGGGCTGCGGTGGTTCATAGGCAGCCAGACATAATGGAAACAAGTGGCTGAAGGATACCAAGATGGAGTTACTAAGGGAAGAAAAAAACATACAAGTAAAAGAGGCTCCTTATGGAAGTGTGTTCGCTATGCATGATGTCAGTATACTTGCAATAAGGTCTTGCTGATATATTCATTGTGTCTAAGGGTGGGAAAAAGAGAGATGCAGTTGCATTCCACATTAAGCAAAGCAGTCAGTTTCAAAGGTGTGTCACAATGTTTTGATCTTTATCATATCAAAGCAAAGATAAATTTGCTGTAAATTACATCTTTTAGTTTAATTTGTCAAAAACAGGCACGTGGCAAAGAAAACTGGAAAGGAGTAGTGGAAAAAAGTTGTTCCTTGCATGATAAGATGTCTCTACTGGATATAGCACTAGTCAGTTTTAAAAGTGTGGATGATGGCACTAGAAAGATGAAGTTGCTATGACAGGCCATTGTTAGATGAGATTTCCCATTTCTGGTGAATGAAAATAACAGTGTGATAGCAGATTCCAAGCTGTACCTCAGCAGCAGCAGACTTGAGGAACAATCAGTGAGTAGCAGAAATACTGTATCAGCCTAGTTAAACACTTACTCTTTAGAAACTGACAGGACACAAGTCTTCATCTGATCTCAAGGTTTTTCTGGTGCTGATATTTTTGTTTTTATGAAGAGAAGCAGCAGCATGCTGGCTTCTGGTACTGTATCCAGATGCTTCTACTACTACATTTTTTAAGTCTAAGGAAATCAGCCTCTCAATCTGAACAAACTGACTCTTTGCAAGTGGACCAACAGGTGCATCTCCTGGTAAGCATGTAATGATGTGCACCTTTACAGCTAAAATGTAGTGATCATACCCTAGCTCTCATTTTAAAGACAAAAATATCAATAGGCAATGATACTTAATGCTTTGCAAGTAGAATCCATTGATGCTGATGCAATTTCGATAGTCAGGCTATGTATAATCTGCATATTCCATCAAATAACATTAACAGTCTAACACTTCATATTAGCTTTATGGAAAGTTTTAATGGAATTGCGTAACTTTTTAAAACATAAATTTTATGCAATATGGAATAAGTCAGTAGTTTGGAAAGAGAAGTGATTTGGAAATTACCCATGTAAATAAATGAGGATTTCTTTGGCTGAACTCCTTCACTGAGGTACCATGAATTCGGATCCTTATTTCCTGATAAAAAAAAGTGATAATGGACTATGAAGTTCAACAAGTAGCTGTCAAAATTCTGGCTTTAAGATTTTAGAGAGTTGTGTTATTATATGTGGTATTGATCTTCTTTACATGACCTTATTTGGAGAATAGTGGTATAAGTTTCTTTTTTTTTTTTTTACAATAAAAATGCAGGAATTTTTTAAATGTGAAGTTTTTGCCAGATTCCACTTTTTCAAAGCTGATTATTCTAGTACAATTTATCATCCTATGTACAAGCAAAACTGAAGATTAATAATAAAACAGAAAATAGGTGACTTTCTTCATCTGTAGCATCTCTTTAAGAAGTTTACTTTGTGCTGAGTCATGTTTTATTATAAAATCTTCAGTGAAATATCATTAAACTTAAGAATACATACTAATATTTCTATGACAATTCAGTCCTTAACTTGCTAATTGAAATTTCTGTCTTGAATGGAAATAGAGGCATTTTATGGACTCTGCTCATTAACAGTGCTGAAGATTAAATCTAACTCAGGAGCTGGTTTGATTTTTCAGAGAAGTCTGCCTTAACACGTGAACATCAGATGCATAAATATATTCTGAAAAAGATCAAAATCAGTCCAAGTCAGGTCATTTAGAGTGAGGGAGAGGCAGGTGGAAAAAGTGAGCTGAATGATTCAGAGACCTGAGTCTGTTTAGCCTGAAGAAGAGGATACTGAGAGGGGATCTCATCAACGCTTATAAATATCTAAAGGGTGCGTGTCAAGAGGATGGAGTCAGACTTTTCTTAGTGGTGCGCAGTGACAGGACAAGGGGCAACAGACACAAGCTGGAAGACAGGCAATTCCACCTCAACATGAGGAAAAACTTTACTTTGAGGGTGACCAAACACTGGCACAGGCTGCCCAGAGAGGTTTTGGAGTCTCCTTCTCTGGAGATAGTCAAAACCTGCCTGTCTGTGTTCCTGTCCAGCCTGCTCTAGGTGACCCTGCTTTGGCAGGGGGTTGGACTAGATGATCTCCTGTCCCTTCCAACACTTACCATGCTGTGATTCAGTCGGCTTCTCTCATTTCTATGTCTTTCAGATACCAAATTTATTGACCCTAAAACATTAAGACAGGTCCTTGTTAATTAACATGCATTTAAATTCTGTTAAACGCTGAAATTACATTAAATTGTCAACAGGCATTAAACAGCCCAGTAATGAAATTGTGCTGAGTTACACCTCTTCAGGGTCTGGCCTGTGTTTCAGTACATGCTTAAATATAATCTCAACTATTTTGTTTGGTTGTATTATTTCATTCAGTTATGTGTATGAAACCCTTATAGGCCTTGATGTAGTCAGAAGTTCATCATACTTTATGCTTTCCTATGGTAAGTATTGTAAAAGCTTGGACCTAGAAGAAAATAGTATTAACGTATTCAGTATTCATTTTGTTTGTAATTAAATAAAACTGAAACCTTTGACTGGAAATATCAGGCTGCAGTTGTCTGAATAATAGTGCTTTGACAGAAAATATGTGGAAATATGTACAATATCTTGCCTCTTAATTAAAAAAAAATTATTATGTTGAATACTAAGCACTCAAAGATTATCATAAACTATTACATATAATTATATTGACTTCTAAAATGTTTGGAGATCAATGTTATTTTAACATCCAAAGTAATAAGGCTAAATTAAGTAATAAGACAGTCTATGTAAGCAAATCTCCACAACAAAACCTGTAAATGAAACTTCTTTTTTTTTTTTTCCCCACAAAAGAAGAAATGTAACATAATCCTGTAATTGTGACTTAGTAGCTAATTCTTCTGGAGATTGAATATGAGATTAAAAAAATAGAAAAATTATGCAGTTGAGCTAGTTAGCTTATTATTGTGGAAGTATTTTGTTCTTCTAACCACAGATGGAATTCATCTAAGTAAAAAAACAGACAAGAATAAATTGTGGTAGGAGACAGAAATTGTCTGGTTTTAAAATGATAAATTTATATCATTTATGGCTGGCTTTTAAAATCTAAGCGTGGCACCAGCATTTCTTAGGTTAATTTTATATTTATTAATTGTTAAGACCAAGTTCTTCATCACACATAACCTGAGTTTTACATGTTATCCAGGAAGTCACGACATGCTGCGAAAAGTGTTCCAATTTCAAACAACTTGTCTCAATAATCTTTCCTATATAAGTCTACTTATTTAGCTAAAAGTTACTTTACTTCCTCATGTAATTCAACAGAACTGTTTAGCATTCATTGTCAATACTGCGTACAATTGCAGTAATTTATCAGCCTGCTCTTAGCATCTTAGCTGAAGCTTCCACTCCCCTTCACCGTTCGCAGTTTATTGAATGCAGTACCCATTGCTTCCTTTGGGCTTAAGACAGCTCAGGGCCTGAACTTACCGCATAGAATCATAGAATCATTTAGGTTGGAAAAGACCCTTGGGATCATCAAGTCCAACCATCAACCCTACTCTACAAAGTTCTCCCCTACACCATATCCCCCAACGCCACATCTAAATGACTCTTAAACACTTCCAGGGATGGCGACTCAACCACCTCCCTGAGCAGCCTATTCCAATGCCCAACCACTCTTTCTGTGAAAAACTCTTTCCTAATGTTCAGTCTAAACCTACCCTGTTGGAGCTTGAAGCCATTCCCGCTTGTTCTGTCACTAATTACCTGCGAGAAGAGACCAGCACCAACCTCTCTACAGTGTCCTTTCAAGTAGTTGTAGAGAGTGATGAGGTCTCCCCTCAGCCTCCTCTTCCTCAAACTAAACAGTCCCAGCAATCAGAAACTGCACACCATCTATAGACTTGAAATGCTTTTGTAGCTGATGGGTTTACTGCTTTTGTCTCCTCTGTATGGCATAATGATACATCATGATTATTTACAAACATAGAGGAATTGTATTTGGTTGTCAAAAGCAAACAAATGTAGGTTAAGCAGACAGCAGCTTCATAAGATCGAGTAACAGGTAAGTGGCTTGATCATTTAAATTAGCTATTTTTGTGCTCAAAACTAGTGCTTATTATCTTTAGGCATGATGTTATAGCAAGAGGAGGAACAGTTGGATGTGAAAACATACTTAAATATTTCCTAGATGTTCGGTTTTGTTGGGTGATATTCTTTATGAGTAAGAATAAATAGGAGCTTTTAGAAAATACTGCTAACATATCTGAGTTGACTATGTAAGCAAAAATGAGCGTATGCTATGGAAGTTTTACAAATTCTGAATCTAGATAATGCAGGTATATTAACTTCAGCTGATTAAATTTTATGTCTTTGTTTATAGCTAAAATGCATCCAGCATACCGGGGTACAAAGTAATGATCTAGAAACAGTCAGCCACGTGCACCTGTTGGATCTTTCTTGCAATGAAAGAGTAATAATTGATGTGCAAAAACAAAAGCAACAAATTTAGAAGAGTTCATTTGTTGCTTTGGAGTTTCTGTGTTTAAATTAACAACCTGAGATGAAAGGACCTTGAAAGAGAGCTAACTGGGCATAGAAATAGGTTTTACCAAAGCTGATTAATGAAACCCAGAAGTTTACATTCTGATATCTTTGCACTTATGTTGAGTTAGTAATAACTACATACTAATGACTGATGCTTAATATAACAAACTCAGACACTGTATCAATGAAGAGCTACATTTAAGTTTACATCATTAACTGATTTCTTATTTATCATGTACTTGTAATATCATTTATACCATTCCATAATGATTTCTGTTGTGATTGTTTAAATTATACAAAAGTTTGTGGAAGCACATGCGAAATTTTTGAGGGATTTTTGGGACCTGAAAACCTGTCTAGTTCAATCTTGATGGAATTTATATTACATTTGGAAAAAACGTTATATCAATTGCAAGCTACATGAAATGCATTATCTTATTATAACTATTAGCATAGCATTGACCATTAACTGAGTTAGAGAGGTTTTTATCTCCTTGGCATATAAATAATTTTTTTCAAGAGCAATAGATATCACATAAAAAAAAATTCACTGACAGTCTTCACTAGCACAGATCTACAACAAACTGCGGTATTATGTTTACTTGATTACTTGTATTGCTATATTAAAACTTTTTTCTTTGCTAGAATTAGAATGTTTATTAAATGATAAACATAGTGAACATAGAGAAGAAAACATAGTGAACGAACAGTACAATTAGTAAATGAAGTGAACAGGTACCTGTATTACCCTTTATTATTGTTTACTTACTTGCTGATTTGTAACATTTGCTGATTTAGAATCTGTTTCTCTATGACAGCTGCTGATTACAAAGATGCTGAAATTCATAATAATTATTGCTTAGTACCAATGTGTGCTTGATAATGGTTTGAAAGATCATGATTCCTGGCCACTATGTTTTTTAAGGCTTAATTATTTTGATATTTTAAGGCTTATTGCAATGTAGTAGTTTCCTAGATGTAGGTCTCCTAGATTCATGTGGCCTTTGGAATTTAAAACACTACACACTGCTTTCATTATCAGATACATAAAGATTACAAAAAAGCTGTGGGTTAGCCAAATATCAAAGAAGCTGGGTGACATACTTTAACTGAAGTTGCTTGCATTATCTATTCAACTTGCTGCCATTAATTCTGAGGCACTTTTATATTGAAAAGTGCACATCAGATGTCAGGTAGTATTGTTAAAAGTTGGACTTGAAAAAGATTTTATGTTCTTCAGTTTTGGCCTTGATTACTTACTGTAGAGCTACTTAAATAGCTCTATTCATTAAAATATTACATACTTGGCATGTTTGCTTTCTTTAATGCTGAAAGTGAGGAATCTATCTTTTACACATAAATCTAGTTTTGCTTTTATTTATTAACATGTTTCCTTTCCACTTTTAGTGCAAGACTGAAAGAGGTGGAGGGAAGAAGAAAAACAGCACACCAGTTTTAAGGAAATATTTCATTAAAATTTCAATACTTTCTGATATATTAGGGAAAAAAAATTACCATTTTCCAGATTCATATTATATACTTCATCATTTAGGAATTGTTTAAATGTATATGAGACAATTATATTCTTAACTGAAATCCTGGGATGTATCCTGCTTAGTTACCTCCCCAGCCAGGTCTGCTACATAAATAGGTCTGTACCAAATCTAATGGTGCAACTAACGTATTTCTGAATAGAAAAATGTTGAATTGGTGTAAAATGTATTAATCTGGCATGTAATTTAAAATAACTAAGGAATTTTCAGATTTGGAGTTGAGGCCCAATTCTGTACACTGCCCCATAAAATAAAAGAGCCTTAGAGAGTATAGGCAGGAATGATTCTTTGGTATATATATTTTTTTATACTGAGACTTTAGGCAATAATGATCTATGAACAGGATCATGCTTCTGAGAGGTCTAGCTAAAAGCCTTTGTTTTTATAGCAGATATGGAATATATTGACCTGGGACATAAATGAAATGAATATATAATAGTTTATTTTACTATATGTAAGGTGACAAGATTCCAGTTGCCAGAGCAGTATGCACAAGTACATTTGTTTTCTGTTCGTGTTAATCTGAAACATATATAAACTATTTTTATAAATGAACATGACATTTTATAAGATGCTTGTGAAATCAGGCTGTGCTTTCCCAGTTACTTGGAAAGTTCATCTTAAGTGACAAAATGACTTGCAGAAGTTTAACTTCCTTTAATTTACGTGAACCTTAACCAATAGAATCAGGTACATTCCATGTGTCATTAATTACTTAAACACTGAACATAGTTCACAAATGCAAATGTAATTTTTTTGGACATGGAATGCAAACAATAAGTTCCAAGAGTCGAAAGCCATTTCTTCTGATAAGAAATGTGTTGTCTGTTTTTCCTCCTTCTCCACATTTTTTTCCCCTCCTTTTTTCCATATAGACAGGCTATGGACTCTCTAAGGGCTAGTTTTCTCAAAAAGCTTCCTTGATGATTAATAATATACTTTGTTTGAATTATGAAAGGATTCAGTATTCTCTTTATTGGCTGATCTGTGTTTACGCTCATGCTGACAGCATATCTGTACCTAGCATTATATGTCAGATAATTTTATTGATAGCGGTAAGAGCATGCAGAAGTATCAACCCCCTGCATAATGTCCGTGTGACAATAAGCACAATCCTCTTTCTACTCAATTGATCTTAAATGTCTACTGAGTCAAAATGATTCCTCATTTCATACAGTATCTGTGGTGTGTGGAAAGCTGACTCCCAACTTTGAAACTTTATCATTTTTTTTACAGCTAAGAGAGTTTTAGCTACTGCTAGTATTTTTATTTTACTTTCTTTAGGTTCTGCTTTGGGGTTTCAAGAGGTGCATTGATCTTGGCAATTGTTTCCTAATCTCAGGTAGTCATTCCCATTGCTTTGATAGCCCATATTCCCTGAGCAACTTCTTTTTGCCCACTGAGATCATTAGCATTAGCTTCAGGAGTATTTCTTAATTAGGTTTGTGGGTTCTTCAGGATCAAGTAGCATCAAAATAGCTTATTATTCCTTCAACACAACCATAGAATTGCTTTTGAACACCCTGTTTCAGTCAGGATGGGAAAGAGCTGTACGCCAGACAAAGACAAAACCCCATACCTGGGACTCTCTGATTCCTGAGCAAGACCTTAGTAGCAGATCGACTCCGTGGCCATTGTGGCAATAGGAGAAGCTTGTCAGACTTGCAGCATCACACTACCTGTTTTTGAGAAAGCCCTAACACAGGTTATTGTCATATTATGTTCTTAAGGAAAAGATCTCCCTGTGATCTAGATCTTCACCTGCCCTCAGTGCTTCACAAGTACTTCCCAAAGCTACTTTCCTAGGAACTCCTGACTTACTTGTGCTCCATAAAAGAATGGACTTTTCAGCCTCCCTTTAATTCCACATTTGGAACTACCTTGTGTGCTTCTCAAACTATATCCACAAGATCTTTGACCATCTGGTGACCTTTATCAGATTGCTTCCCAAAGATGCAATCTTTTTGCCAGAAGTTTGACACTCCAATTATTGAGGGTCATATGTCATCTAGAACAATCCTGCATGCCTCATTTGATGCAGCAGGGACAGCAGTCTGTGCTTTTACCTCCTCCTTATTTCTTAGGCAGTTTTCTTGGCTTCTGTGTTTCCAAGGAGAATAAAACAATTATAAAGAAAGACATTCTTTAGCGTTCATTCCAAAGGAGCATTATGGACCACAAAGGAGTGTAAACTGGAAGATTGTACCAGAAACAAGCAGAAGTGGTAGGAAACAGCTGCTTCTTCTACTGGTTGTTTAGTCAAGTTTTGCCCTTCTTTTGAAGTATAAGCTTTTTGTGGCTGAGTCTGAGCAATATTATTATTAGAATGTTCTTCTAATTACCCATTCTTCCAGGTCTTTGTAACAGATGCTTGCTGTTTGGCTAGAAGTTGTCCTTGGGTGACTTGAGATCAGAAGGAGGTATGCTGTCCTCCCCAGAAGTATAGTATATCAGGTATCAGACATTTCTGCTAGCAATCTGCCTGGGTTCTTGAATGAGCTGGAAAACAGATTTGGTCATTTCAGGCATCTTTATCACAAACAGGAAGTCCACAACAATGTTCTGGAGACGTTTCTACAAGAAAGTGGTTAACCAAGACTTAATCTTCCTATGGATGTGAATAGGAAATGCTGTCCTTATTACTCCCATATGTCTTCAGACCCTTTTGTAATCAACTGTTAAAGGAGACAGATGCATTCACGTTGACCATCCACGTGTTTTCTAATCTTCAGAGTTGTTTTAAATATAAAATAGGAAAATTATGATCATTCTGATGGCTAAAGAAGAACATAAGGCAGATGTGACAAAATTTCAACTTTTCTGTTGAACTTCTCTGTTAAACTTCATAACTGAATCCTTTTATTTTTTTTTAAATGCCCAGAGAATTTTAATTTTTGCTCCAGAGAAATACCCTAATTAATAGAAGAACAAATAAGAGGCAATTTTATTTGGCCAAGTAGACATAATTTGCTGTGTGATACACATAAAAGCCAATTTTCCTTAACTTGGCCTCATTGTCTGGAATTCTGCTCTATTTCCTGGATGGCGCTGGGTTCCTCTGCAAGCTCAATCTATTTGACAGCTGTTTCAGTGCTGCCCTTCCAGGCTGGTGGCTTCTTTGTTTTTGTTGATACTATAGTAATTGTATCTTGAAGGGTTTGTTAATATATTTTTCAAGTAGGATCTGAATACCATAGTTGTTTCCTCTGTTTCTGAATGCTTTTTGAGTGGTCAGAAATGGTACTTGAGCTTTAAATTGCTTGTGAATGTTCATCATGGGTCCTTCATAACTTACACTAATCTTGGAAAGAGGTATGCATAAAGTAACAAAAAGTATGGAAGAGCAAATGTTCAAAACTAGATACATATTAAAACTGTTATCAACTATTCAAAGACCTTAAAATGGTGATATGCATACATGCATCAGTGCAACTTAAGAAATGGCATTTCCTGAGCTGAGAAACATTCTATGAAACATTCACATTCACTGAACTTTGTAGAAGTGGTCGTATAACAAGTTCATCCCTGGCTAGAAACCAGAGAAAGTTGGTCAATTTGATACCAATGCTCAAAAGACTCTTAAAGGAGAGGTAAACTATTCCTAAGCAATGAAGTACTGCTATCATTTTACTTGTAAGTGTAAATTTGTATTGTTGTACAATGTTGTACAATGCTGTATTATTGAAACCTTTTGTAAAAATACAAATGTACATAATAAAGTTGTTTGTCAATTTCTGTTATACTTTTGATTTTTTTTCCTTCTTTGCTGCTAATCAGATTTGGGCTAAAACTCGAAAGACCATTCACAAATATATTCTTGCAGGCTGATACCCAGTATCTAGATTAATCCTTTACATTTACAAGGCAAAGGCTATGATGTAAAATTTGGAGATAGACACACTTACCCACTTCAATAAAAGCAGAAATAAACTATATTTTATATACCTTCTTAATCGGATTTAAATTTGACTACCAACTAGATGTTAAAGATCTAAGTAAAAGTGTGGCTGTGCTGAAGTCAGTAAAAAAAAAATCATTGATTTATAGTCTTCTGATTTCATACTCTCTGTCTTCATTCTTTTTTTTTTTTTTTTTTCAATTTCCCTATTCCAAGTATGAAATCTTCCATTTGGTAATACCTTTGGTCTGAAGAATTATTATTCCTTTTCATTTAATGATGTGATAAACACAGCTTAAAGATATTTTGGTGCCACAGAATCTGTTGTGAATGAGACATCTGTAGTCACAAATTTATTTGATATATATATTTCTTAAAATCAAAAACAGATGTGCAGATGTGTTGACTATATAATGATATGCTAATAACTACTGCAGAGATTTTAAGATTCTCGCTAGCTAGTTTCAAGGCAGGTTTATATTGAGCGTGTCTGGAATTAATTTAGAGCCCTTCAGGCCCATCACTGAATCCTTCCATGGACCAGGCTTATAAGCCAAGGGTTGCGCCAAGTACTCTGGATTTAGAATTATCCTTACATCAATGGAATTTGTTCATAATTTAAGGAGGTATGATGCACTGTCTGAGCTCAGTGGTCTGTCAGAATGACTGCAGACAATGGACATTACACTGCCAGAAGCTCTCTCACATTTGTCGACAGGCTTAGATTTCTGCTTGCATTGTTGTTAGTTTAGGAATACATGCAATAAAGATGGCAGTGCCAAATAAAATTTGTGCTATGAAAACAGGGATATGCATGACAGCAAAGCTGTTAAAATCCATGTAGCAAAATTAGGAGCTTGGCAAACAGTAAAAAAAGAAAGAAGGCTAATGACAGCAGGACTTTTTAAGACTAAAGCTTACTTGCACATTTATTTTTTCCCACATATTAATTCCGTATTGTAGTTTTTCCTAATCAAAACCTGAGTCCACACTAAGAATGGGTTGAGTCACTTTTAAAAAAGTGTGGTCCACAAATACCAGAATTGTTGCCTAAATAATTACTGACTATTACAAGAAGCTTAACACTCCCATGGAACTTGAAAATGCCAGTAAAGAAAAGTGTCACAGAAATCCTTAATGCTTTGCCAGGAATAATAAATCATTTCTACGGTCTTCTCTCTCTTTCTCTTTTCTTTTCTTTTCTTTTTTTTTTTTTTTAAGCCTCTGGTGAATTTATTTCTGTATGTGAATGTGTTTCCATTTTTCAAGAAGAAACTTCTAGCAATAATAGGTGGGGCAAAACCAGATTGTGAATATTTTATTATGTGATCTACATATAAGTACTAATTTTAAAATATTTATGAAATATAAATGCGTAACTATGAAGGTAATACTTTGTCTAGTCATTAATTTAATATGACAATAATGTCTGTTGTAAGGAAATGGGATCCATTAGTGCTCTCAGGGAATATAAAGACTTTATCTCTGTATCACTGTATCTGTGATTTCCAACCCTTGCTGACAATTATACCAAATTATTTCATAGGTAGAAATTTTGAAAAATTTCATCACTAATATAATTGATATAGTATTCATTCATGAACTTGTGTATAATTCATAGATGTCTGTCTCAAATGTTATATATCCACTGCTGAATGTTTGATTACACTTTGATTTTGATTCAGTTATAGTCAAAAATAATTCCAACAATGTGAATCAACAGTAACAATTCATATATTTGAAACAGTTTATGCAGCTATGTGCACACTGAAATTAATCTTTTATCCTCAGAACCTTAAAATAATAACTGCCATTCTTTTTTATTGAAATAAAAAACAGATTTTCATAAAACTCCAATAATATATTTCATAATACTCCCATAAATTTTGATAATAGTTCTTCAGTTTCCATTTGATGACTCAGACAGTACTATGTACACTGTTTAAATCAGAACTTCTAGATTAGCAAGCAATGTACAGCTCAAAATAGATTTTTCTTGTAGAATTAGTCCAATACAGAAACCCTCCCTCCTTCAGAATGAAGAAATAAATTTCAGGTCCAAGAAATAACTGACAGTTAGATCCGTGTGAATTTCTCCCTAAGTATATTTTTGTTCTATTCGAACAAGAACATACAAATAAAAACTATTTCCATGACCAGAATATGCTACAACAGCTCTACTGTGTTGAACCTTGTGCCCCATGTTTGTTCCAGAATCGGACGAGAAGAATCAGACTCATCGCTGCAGCTCTCCTTCCACCGGGGAGATCTCCTTCCACTTCTGAGATCATCTTTAAATGATTCTAAGGACAAATATGTATGTACATAGCAGCTGTCAAATTTTTGCCCTCGGATGTAACTTAATTGATGAAAATGTCATCAAATATGACCAGTGTTGTACATGAATGCTTGCAATTGAGTAGACTTTTCGCCTTATAAAATATCTATTAATGAAGTAGACTCTGCATTAAATTCAAATATGGACTGTTCACATTGTTGAGAGAGAGTAAGACAGTTCTCAAAAAAACTTAGTCAAAATGTTCAGTCCTAAATGTTTTATGACAATACCCAATTTAATCTAATATTAAGTTATCTTATTTTGATGAAACGAACCCATGTACATGAAACTGAAAGGGTTGTATGTATGTCAGTCTGGAATAAGGGTGTTTGGGCAATTATTTAAACCCAGATTTATTTTAGAGATTAAGGTCCAGGCTTGTGGCATTTAAATCAAAAGACGCAAATCAATGACTTGAGAAGTGTAAGAGGCATTTAATGTGAAGTGATTATCAACCAAGGTGACTTGAGGCTAAATTAGTGAAAATGTAGTCGAACAAAATATAGAAAGTCAAATTGAAAGGTCTTCTGAAACAAATGTGATGGCCATTTCTGCCCTACAGTATTTGTAAACTACAGTGGACAAGATTACATATTTTTGTTGGTTTTTTGGTTGTTTGTTTTTTTTTTTTTAAATAGGAGAAGGAAGCACACCACTGTTTTAAAGTCGCTCTTCTGTTCATTCTCCCAGTTATCATTTTTAAGAGTCACAGAATCACAGAATCTTCTAGGTTGGAAGGGACCTTAAAG
This sequence comes from Calidris pygmaea, assembly GCA_003697955.1. Lineage (NCBI taxonomy): Eukaryota > Metazoa > Chordata > Aves > Charadriiformes > Scolopacidae > Calidris > Calidris pygmaea. The sequence continues at coordinate 4,897,406 of QJSC01006438.1, forward strand.
ATCATCTTGTCCAACCGTCAACCCAACTGACAAAAATAGACACCCGCACAACAAACAAGGAGCATCACCATTACTAAACCATACCTCCCAGCACTACATCAACCCGTCTTTTGAACACCTCCAGGGATGGTGCCTCAACCACCTCCCTGGGCAGCCCATTCCAATGCCTGATAACCCTTTCAGTGAAAAAATTTTTCCTAATATCCAGCCTGAACCTCCCCTGGTGTAACTTGAGGCCATTTCCTCTCGTCCTGTCGCCTGTGACTTGAGAGAAGAGACCGACCCCCACCTCTCTACACCCTCCTTTCAGGTAGTTGTAGAGAGCAATAAGGTCTCCCCTCAGCCTCCTCTTCTCCAGGCTGAACAACCCCAGCTCCCTCAGCCTCTCCTCATAAGACTTATTCTCCAGACCCCTCACCATCTTTGTCGTCCTTCTCTGGACCCGCTCCAGCACCTCGATGTCTTTTTTATGGTAGGGAGCCCAAAACTGGACACAGTACTCGAGGTGGGGCCTCACCAGTGCCGAGTACAGGGGGACAATCACCTCTCGGGCCCTACTCGCCACACTGTTCTGATACAGGCCAGGATGCTGTTGGCTTTCTTGGCCACCTGGGCACACTGCTGGCTCATGTTCAGCCGACAGTCGACCAACACCCCCAGGTCCTTTTCTGCCAGGCAGCTCTCCAGCCACTCTGCCCCCAGCCTGTAGCGCTGCAGGGGGTTGGTGTGACCCAAGGCCAGGACCCGGCACTTGGCCTTGTTGAACCTCATCCCGTTGGTCTCGGCCCATCGATCCAGCCTGTCGAGATCTCTCTGCAGAGCCTCTCTACCCCCCAGCAGATCGACACTGCCACCCAGCTTGGTGTCGTCTGCGAACTTACTGAGGGTGCACTCGATCCCCTCGTCCAGATCATTGATAAAGATGTTAAAGAGAATTGGCCCCAGTACCGAGCCCTGTGGGACACCACTCGTGACTGGACGCCAGCTGGATTTAGCTCCATTCACCACCACTCTCTGGGCCCGGCCCTCCAGCCAGTTTTTAACCCAGCAGAGGGTATTCCCATCCAAGCCATGGGCAGCCAGTTTCTCCAGGAGGATACTGTGGGAGACTGTATCAAAGGCTTTGCTGAAGTCCAGATAAGCAACATCCACAGCCTTTCCTTCATCCAGCAAGCGGGTCACTTTGTCATAGAAGGAGATCAGGTTTGTCAAGCAGGACCTGCCCCTTGTGAACCCGTGCTGGCTGGGCCAGATCGCATGGGTGTCCTTCATGTGTTGCATGATGGCACTCAGGATGATCTGTTCCATGATCTTCCCAGGCACCGAGGTCAGACTGACAGGCCTGTAGTTCCCCGGATCATCCTTCCAGCCCTTCTTGTGGATGGGCGTCACATTTGCCAGACGCCAGTCGGCTGGGACCTCCCCAGTTTGCCAGGACTGCTGGTAAATGATGGAGAGTGGCTCCGCAAGCACTTCTGCCAGCTCCCTCAGTACCCTCGGGTGGATCTCATCTGGTCCCATGGACTTGTTTGCATTTAGGTGTTGGAGCAGGTCCCTCACCACCTCCCTTTGAATTACAGGGCTTCACTCTGCTCCCCGCCCCTGCCTGCTAGTTCAGGGGTTTGGATATTTAGGGATCCCCCTATCCTACTACTAAAGACTGATGCAAAGAAGGCATTCAGGACTTCAGCCTTCTCCTCATCCTTTGTCACTATGTTACCTCCCTTATCCAGTAGAGGATGGAGGTTCTCCCGAGTCCTCATTTTGCTATTAATATATTTATAGGAATTCTTTTTATTGTTTTTAACATCCAAGGCCAGGTTGAGTTCTAGTTGGGCTTTGGCCTTCCTAATCTTTTCCCTACATAATTTTGTAGGGTCTTGTACTCTGTTCCAGAAGAAAGCATCCACCTCCTCTCACGCTGGTCTAAATGATTGATCATCAGGTGGACATTCACCATACAATAAAAAGAAGGGAACTAACTGTACAAATTATATTCTTTCTGTCTCAGGATTTTGCTGTCCTTAGTTTCTTACAGGGTCCCACATTTCTTTTAAATGGGATAGCATTGTTTTAAAGCCTTTGAGAGTTACTTGCCTAACACAGCTCACTTTTTGTTACCACCTGTTCTTGCCTATGCCACCTCCTCTAGGAGCTATCTGACTTTTGCTTGGCTGGTGAACTTTTCTTCGTCCTTCCTCTTCAGCACAAACAACGGTACCTTCAAGTCTCTTGAAGCTAATACTGACTACTTCTTTCCCTCAATAGTAATAGTCAAACTCCCAACAACTGCTAGGTATCAAGCAATTAATTTTATATATATTTTTTTTTAATTTGAGGAAGATTGAGATTAATTGATAACACCTTTATACATAAACAGCTACTTAATGCAGGAAGCTGTACTGCATGAGTCATGAAATATAGGCAAAAGAAATTAAAGTAGGGTATTTGAATGTTACAGTAATATGCCCATTCTTACTTGCTCAGCAGTAACAGTGCTGCTATTTGCCAGTAAGCACTTGCCCATCTGAGAGGAGTGGCTCTGTGATCTCCCTGGGACCTTTTCTTCCCCTTCTCCATGGGGATGGGGAGGCTGCCTTCATTCAGTCTTGTACTCCTACTCTAGCACAACAGGTTTTTTTCTTCTTTTTTTGCAATCTGTGGTGCCTAGGTAGCATGAAACACGCAGTCCCTGGGAGTGCCACCACTGACTGCAGTGGAGCCAATCTTTTACCAAAAAACTGCCATAGAACTCCAGGAATATAGTGCACAGCAACACAGTGGTTAATGTAGATTCACAGTGAGCGGTATCCCAAAGGGCGACTGAGTGGAATGTTGATTCCTCTAGTGAATCAGCAGAAGAGGAGGTATAATGGCCTTGCCTTTTAGCTGCTGTATATTAATCTCCGCAGAGCAATGCCTGCCATTGCTCAGATGTCAGATGCTGTTTATAACTACGCTGGAAACATAACATAGAACAAAATAGTATCATTAATTTCTCTTGAGACTGAATATGCATGGTTTAGGTTAGCTATTTTTTCACTACTGCACTTAGTTCCAACATTGTATCAGCAGTATTGTAAGGTGGCTTGAAAAGTTGTTTTGTCTGTGAATTTGTCCAGTTGCTCTCCCAATACATGACCAAAAGACCACAAAGTGTTCAGGTGCAAAGGTTTTCACAGCACAGGTATGACATGTCTCAGGAAGTACCGCCTTGTCTTTGCTTGAACCTGCTGCTTTTAATGACATCAGTGCCAGTGCTAGAGGACAGAGAGAAGCAGCATCTCTGTTCAGCATCTCTGTGTCAGTTGCAACTGGACAAGTGTTCATCAACTTTCCTTGTCATTCTTTAGACTGAAGACTTCTACTCTTTACTGTCATCCTTTATATGAAGCTATTCCATAATTTGGATCATTCTTTCCACTTCTCCCAGTGCCTTCAGTGCTGCCACATTGTTTTAAGGTGGGAAACAAGAATCACAGCCAGTATTCAAGGCTGAATGGTGTCAGATGCAGTGTAGATTTATACAGTGGCATCATAACGCTTTATGTTTTGTTCTCCATCCTAATAATTCCTAACATTTAATTAGACCATTGCTGAGCATTGAACATGTTTTCATGGAGTTATCAATTGTGCATTCATTTCTCTGAAGTGATCCTGATTATCAGGGTGAGATATTGTGAAACCAGAAGTGAGAAAATACCTTTTTCTCCTAACATAGGTGTTTTATAAGTAGATTATTTAAATGTGTGGATAGTTTTAGTTTTACTTTTCAGTCCTGTAGTCTTTTATAGTGTGATTTCTCTAAGCAATACATTGTTTGCTGCTGTCATTTACTTTTTTCTCTACAATTAAATTTGTATTTCTTTAATCCTCTTTTTCTATTGATTCAAACCTGCTACGTGCCTATGCAAGCATATCTTAATACTGGTGTTAGGACTGTTACCAACGAAAACATTTGATGCACTTTCCTATAGCTTTTAGTATGATAAAATTAATACCTGTAATATGGTTAATTTGGGATATGGTTAATATGGGATAGTTTTGTAGATGTTTAATAATGGACCATATACAGCAGTGGCAAAATCAATGGAAAGTTATGTCCCACGTTGGCTCATCAAAGAGTCTCATACCACAGCTTGGAGAAAACAGCAGCAGTTCTCTGACCGTCTTGGTCACTCAGCACTTTTTTCTGGTGTGTCTGTCAACTGCGTCTGTGTTGCTATAGCCTTTTGTCGTGTGGATTTTTATCTCCTATGAAGCTGTGTAAAACTGTCAGATCATTTCATGCAGGCCACCGTGCCACCATTAAGTATAGAAAGGGTGATATTTTCTCAGGTGCAGAGGTCAACATAATGCTGATACATCATTTAATTTTTACTCAAACTCTCATTTAAGGCCTTCATGCAAATTTTCTAAGAAGGTTGGATGACTGTCAAACCACTAACTTCGCTAATTTCAGCAACTGCCATATTTGTGCAAAATAAGGGTTAGGTTGATGGTTGGACTAGATCATCTTAAAGGTCCCTTCCAACCTAGACAATTCTATGATTCTGCGTTCCCTTTCTGATTTGATGCTTTCGTTATCTGAAAAAGAGCTACTTGATTTTGCCTTGTTCATTCATTTCTCTCATTTTGTATTTAAATATTATACTTTCCATTCAAATACCTCAGTGGGGAGTAGGTTGGGTTCTTTTTCACACCAACGCAGTGAGATGTCATCAGAAATACATGACGAACCCACTGGCTTTAGCCCTGCCTATAGAGGGCTGGTACGGAGCCTGAAGGGCAAGCAGGAGCATTCAGAAGGAAGTGAATGACTTCCTTCCACTGTGAGCACTTCCCCTCTCTAGAGATTATTCCTGCCTCTGACATCCTCTTGTGCTGCCGCCTTGGGAATACAGTAGCAGTCGCGCTGCCTGGAGCACTGGGGAGCAGCTGGAACTCCATTCCATGCCACCCTTCCTCCTGTCACGTGACCTGAATCAGTTTGCTTTAGAATAAATTTGTAATAACTGGACATCTGGTTAGTTTGCTTTTGAATATATTTTTCTACCCATGTAATAAAGGAAAAAAAGATTATTCAGGAAAACACTTCAAGTTGTTGTTTAATAAACCTATGCAACAGTTCATATGGCTTCCAAAAGTTCTTCATTTATACAGCTTTTACCATTTTTCTATGTGAACTTTTACAAATCCTGCCTTTTTATCACTAAAATTGTGGCTCCTAACATAACTTGCCGTATGTTTACAGAACAATAGAGACTCTTGGCGTAGTTTAGCGTTCTATCAAAACTAGTACTCTTTTGCCAAAAGAGAGGAAATAACTGTCTATTGTTCTGTTCCTGTAGGTGGAGTAAACGGATCTTTAGGGAGTCCCTTATTGCTGTGGGAAGTTATTACAGAATGGCATTATAGCAGAGACTAGGGGAATATTTACTGAAAGTTCAGTGAAACTTGAAAGCTCTTCAGCTCACTTAATGTTTATATATCCTGTTTCAGTGCACACCAAACAAGGTTGAAGAGAGGAAGTTATTTCAGATCAAATGAATTTTTATTAATCAGAGAGCTTAAAAATAACAAAACAAGTTAGATAATTGAAATCAGTCTGTTTAGATTTTTAGATTTTTTTTTCCTTAGACAACACTGTAGCTCTCTCCAGGGAAAAAAGAGAAAATTCTCTAGTGCTGAGAGAAATATGTGATCAGTCCTGCAGTAATCAAAAGGTATTAGACTACTAGTTTGACTTTAACAACTGTGACTTCAGCAGCTGGATACTTGTTTGAAAAATTAATATGTATCAATACTGTATTAACTAATTCTCTTTTGTCTTAATGCCTGAGTCATGCAATCCTATAGAGGAGTTCTCATAGTAATTTTTAACTCGTTTTTCAGTTACAATGATATAAAAACATTTTACATTGTTCAAAATAAGAGCCTCAATAAGCAATTCATTTTTGTTAAGCACTTGTAGTTTTTTATCTTTATTTTGAGAACAAAAAGACCCATTCAGATATTTAATCACGTTTCAGCTGTAATTAAGACATTAATATTTTTCTAATACAATTCAAAATAGTGCTTCTCATTTAGCTTTATATAATTTCAGAGACTTCCTGTGGTTTTTTTTTTCCAAAACAGAAATGTAAGAGGATTTCCAGTCTGCTACATCACAATTAACAGTGGTTGTTGTTTTATTCCTACCAAACTGTTTTCATTTGTTGGTTTGGGTTTTTTTTTACCCTGAACTGCTTAAGCTTGTAACCTTTGTTAGCCTGGACACTGTATGAAAACTTAACTGCGGTTTTGAGAAACACTCCACTTCATAAACCGCGTGCTTGTGATAAAAGGGCAACAACTGAAATTCAGCTTTAAAAACCTTCTTCTAGTGGTTTTAGAGCAGGTAGGATTGGGCTCTGTAGCCTCCTGAAGCCGGAGGTCTCATTCGTATCCTCGCCATCTGCCCAAGGATTGTGCGGCCCATGTACGTGCCACGGAGAGCCCTCTCTCTACAGCAATGGAGTTTGCCTCAGAGTGGAAGAAATCAGCGAGGGGGAAACCAGTACAAACCTAATACTGATGGTTTACAGTATCTTTCTTGGTGCTTGTGGGGCATCCATGCACAAAAGCACGATTCAGAGAACAAATTCTCAAAGGTGTTTTAGAGGTAGCTTTTGTTAAGTTAGCAGTGGTGAGGTTTTTTTAATCAATTTTTAAATACTAACTGCGACTGAATTTATCCACATGTACTCCTCTCTGTAGCTGAGGTTTTCACGTAACCCAAAACATACTTGTAACTGCGGCTGTAACAATTGTTTGTTCCCATGCTCTTCATATCCTCTGAATATAAAGAACAAAGAGGCGATTCTCTCGAAGTACAAAGACAAGACAATAAATAGCACACGCATGCTATTTTACATCAGTGCCTTTATCTTCAACGGTTTTAAAATTGCTACAGCTTTTTCGCACCCAGTAAAATGGCTGACGTGGATTTTTAGTAAGAAAAGAAAATATTTTCCAATTACCCAATGCAAGTTTTCCTCAAGTAATACATTTTTTTTGTACTGCTCGGGGGAACCTTAATGCTAAGAGCCCCGCTGCATTATCTTGAGTGAGAGAAATACCGGAGAGTAAGAAACCCTCGGGCAGGGCAGGCTGAAGGAGGTCATTCAGGACCTTCCCCACCGAGAAGCCGCCAGGGTTTTGTAAATGGAAGAATTTACGAATTCTTCAACGCGCCGGGAGCGGAGGAGTCCCGATGAGGGCCCCGGCGGGCTGCCCGCCGCTGCGGCAGCTGCCGCCCCTCACCCCAACGGCCGCACAACGGCCGCGGAGGCACCGCGCATGCGCCGGGGGGCGGGACCAGCGTCGCGTCACCGGCTCCAGGGGCGGGGCGAGCCGCCGTGGGCTCCATCGATTACTCGAAGTGCGACTACTGCTGCTTGGCCGGTGCCAGTCCAGAACGATCGACTGCCGGAGCGGTCCCCCTCCTCTCGCTGCCCCGGAGCCCGCGCCGCTGTCGGGGGAAGGAGGATGGTGAGGGGCGGGCGGGACGGGTCGGGACGGGGCCGGGCGTCCCCGCTCCCCCAGCCCGGTCTGCGGAGCGAGCGCGGGGGGAACGGGGAGGGCGAGAAAGAGGGAGCGGGACCGTGAGTAAGCAGTTCCCGGGCCATGCGGGGCCGCGCTCGGGCCTGGGCCTGGCTGCCGGGGCCCGGGGCTGCCCGGGGAAAGGGGAGGCCGCGCTCCCCTCGGCGGGGCCCGGGGAGGGAAGGGGGCGCAGCGGCCCGGCGTGACGGTGCAGAGAGGTGGGCCGCGGCCGCCCGGCTGCCCCCGTGGAGAACACGGCCAGAATTTCATTGAGGAGCTGGTTAGTTGCACTGATGGGTTTTACTTTGTTCTTTCTAGTTTCGCAACCAGTATGACAACGATGTCACAGTTTGGAGCCCGCAGGTAAAAATCTTTGTAAGCTTGCCACCTGGGTCTTCTTTTTCTTGCTTTTCGGTTGTCCTTCCCTCTTGCCGCAGCGGTGTCAGAGTGGTGCGGGCTGTGTGCGGGTGCGCGGGGCTCACTACGCTCTGCTCCCTTGCCTTGCAGGCGGTAGGTTTCTAGAAAGCCATTAGCGCGTCTTGTGGTGTTTGAACCCGAGTGATGCTTAGCAGGGCCCTAGTACCTCGAAATCCTTCAGGCGGTTTTCTGAATGTACCTGTGAGATAGAAAATAGATGCTATCAACATTGGGGGTTGGACTAGATGATCTTTAAAGGTCCCTTCCAACCCAAACCATCTTATGAATGGTTTACAAACCTATACTAAAATCTTGGTAAGGAAGGTGTCAAAAAGCATGAAGGTGAGCTTAAATCTCTGCAATGTTATGCTACTGCTGGGCCATTCTCTCTCTTATTCACCAGCTAATATTGGAAGGGAGTTATTTAGTTTACAATTGGGAAGAGCTTTTTTTTAAGAGCTTTACTGTATTCAGATTGTACAGAACAAAATTAAGTTGTTAAAAGTTAGTATTTGGTGCTTAAGTAAGAATATGCTGACTTCTCCCAGTGTGACATAACAACAACTATTTCTCTTTTTGCACACACAATTTTTACTGCCTTGTAAGCCCCTATTTGAATGTCTGTACCCATATGGTAATCTGAGATGCTGATTTTTGTAGTATGAATTCACAGATCTTAATTTTCTAAATTGAAATGGTTGCAAACACTGCTGTTGAATAAATTTCATTTATAAAGCTTATAACATTGAGAGCTAGAACATGACAGTGATTAAATGCCATATTATTTTGTAATGCAGTTTACATTGTGCTTCAGTTATGAAGCCTGTGCAGCTCTGTGTCCCTAGTTTCCCACGTTGTGGAATGTTAGGGAGGCTTCATGTGATCTCTGTACTTAAGATTATATTGAGATTTGCACTTTAATTTGAAATTTTATTACCTCTGAATCAGTTTCACATTGCGTATTGTTAATAAAAACAAACACTGTGTGTTCTAAAACATATGCGGGTTGTGTTGACTTCAAAATAAATATTCTAGAATTTGAAAAGCAAGTGTCAGTTCAGGTATTTAATGTCGCCTCTTCTCTTGATATGGATGTTTTAAGATAGGACACTTATGAAAAATCAGAGTCTTGAAAATTGACTTGTTTATAGAATTAGCAAAACTAAAGATTTATTTTAAATGCAAATAGCAAATTGTATTAGTGTAAAGCTAATATATCATTAGCTTGTAGGTTTGTATTACTACTGAAAATCTTCATCATATAGTAGTACTGTTTAAAAGATTCATTTTTCAACATGCATGGTAACAGAGCAAGTTTTGTAATTTCCACCCTACATGAAGACAACGTTGACTATTTGAATGTTCTTTAGTCAATATCAGGATAGCTGTAGATGGCTTTGAACTGTTTTCATCCTTCTTAATGACTGTGTTTCTTTGGCAGATTCTGTATCAGGAACTTTAATTTTCAATTTTTTAATCTATCTGTTACTTTAAAAGTTACTTTAAAAACTATAACATTCTCTTGAGAATTAGTAGATATTGTGAAGTCATCAACAATGCTAATTTCTGTCTTTTTTAATAACTTGCCTTAAAATATGAATAGTGTTGATGTCTTTTCTAAAAAAGACATTTAAAATTGCTACTCTGCTGCAATGACTGCTCCATATATTCCTGTAGGTGAGGCAGTGATATGATGCCATAATGACTCTTGGCATTGTTAATACAGGAGGAAAGAGTAGTAATATTTTATTGGGAGATGTTTTAAAATACTGTTGTAAAGAAAAGGAAATAGGAGATTAAGGGCTAGAAGGGGTTTCACACTTTTGCAGCCTTTCAAGTCATTCATGAAAGTTGATAAATACATGTTGGACAGGTCACAGTGATTCTGTACTGCTCTTGGGCAGGAAACATCCTATGTTACTGAAATTCTGTTTAGAACTTAGTGAATGAAATGGAACATTAGGGTATTTTAAGCATCTAGTGAACCTCTAGACAAATCAAATCAAAAGCCTTTAAAAAAAGAAAAGTAATAACTCTTTACAAACAATGGGACTAATAGAAGGTGATTTCCTGTAGTTTATCCCCAGTACATTCCACTGTGATAGCTACTACATTCCACTACATCACAACTGGTAGGAGGCAACTCTGTGCTGCAGTTATTAATTCCAGTACTTGCACAGTAGCAGTGAGCAAGCTAACTATTTGGCATGGGCTGCTCAACCAGAGTACAGAAAATTAGCTACTTTGCCCTCAGTGATTTGCAAATAAAAGGATGTTGTCTCATTTTCCTGCACAGCTCCTGGCTGCCTTTGCAGAATTTGTGAGGAGTCAATTGTATTTGAGACCTCTACTCCTCTTTCAGACTTCACTGCAGTTGACTAATAACTTGTTCAGAAGTTATTGGGGAATGGATGGTGAGACACAACAATTGCATAAGGCTCATTTCTTCAGGAAACTCGATTAAAAGTTAAGCATCCAACTTCGGTTGGAAGTTCCATCTTTGAATCACATTGTGTCAAATAGTGATTCGTCTGAGGACAGTGACAAAAGTCTTGCAATTCTAATAATGTCAGGATTGTTTGTCTTTTCTTTTCTAGCTTTCCTTTTTCTTTGCATGCAGTAGTGAGTAGCTTCGAGATGGCCAGATTTATGTGGGTTAATGGTGAGGCATTTAAAAAAGATTAGTGAGGAAGTCTAATGATTGTAGGCTTAAACTGTGTTATGTAGTCAGTGTACCTGTTGGACTGAGGGAATCAAAGGTCTGAAAATCAAGAACTATTGAAAATTGATACAGAGGATTAATTTTAGAATTATTAACTCTGATTTTTTTTTTTTTTTTTCCTGTAGGGCCGAATTCATCAAATAGAATATGCCATGGAAGCTGTGAAACAAGGTTCAGCCACTGTGGGGCTGAAATCAAAAACACATGCTGTTCTGGTTGCTCTAAAGGTAACTTCAAAACAGTGCTCTTGGGACAATAATGTTACTAGAAAAGTTTTGGTTTGTCAAATTAGTTTTGCGCAGTCTGAAGTTCGATGTGTGATGTAAATGCAATCACAGTTTCCTCCTGCTTGAGTACCAGTATAGAACTACAAATACTTTCAGTGCCTATGCAAAGCAGATTTTCACAAAATGATGAAGGAAATAAGTGAAAGACTTTTTACCTCTAAAAGTTGTGTTCCTTTTTTTTGGTTTTTTTGTTTGTTTGTTTTTGTTTTTTCCTGTAGTTATTAAGAAGTAAAACTATTTCTTTTCCCAAAGCTTGAGTGAATGTCTGTTCTTTCTTTCTGACAGTCTCCTGCTGAAGTGGAATTAGATTTTTCTTGCTTTCTGTTGCAAGTTTATAATTTTTTAAATCTTTTTTATTGTTTCATGATCATATTCAGTTCTTGCTATAAATGTTAGCAGATTTCTCCACAGTGCTTGGCAGACTGTTCAGACTGCCACATAGTTTTCTCCTTTTATGCACAGAGAGCACAGTCTGAGCTGGCAGCTCATCAGAAAAAAATCCTGTACGTTGACAACCATATTGGTATCTCAATTGCTGGACTTACTGCTGATGCAAGACTCTTGTGGTGAGTATCTGGGTTGTTGACATACACAGTTCTGCAATAATGAGGGAAAGTTCAGTTGTAGACTATTGCGAATGAAATTTTATGATCAGCTAAGGATTAGTCTTGAGTTACTGCTCTGTTGTACTATGCCAAAGACCTCAGCATGAAATTCTGGCAGATTTTTAACTAGTTGGCAGAAATCTCATTTGTTTTGCCCAGAATTTTGCTCTTTGGTTTTGTTACTCCTAAGACAGTCCTGTCTGGCTTCCTCAGTGTGGTGGGGTTTCCGCACAGTCTGAGAAAGGGAAATAAGAGATGCGCTTTAGCAGCTGCTTCTGTGTACCCACACTGAAGGAAGTTATTAAATAAGATACACTGCTATGTGTGTCAGCTTCAGAGGGGCTTGCTTTTTAGCTGTTGGCCACATAGTTTCATCACATGAGGTAAATGTACACAAAAGGGGGAGTACTCCTCAGTTTGATAGGACATTTTAGTTGCTTTAGTTACAAAGTTACAAAGCTAGTTACAAAGAAATGTTACCATTTAACTGTGGCTTTTTTCCAGATGATCTGTCTGTTGCCTGCATGAACTTCTACCTTCTTTGCATTTGTATGGCTGAAATAATAAAATACTCTTTCGAGCCTGTGGTCAGCTTTCTAAATAACAATGATAGGTCATGATAAAATGGCCTTATGTAATGCCTTTGACCCTTTTTCTCAACAAGCAGAACTGAAACAAAAATATGCTTACCATAACAGACTAGTATTGTGGCAAAAACTCATTGTGACTTTCATCTATGTGTTTGATTTATTTTCTTTTTCATTCTCTTTTTTTTTTTTTCCTTTTTTCCTCCTAGCAATTTCATGCGTCAGGAGTGTCTGGATTCTAGATTTGTGTTTGATAGACCTCTTCCAGTTTCTCGCCTAGTGTCACTAATTGGAAGCAGTATCCTTTTTTTTTTTTTACACTTGTAACACTTCTATAGTTTTTAGTTGTTCATAAAATGATTTTCATATATCACAGCTTGAAAGTCGTATTGAATTTTAAAAGTTAATTCAAAGTTAATTTTTCTTTATTCACATTGCTTGAATATTTTTCAGAGAATATCCCATAATATGCACTGAACTGGTAGAGAATCAATAAAGTGCTGCGCGACATTTAACATAGCGCTGTTTTTCTGTCATGCAGCTCCATGCCTTTGGAGGTGGGAAAGGAAAGATGACTGCAGTGTTCAGAATATGGTTGTTTACTGGATTGCAGCCGCTCACTCAGATATTATTTTTTTTGGTGGCAACTTCTGTCTCTGCCTGGAACACAGCAGAAGCCTTGTATTCTGTCAAGTGCCTAGAAAAAGCTCAAAGAGATAAGAAATTAAATGAAGCTGTGCAGCATCATATTACTTGGTTGAATGCACCACCCAGTTATTTCAGGAAAGCTAATTGTTACATTTTCTTTTAGTGAAAAAGAAGTTGGTATCCCAATTAAGTTGTGAGATTTGTTTCTTTTGAACATAATCTTCACTCCCGCAAAAAGGTTTGCAAAGGCTTTATAATGATTTTGGTACATCTCCGTTTGGCTTAGGAAAATTAACATGTTATTTTGAGATTGTTTCCTTAGTTTACTTAAGAAACCCAGATACCAACGCAGCGTTATGGCAGAAGACCATATGGTGTAGGACTCCTCATTGCAGGTTATGATGTAAGTAAGCTGCGCTAGTTACTCTGGGTTTAGAAGAAAATGTGCTTAATGTAATTTTATACAACAGATAGACAATAAGAGGGGAAGATGGAAGAGGCAAACTCATCAAAGTTCTGTGAATAGGGAAGTAATTTTCTGTATCTTACCTTAAAACATAGCTTTTAAAAATGTTAATTTAAAAATGTTAATTAATAGCTAATCCTACCTACACTTATGAGGTGTACAGCTGCAAAAATAGAAACCTAATTACTTTAAAATGCAAAATTAGTTACTGCAAAAATGAGATTTGTTTGTGTTTTAAGGGATCAAAATGTTGACCCCATGATGACAGTAATTATTTTACTATTGATTGCGGATCTTTGAAAACTATTATTTCAAATACTTTTTATAAAAAATGGATGTGGAAATCATCACTGGCCTCTCTCTTAATTGTTTAGCAACAGCAGTTCACTTAATGCAGCACATGCAGAATCTCTGACCTCAAGATTTTTGACATGAGGAAAGTTGAAGGAAACTTGTCTTGCCTGAAACCTTGCACGGCATGGTTAAGTCTACAGCAAGTTTTTACTTTTGTGCAGATAAGACAGAATGTGTGTAAAATACCTACTGCAAGCGATGAAGTAGGAAGCATGCGTAAGCACAGTACAGTTTATGGAACAGAGAGAAACATTTTTGGTGGCAGCTATTCTGCCCACTTAAAAACCTACAAATAAGTGCATACATATAAGCTATGTGACGCACCACGAAGCAAAACTGTTTTAGAAAATACTGGGTTTCAGCAGCAGACTTAATATGAATTTATATATTTGTTTTACGTTCTGTGGGGTCTTTTTCTCTCTTTGGAGGATATGGGTCCTCACATCTTCCAGACTTGTCCCTCTGCAAACTATTTTGACTGCAAAGCAATGTCCATTGGTGCTCGTTCGCAGTCAGCACGAACTTACTTGGAGAGGCACATGGCTGAATTTATTGACTGTGAGTAATGAAACCTTGTCTATTTAACGGTATGCATCAATTAAGCCATTTGTTTTCTGCTATTGTTCTGTTCTTTTGTGTTTAGTAAGATAGGAAGACAAATTTTGGGAGCCAAGTTTGCTGTGTCAACATGCATGAAGACAAAATTGTAGGGAAGAGGTTACAAATCTTCATGTCTAACATCTGGATGCTTATTACATCTAATGAAAAGAGAAGTTGTGCTCAGAGGGAAAAAAAACTAAAAGCCTCTGCCCTGTTTAACCCAGGGAAAGAACAATCTTTCCATATCAGAGTAGGATTTAGGTGGTGCATTTAAAATGATGGATTTATTTTTATATGAAACGGTGATGAGGAGGCTACTGAAAGGCTGCTTGGGGAAAAAATAGTGTGATTATCACTGCATGTGAGGCTTGGCAGGTGCCAAAATGAGATACTTTTGACCACAAATGTAGGGATGGGACGGTTTCTCGAGGAATACTTTTATAACCAGCTCTGTGATCAGTACTAGACATACTGAAGGAGTTCTGGAAGTCAAGCTGATTTTCTAGTTGTCAACTGTGAATGCGAAGAGGAGGAAATGAGTGTCTAGAGATAATACCATACATTTTGTAAATGTCTTTCTGATTTCATTTTAAGGTAATCTAAATGAACTAGTTAAACATGGACTGCGTGCCCTGAGGGAGACTCTTCCTGCTGAACAGGATCTGACCACCAAGGTAAATACTAGGTTTTCTTAACAAAAAATTTTACTGCTACTGTTACTAGAAACTACTGTGACAAAATTCATGGCACTTGGCCAGTATGGCTGGCACTGGAATTTGGAACCGAGTACTGATAGATAGTATCATCTTCATCTCGTGTCAACAGTTTATCTACAGTTTCCTTAATTACATCAGATTTAATTTTCTTCACAAAAATTTTACTTTCTCTAAATAAGACATTGTTTGCCTGTTTGCTTCATTCTATTTTAAACTTTGATCAGTGTTTAAGATACATTACATACAACTAGAACCACAACTATACCTTATAAGTACAGTCAGTGATTCACCTGGGAGGTGAGGGAAGGTAATGCACAAACAGTTGATTGAGGATCCAGCATCAAAAAGTTGCTGAAACTTCTGGCAACGAATTGAGGAACTGCTGAACAGGAAAACTCGAAGGATATCCATTATTTGATGGTCTGCTTGTGGTTGATCTGCCCTCTTCCATATTTAATATTTTTTTTTATTCTTAGCCAACCTTGATTTTTAGAACTCTTAAAATAATGAAAATGCAAAATAAGATTAAAATAAGTGGTTTTGAAAAATTATGCATGTTATTAAAAAGAAAAGAAAATATTGAAAGAAATTGAAATCCTTGAAAAGTGATTTTTCTTACAAGATTTTGAAACATAATAGGTTTTGTTGGGAGTAAATCTGCCTCCCTTCCCTTTTCTAGTACAATCTACCAAAGAGGGCGTTTCTCAAAATTTCCGTTTTTCCTTCAGTAGACACAAACAGCACAATGAGCCACTTTATCACGGGAGGAAACTTCCATTTGTGTCACAGGCGAAAGCTGTAAAGCCACAGAGTTATTAGCAGAAAAATGCTTCTCACTTCTTTCAAAACTTTGCTTAACAGAATGTTTCCATTGGAATTGTTGGCAAAGACATGGAGTTTACCATTTATGATGATGATGATGTAGCACCATTCCTAGAAGGTCTTGAGGAGAGACCACAGAGAAAGGTATGTGTGTTAGATAGAAATAAACAGGCTTTGTTGAAAGACAACATTTTGTGATACATCACCTATCTCACATTTATGTTTATGACATTTAACCCTCTCTACTATTATCGTAGCATTTTAGGGATGTGATTTTTCAAATCTGAAGTTACTACATAAAAACCATATAATGTTGGCTGGAGACTAAGATGCATATTAAATCAATTTACACTGAATTGGTCACAAGCCTTTCCAAAGTAGTCGTCTTTCCTCATCTATGATCAAATCCTGGTTTTCATTTTTTTTTGCAACAGAAGTGGCTACGTATGTTTCTCATGCCTGCCCCAAGAGCCACTCTTAGTCTTGTGATGTCCAGTTCTGTCCTGCTCTGTGCTTAATTTGGATAACACTTTGGATAAGCTCTTTGCTGACATGGGCTCCACTGATGCACTCATGATGCTCAATCCAGGATAAAGCTTATTTGTCAAGTCTTGTTTTCTACCCTTCTATAATATATATATTTATTTTTTTCTCTCTTTAAGCCTGCTCCACCTGCTGATGAACCTGCAGAAAAGGCAGAGGAGCCCATGGAGCACTAGTTGGTGGATGAGTTCCTCTGCGTTAATGTATGTCTAATTATACAGGAACGTTTATCCATTTGCTGGTAACTTTATCCTCACCTTATATGCATTTTCTGCCGATACGTTCTGAGGATTACTCTTAAAAAAAGAAAGAAACCAACCCACCTATCCTTAAAAGGTAGACAGGAGGCCACAATTGGGTGTATTTTCTTTGACAAGAAAGGTGTAATCATTTTCTAAATAGTACGCGATACTGTTTTTTAATGAAAAGCATACTGTCTTTAACTTGTAAGGACAAGTGGAAATAAATCACTTTCTTGGAATCTGCTGCGGGTTTGTTTTTTTTTTAATCTGAACAAACACGATTCAAGTGCTTCTGTCATACCAAGGTGCCATCATGTATTTGACCATTTACATACTGTCTCTAAATGCGGTGCTCTTGGCAGCTGTTGAGCTGAGGGGAGTTTAAAATGCCTACAAAACGGTGAAATAGCTGTGGAACAAACAGCATGCAGTGTGTTTCCCCATGTCGTCTTCTCCAAACTCAACTTGGACAGACATTTCTGCTTTGAGCATTTACAAAAAACATTGTAGGCGGAATGGGCGTGAAGCTGCCAGCCAGCTTGTGTTTTTGGTTTTTGCTTTTTTGAGTTTTTTTAACTCTTTTTAAACACTTTAGTAAATCCCAGCTCGTATTGAACCGAAATGAATCACTCTGTTTCTTTAGAGCCATCAGCCCAGCCTGGGGGGGAGGGAAGGGCTTTTCGCTCCCTAATGGCCTAGATTGAAGTAAGGAGGGAAGCACAAAGAATTCCCATTACATGTCCCCTGAGCTCCAGGCTCTGTGTTGCCCCCGGACAAACAGCCTTGCCGGGGGTGCCCAGTGCCCCTTGGGGTGGCCATGGAGCCCAGCAGGGAAGCCTGGTGTGATGGGTTCCCCAGGTGCAAATTGGGGGCGATGCTGTAGTTAAAGCAAAGAAAGTAAGTTTGGCGTATTTTTTTCATTTCCTATGTCGGATCACCTTATTCTAATTATTTTTGCTAATGAATACATTGAAAAGGATAAGAAACAAGATTTTTTGGGTGGACACATGTAGGGGATTGATACTGCTCAATGGACTTTAAAAATAAAAAAAAGTAAATTGCTAAAAAGCCTGTATCTTGTCTCAATTAATAAAGCACGGTGCTGGCATGAATGGGCCTTAAATACTGCATTGAATCCAGTTAAATAGTTCAGTCCTGAAAATATTAACAAAGTCGTGATGGCGGGGCTGTGTGTTTGGTTTCAAGCAGCAGACAAAGCTGCCCTTGATTTTTTTTTTTTNCGCTCCCTCCCGCCCTCCCTCCCGCGCAGGCAAAACCCGCCTCCCCCGCAGCGCTGACGTTGTCCCACGAGGCCATGACGTCAGAGGCGGAAGCCCCTCCCTCCCGCGCTCGTGGCGGTCCGGCCCTCACTCTTTCCCCGCCCGCACGGCAACGCGAAAGGGGTGGGGCCGCCTGAGGCGGCCCCGCCCCTTTCGCGTTGCCGTGCGGGCGGGAGGCGTGTCCCACTCAGGCCGCCGTACTATCGATGTGGCCCGGGGAGGGCGCGGCTCCACGTCAGCCACCGCCGGAGCGGGATCGCCGCGGGCAGAGCTCCGCACTGGGGCCGACTCCACCGCACCGGGGCCGCCGCCTGCCGGGTACCGGAGCCTGTCGCCCGGGGAGCGGCGGCCTCGCGGGGGCTGGGAGGGTGCGGGGATGAGCGCAGGGCCGGGTGGGGGTGGAGGAGGTGCAGCCGCTCCGCCGGGGCCCGCAGGCCCGAGGCCTCACGGAGGAGCCCCCCCCAGCCATCGGCGCTAACGGGGGGCCGCGGCCCCGCGGAGGCTTAGGATGGCCTTTGTGGGGCGGCCCGGCGGGGAGGTGCGGTGGTTGGCGGGGGGTGGGGGTCTGAATTCCCTCAGGGGAACGGCAGGCCAGCGGTGGCGTCTGAGTATCTGCATTTCTATCTCCCATCTAAAAATCCCAGGAGTTTTGAGCAAAACGTAGGCACCTGGAAAACGAAGAGCGAAGTCTCCCTAAACTGGCTACGAATTTACTCGTGGTTTTGGTTTGATTGGGGTTTTTTGGTGTTTTTGTTTGTTTGTTTGTTCGTCTTTTAATAAGCGTTTTTACATTATACGTTTTCGATCGTGCATCAACAAAACGGTGCTTTCTCGGGGTTTTGCTCCCCAAGGTGTCCCTTACGGTCCATAAGGCTTCCCGAGGATGTAGCTGGAGAGCAGGCGTGGCTTTTTGCCTTCCTGTGTTGTATGAACTCTATAACTTTCAATTTCCTTGTAAAGCTACAGCTGCTCAGAGTTATTTTTTTTTTTGCTGAAAAAGTAGAGTAGTGCCTCTTTTTGTGGCTCGGGGATTCTCAGTAAGATTAAACTGTGATTTCAAGGCTCAGTGCCTTGCAAGGGGGAAGTCTTGGTGGTGGTTCTCCCAGCTCTGTGCTTGAGTAGTCACTGGAGATGGAGGTGCTGGCTGCAGGGCTTTGAGGCAGGAGTTCTGGGGAAGAGTATGGGAAAAGTGTACAAAAAGCTGCTGCTGCGGCAAGAGAACAGTTGTATTTCTAAAAATGAGTGGGCGTCATTTATGTGGATATTTTGCAAACAGCGAGTTTAAAGAATGTAATTGTTAAAAATATAAAATTAATCAGAGGCATTTTTATAAAAAAGTCGTATTGGGATTTTTTTTTTGTAGTAGTAGTTTCATACTGTTTTAATTGTGGTGTTTTCTTGTGTAGAACAAGGCTGCAGGCCACGTTAGCGCAGCTTACCTGCACACTGTGCAGCCCAAGGCTCTCTGGGTGCCTCTTTGATGAGAAAAGTGACTTTGGACCCAGTACCACCTTGTGTGAGGTCTCAGCTACTCATTCAAACGCTGCAACTCCATGTCCCACTTCTCCCTCGACTTTCCTCAGCGCTGTTTGTGGGGCAGCACTTTTAACCAGGCTGGGAATGGGTGTTTGATGGTCAGTTGGATTTTGTTTGTTTTTCATGCCGCTTCAAAACTACAGTAGGAGTGGAGGGCTTAAAGGGCTTGTGTCTCAGAAGCTGCCTGCACTGATAAAGGAGGTGATGTGGGGGTAGGAGTTGGCATCTCCAGACAATAGCTCCTTATATTGGCACACCATTGAAAGTCTTGGAGGTGTCGCCCTGTTCAACATCATGGAATGAAAGTAGGGGAAAAGTGATCTGCAATGAAAGCACAGTGTTGAGTTGGAGAGTTTAGTGTTTTCATCTCTTACGTATAAATCACAACCTTTGATGGGAGGATCATTTTGTTCAGTTATATTGGCTCGATTATTAGTTAGCAATTCTAATTGTATAAAATAAGTGTATGCTTTTACACATTATTTGACTGATGTGTAATATCATACTTTAAAGGCATCTTCCTTGTTTTAATGATTTGTTAAATTCTGTCTAAGATTTCAAGAAAATCAGTAGCAATAAAATCACAGAGAAAGTAACTTTTCTGTAGATTTTTTTGACATATTTTCTGTAGAAAACACAAAATTGCTCATGTATTAAAAATAACAATTTTCTTTGCTGTGCTTGTCAGTATCGTATCATAGCGTTAACTGAGCAAGCTCAAACTTGAGCATTTTTTCTTTACCTAAGAAATGGAATAAAAAGTTCACTTTGATCCTAGCTGTCTATTATATAGAGAAGAAACAAACATGAGAATGAGGGTTGAGCTTAATTCCCAATTTTATTATCTGAACTATCAGCTACACAGCAGCTTTAATAGCTCTGTAACCTTCTCATACATTTTCACCATAAGAATACTTACTTGATCATTAGTGTCTAGCAAAGCAGTTAGACTGTAGAGTTGAGATGGTCCCCTCTCCACTCTGTTGTCTTTTCTCCCATCCTTGGCTTGTGCTTGAATGGATCTTGTCCTCATCTTCAAAGCTTCCTTCGTGGGCTGATTCAAGTTGTGAAACGCATCAAAAGCCCTTCCTTTTTTTTTTTTTTTTTTTTTTTTTTTTCTTTCCCCCCTCCTGTGTTGTCTTCCAGCTGATTTTGCAGCTTGGGTTGGTTCAGCTGGAGGGGCATAGGACTGCAGGGAAGGTAGTGGGAATGTATAGCCAGGATCAGGGGAGTGAGTAGACAAAGGAAAAGCTGCTCTGCCTGCTCAGCTGCAGTCAGGTGCTTCTGTTATTTCTGGCTGTGCCGAAGTGTTGGAAAGATTTCTTTAATTTACTACTTTTTTTTTTCTCTTTGGGAAATTTCACGCTCTTCATTTTTCTGGTACTAACAGGAATGTTTTAGTGTAACAGAAAACTGAGAAGGCTTTTGAATGTGGCTTCTCAGGAAATCCAGCAATCCCTTCAAATTATTAAGTCAGTGGCAAAAACATTTTTGTGTTGTTTAGTAATAAAATCTGCTAACTTTGGGATGACTTTGTTTGCTTATTTTCTTAGGTTTTCTGATATTTGTGTCAAAATAATTCTTCCATTGAGAAAACTTTTGTAACCAGGAGCCATGACAGCTGCAGAGAACGTGTGTTACACGTTAATCAATGTTCCAATGGATTCAGAACCACCTTCTGAAATCAGCTTAAAAAATGACCTAGGCAAGTAATGCACGATGATTTGAAGGATACTCCATTTTACCTGAATGATTCTTGCGTTCTCTCTCATTTTGCTCTTCCTAGAATATTGTTCATGTTTTATGAACTCAAATCAGTTTGGTGTTTGTTTTGTTCTGTTGGTTTTTGAAGTGTGTACGTTACTCTGCTTTTTGTGTTTTGAGAAACTTAATAATATTTATCTTGTGTGTTTTGATGTTGATTTTTTTCCCCCCTTTCAGTCTGCACAAAAAATTTGAAATCCATTTCTGTCTTTCTGTTTGAAGTAATACCTGTTTGAGCTCAGGCAGATTTAAGCAACATAATGATAAGCAACAAGTTGTCTTATCACTTTTTCAGTGTACTGCTGTATTTTGCTAGCAGAAATTACAGTGTTTAATATATGTATGACATGAGGTGCATTGTAGTATCCTGGTATAAAAGGCTGTTTAAATTTAAGCATTGAAACAGCCACGAAATTTGTTGAACTCTGTCAATTCCAATATGTTGACTTAATTTTAAGTCCAAACTCCGTGCTTATTCTTTAAATATCTTTTGCTTCCTCTTTATCCTTTTAATGAAAGTAAGGGTGCGAATTTTATTGATATGCTATATTGTGCTCCTTCAGAGGGGGTTTGTGTCTTCTGACACTGAAGACAAGCCAACTGTGACATGCTAGCCTTCCTGATCTTGTAATTACTGTGATGTGTTTTCTTGACTTTTTTTTTTTTTTTTTCTGTCCTTTGTAGAAAAAGGAGATGTCAAATTGAAGACAGAGGCCTTGAAGAAAGTAATCATTATGATTCTGAATGGTGAAAAACTGCCTGGACTTCTGATGACCATTATACGTTTTGTACTGCCTCAGCAAGATCATACCATCAAAAAACTGCTGCTTGTCTTTTGGGAGATAGTGCCAAAGACCACACCAGATGGCAGGCTTTTGCAAGAAATGATCCTTGTATGCGATGCATACAGAAAGGTAGCCCTTTATTGTTTATTTCATTGGTTATGTTCTTATAGTGGATCTTTATAAAATGTATATAATTTTGTGTTACTTAATAAATACAAAAGTGGTTTATGCTCAGCGTTTCCTTCCTAGCCATTAAGTCTCAGTGCTTCAGAGCTGGATAATTGTGGATAACCAGCAGACGTACTATCAATGAATTTTTATGTGTTCTTTTCCTATTACAACTTAACAAAAATTTAGTGCCCTTCCTTTCTAAGTTAGGGAACCTCAAAGATGAGAGGTAACCTAATTACCTTCTTCATAGTGTCTTGGAACAAGCCATGGGTCCTAAAAGGACACTGGTTTTGAAATAACTTCATTATGGTGTATTTGGGACACTCCTAAACAAAGATACTAAGGTCCTTCAACTTCTTTGGGAATGGGTTGGAAGCAGATGAACTAACATACACTAGAAGGTAGTATCCAGTGTGCAGGAATGCCTGCAGAGTGAGCTTTCATGGCCTTAATAATCAGAGAAAACACATACAATGCAGAAAAAAAATCCCACAGGCTTTGTAAGCTTTTTCTACACAGAAATGTGCATTTTTAAATATTTATGGGGCAGCAGTGTTTTAAGAAAGTATTTCATGAGGAGGCAGTGAGGTGTCATTGTGGGTATTGGGAACTTATACGATGGGAAAGCTGAGCGTGGGAGACGGCTAGCGAGTGTATTCATCTGAGCTTATCATTTAGGCTGAAGTCTGGCATTTCAAATATGTTTTTTGATGATTTCAGGATCTTCAGCACCCAAATGAATTTATCCGAGGCTCTACTCTCCGTTTTCTTTGTAAGCTGAAAGAAGCAGAACTGTTGGAACCTTTAATGCCAGCCATTCGTGCTTGTCTAGAGCATCGTCACAGCTACGTGCGCAGAAATGCAGTTCTTGCAATTTACACGATTTATAGGTAAATACCGGACACTAAAGTCATGAATGCAGAAGACCAAGGCTAGCTTTAGTGATCTGAATAGTTTTTGAGATCTCCTAAACGTTTATCAATCACTGGTGAGGTGTTTGGGCTTTTTTGTGTTTGTTTGCCTTTTCTCCTCTATTTAATGGACTTCTTTGTAAAAGCAAAAAGTACCGCTGTTTTCTCAAGTATGACCGAGGTTCTTATATTGCAGGTTAATTTGTATGGGCAAATGCCTTTCTTAATGATCTAAATTCTATTAATAGTAGTCATTGTCCACAACCAAAAATATAGAAGAATCCTTGGAGCAATATGCAGACATAAATGTATTTGAAGTGAGACATTCTTCACGTACCGCACTTATACTAAACATTGCAGTTTTTACCTGAACAGTTTGGCTGAATGTTACTATTAAACAGAAATCATTGATGGGATAACGTCTTAGCTATCATGATAACAATTTTTTAAAGCTCCTTGAGTCTACTTACAGTTTCAAATAGCTACTCAAAAGCTATGTATCACTGTTTTAACTGTTTATGTTTCTGTAAATGCTTGTCTTCAGGATACGTACTTTAGCCTTAGTTTCTACTCCTTACCAGTAGTTCTTTTAATTATGATTTTTCTTTTTAAAGAAATTTTGAACATCTTATACCTGATGCTCCTGAATTGATCCATGATTTCTTGGTGAATGAGAAAGATGCAAGCTGCAAAAGAAATGCATTTATGATGCTAATTCATGCCGATCAGGTAAGAATAAGTATTTTTACCTGAAGTTTAAAGTTTTTACTTTAAAAACTTTAAAGTTTTTAAACCAAAACTTTTGTTTGGTTTAAATACCCGAAAATGTTCTAAGTAATTCGCCAATAATTTGTTGGTAAACTACTTGTATCATAAAAGAGCATACATGGTAATGTTAACCCATTTGTGGAATATTTGGTAATTGGAAAAGTTAAAGTAGGTCTTTAGTGCTGTCTTCATTTTAAAGGAGAATTACTGTATTTGGTAAAGGCATACCGCAGTACCAAAAACTGCTGTTAGATTTGCCAAGTGAGCCTAACCAGTTTGAGAAGTGCTCCATTAGCTACTGTTTTATGGCATTTGTAGTCACAGGAGAAAGAAATTACAATATCTGTTTATCATTTTGGATTATTTGCTCTACAGGCAATTGCCTTTTGTGCATGATTACCATTAGTATTGTCTCTCTTTGCCATATATAGACAGAATAGATTAATTTGCTCTTCAGCTGTACAATGTTTTTGTCATTTTTGTAAATTTCAAGTTGAAGTGGTGAATGTATGCTGGTGAATATATGAATGTATTGTGGTTTGATTTAAGTATAGCTGAGTGAGCAAACACAGAATAATTTAGAATAATGTATCTTTTATTTGTATAGGATCGAGCTTTGGATTATTTGAGTACCTGCATTGACCAAGTCCAGACATTTGGTGACATACTGCAGTTGGTTATTGTTGAACTAATTTATAAGGTAAAAGTGAAATGTTGTGTGTTTAAAATAAATATACATGTTAGAGTATGTTAGACTGCTTTTTAAACGGGATAGAACGTTGCTGGAAAAGGCATGTCAGGAATATGTCATTGTTTAGTAGAGCTGAATAACATTTGTCTCTTCAAACAATAAACTGTTCCAGTGTGCACAGTGTAGAGCAATATGCGTCACTTGATCTGCTCTGATGTGAACTGTGTATTATCAGAATGTTCTTCTTGGACGTGAGCAGGGCATCTGTTAGAGGCTAGTAGAGGTCTTCCTTTTGATCTGAGATCTTAAGACCTTGTAGCATTGCATAGGATTGTCAATAATAACTTTATAATAGCCTTTGTAATTAGATTTTTACAACTGTGAATGACAGTTCTTATCCCCAGAAGAGGTTGTCACCTTTTGCTTAATTTTCTCCTTGCTGTAAGATAATGGAGCAGTTAAGCTCTATGAGTGCTGTTTTCTTTTTTCTTTATGTGCCAACTATGCATTGTTCTTCTTCCCTAGGTGTGCCATGCGAATCCGTCAGAGAGAGCTCGGTTTATTCGCTGCATCTACAACTTACTGCAGTCATCAAGTCCTGCAGTGAAGTATGAAGCTGCAGGTACTCTAGTTACGCTCTCCAGTGCGCCAACAGCAATCAAGGTATAAAAGTGATATTTTCAGATGTTTCAGTAGCTTTTAATGCACTAGAATGAATACTGTATGCTGTACGTTGATACTCTGAAAGAGTGAAGGCTTTAGTAATGTGGGGTGTTTAACCCTGCACATGTGAAACGCTCTCTTAAAATACCTCTTAAAATTGGTCACCAAAAAAAGATTGAGACTGTATTTTGCAGACCCGCAGCTGGAAGACATGATGCCACTGTGGTACGGCACAAGCTTGAATACTGTGCGAACTGTTGTACTATAGTTGGTTCCAACCTGCAGTCTTCTTGGCATACTTAGCAGAGCAGACTAAAGCTGAAGATAGAGATTGAATTACTCTCTTTACTCATAAATACTACTCTTTTCAGACCAGGGTGGAAGCATAAAGCAGTGAAGATTTACGCTGGTTAGCGATTGACGTTGGGTTCCTAGATTTATGTTTGTACAGCTGATTGTTTGAGATCATACAAAAATTTTGAATTTGTATGGAAATAAGAAAAGTAAAGTATGCAAGTCTAGATTTAGAGTAAAAGCATTGTAAATAGTAGTTTCAAAAGATCAGGAGGAGTATTAATTCCAACATTCTTGCTCTAGCGTTGTCTTTTTTGTTGAGTAGGAATATTGTATGTACAAGCTGTCACTAAGCCTATCTAGAAAGGCTAATGCTGGCACCTATTTTAAATTGGTTTTCATGCCCTGTTGTGTACGTAAGAGCTGAGCCAAAGAATGCCAGGAAATTTATCTCTTATAACTTTCTTTGAATTTGAAATCCAGTCTGTGAATTGCGATGCCATTGTGAGCCTACCTGTGTAATTTTTGTACCAAGGTGGTGGAATCGATGTTTACAGTGGACCAGGAAGTTTTAAAAGACTCTTCTCAGGTTCATTTCTGTGCCAACTCTTTGAGTAGTTGCTGTAATAGTAATGTAGAAGGTGTCTTCTACTGAATTTCTCTGAGAAATTTGCCAGTTTCTCCTTGTCGTTACTTAAAAAATGTTTTCGATGCTTTTATTTTAGGCAGCTGCTCAATGCTACATAGATTTGATTATTAAAGAAAGTGATAATAATGTGAAACTGATTGTTTTGGATCGATTGGTTGAATTAAAGGAACATCCCTCCCATGAACGAGTGTTACAGGTATGTGAGCTGGCTCTTTTCCTACAAGCTTATTGGACGCTTTACTTTCCTAAACAAAGCTTTCCGGTGTTGTGATGTATGGGAAAATGTACTTCTGCAGTGTAAATCTCCTGTTGATACGTTATTGGTAAAAATATACGGGCTGGACTTTTATGTTATGACTTGCTGCTTTTATTGTCTGCATAAGAATTAACAACAGCAAATGCTTTCTTGATTTGCAAATGCTTCAAAGTCCTTGAAAGCAAATGCTTTCTAGGACTAACAATGTAGTTTGCATGGTAGACGTTTGTGTAAACGTAGAATGTATTACATGAACACTGTGAAGTTCCTAATACCTAAATATCTTGTTTGTGAGTAAACTATATATTATGTATCCAGAAAGTCTTTGAAAATCATTGAGTACTGAAAATTAGAATTGTATGAAGTCATTTAAAACAGCAAAATAGTTCTTATTTTGTTACTGTTCCAGGATCTAGTTATGGACATCCTCAGAGTCTTGAGTACCCCAGATCTGGAAGTGCGCAAAAAAACCCTTCAACTGGCTCTGGACCTTGTCTCTTCAAGAAATGTGGAGGAGGTAAAATATATACTCCTTTTGTTTCATGAGATTGTTGGGTTTTTTTTTATTCTCTGGAAAAATATGGGACCTTCTTCAATTTTATTTTATCTTTTCTGCAGCTCGTGATTGTTCTAAAGAAGGAAGTGATTAAAACTAATAATGTGACAGAGCATGAAGATACAGACAAGTATAGACAGCTGCTTGTTCGTACATTGCATTCCTGTAGCGTTCGGTTTCCAGATATGGCTGCAAATGTTATTCCAGTGGTATGCAAATGTTTAATTATATTGTCATGTAATATATTAGTTATACCCAAAACCTGGAGAAGAACTGGAGCTGAGGTGTTTCTGTCAGTTGCCTCCCACAAAACAACACTATTTTTAATCTGTAAAGAAATTAAGGGATGTTGATGCTGTCGTTATTTATCTTCTGACACTTTTTAAAAAATATTTTTGAAGAATATGAGCTGAAAAGTACCTTTACTTAAAAGTGCAATAACTTGTATCATTAGAAAAGCAATTTGGGGATTATGATAATTGGTAATTGGAATGTCTATAAGGCTGTTTGACTTCAGCTTTGTTTAACGGGAGATATATATGCAGTTTTATTTTTCTAAATGTAAAAGGAAAATACTGTTGTATAAACCTCTCCGTGCTGCTCTTTGTACTCATGTTCACTCTCTTCTGGTAGCTGATGGAGTTCCTTAGTGATAATAATGAAGCGGCAGCTGCTGATGTCTTGGAGTTTGTGCGGGAAGCGATCCAGCGATTTGATAACCTCCGACCTCTTATTGTTGAGAAGATGCTTGAAGTCTTTCACGCTATTAAATCTGTCAAGTGAGTCCAAAAAATTATATCAAACAGACATTGGAGCACCCCGTGGCTTATTTGCATTGCATGCATATTGTCATTAAATACATACGAAAACTCTTGCAACCCACACACAAAGAATAACTGAAACTGAGATATTTTGGGGATAGATGATTTCTAGGTACAGCTACGTTCTTGCTTACTTGTACAAAAGATATATTGGGTGCTTGTTGCGTAGAATGAAGAAAACAAATTCAAATTTCGTTGTTATGATGCAATTGATAATTGTATTTCCACTTGTTAGGAGATACCGTTGTTGATGAAGGCCAGCTTTAAAGTGGTGTTGTTTGTTAAAACAGGGTTATGAAGGAATTATTGCAGCAGGAATTTGCACATGTAGGCAACTGGAAATACTTAGTGTACGTTTATTAGGAAACCCAGTCTAACATAGACTGGGCTTTGCAATCTGCAAAGCTTCTTTAGTACCTTTCAGGGCTCTAAAATCTTGGTTTTCTGGTGGATCTGCAAAGGTTAAGTCATAGAAGAACTTCTCTGTCAAGACACCACTCTGCCATTCTTCCAATATACAGGAAACTATGAATCCAATCTCCTTCAGCATCTCATGAAGTCGGGGAAAAAAAACCCTCTGAAGCTTTCAGAATTTTTTTTTTTTCCTTAATCTTCATTCATGTTTGTTTTTTTTTTTTTTATTTTCTTCTATATGAAGGAAAAGTTAGTTTCTCTCAGTTAATTTGAGAAATTACAGCTGACTTATATTAATATACAGTAGAGTTATTTCATTATGGTCATATTGAAATTTAATTTTGTGACTATCAAGATTAACACAGATGGGAATAAATTCTCAACAGAGAGTATATCTCATTTGATATACTTGTACTTGTTCATTAGTTTACTAAGGCTGAAATGATGATTGTTCTTGATCATTGCTTTCTGTCAATTGCATCCCCTTGGATTTGTCAAGGCTGGCCTTTACCATGCAACCATAAATCACTTCCCTTGATAGTAGTTTGAGTATATGATGAAAGCATGATTTAAGTTACTGTTCTTGTCTTAGGATTTATCGAGGAGCTTTGTGGATCCTTGGAGAATATTGCAGCACAAAGGAAGACATACAAAGTGTAATGACAGAAGTTCGCAGGTCGCTTGGAGAGGTGTGTTTATTTCATTGGGCTAGATCTTTGTGGTTTTACTTACTATTACACAGTGTGTTTTCTAAAAAAAAAATATTTCTAAAAAGCCAGATAAGATGCAGCAAGGTTTTGGGCACTTGTGATATGTAATGGGGTGTGCCCAAGAAAGCTGAAGTTAGGGTTTTACATTCATTATTACTATATTTTTTTTTAAAGTAGCATACCTGAAACTAGCATATACTGAGAATAAGTGATATCTGTTAAGAGGGGAGATGAGAAATTCCTTATTTCTAAAAACAATGGCAATTTTAAGATACAATTTAATTATATCCACTAACAAACGAAGAGTGCTTTAAGTCTGGGTTGTTCTGAGAGGGATCTAATATGTGCACTGTGAGCTTTGTTGCATGGGTAGGAGGCTTCTGTATTTATTTCAACATCTGCTTATCTCCTCAAATTCTCTCAAAATTGCTGCACTTTAACTGACGTTTTACTTATAAAAACCTTAACGATGCAGGTAATTTTTATTAAAACCTTCTTCAGAACAAAACCATCTCTTTTTGTGTTAATTGTAACAATTGTTTTCTGTTTCTGTCTAGATCCCAATAGTAGAATCTGAAATCAAGAAAGAAACTGGTGAGCTAAAACCTGAAGAAGAGGTATCTGTGGGTCCAGCCCAAAAACTGGTGACAGAGATGGGCACTTATGCAACACAGAGCGCTCTCAGTAGTTCCCGACCTGCCAAAAAGGAAGAAGACAGGTATTAAAGATTTCATCTAATTCTAGTTGATTCTTTATAATTTATACATACTCCCCTCACAAATTTAATTGGATATAGAGATGTTGCCTTTAGATTTAAACACTTTTTTTGGTTAATATCATGTTACACTATTTAATACATGCTATAGTTTTATTTCATTGGTAGCCAGAACAAATGCTATATTTCCTTAATTAGTGCAGGTGGGCTGCCTCATCTTGACTAGTCATTATCATCTCAGAGCCACAATGAAATAATTATCCATTACGATCTTCACTCCCTATGCTGTGTGGAAATGGCTATGTGACTCATGAATATCTCTATATCTGGAGAACTACTTCTAAAGTGAAAAAAACCCCAACTTCTGAGACCTTTCATGCTTGTTTTGTTTGTACAGTGTTGATGTTAGGGTGTGAAGATAAGTAGGCTAAAGAGCGTCATCCTAAACTAGTTTCCTGATTATCATCTGTCTTTGCAGACCTCCGTTACGAGGATTCCTGCTTGATGGCGATTTCTTTGTTGCAGCTTCTCTTGCTACAACTTTAACTAAGATTGCTTTGCGATATTTGTCACTAGTTCAGGAAAAGAAGAAGCAAAATGTAAGTAATCTCTTCTTGTTGTAGTTGCAAAGAACTGGTTGTTGCCTCTTCTTTTAAACAGATGCAAAATGGGTTAAGTCCAAAGTGAAGTGCCAGTTACATGATAGGTTAATAATGATAATTTGGGTCACAAACAGGGCCTACTGCTTTTCAGTCACTCTGGAAAGTCTGTAATCATGCTGCTTGGTTTCTAGATAATAAGTACTAAAAAAATAAGTAATCAACTCATAAAATCCCTGAACCGATTCATGTGCGTTTTTTTGGAAATAGTCTGTGTTGTGGTTTAACATCAGCTAGCAGCAAGGACCATGCAGCCTCTCGCTCCCCTCCACCCCAAGAGGCTAGGGAGAAGAGGGGAAAGGGGAAAAATCCTCATGGTTTGAGATAAAGACAGTTTAATAGAACTATAATGGCAAAGGAAAGTAACAGTAATAATAATGGTAAAAGAACATACAAGACACAAGTCACTCTCACTGCCCAGTGAATTGGTTGCTCGGCCCAACCCAAGCAGAGATTATGGATTCCACTCCCCGCAGCCAACCCCAATTTATATACTGAGCATGACATCTATGGTGTGCAATATCCCATTGGCCATTCTGTTGTTCTGTCTGTGCTCCTTTTCAGCTTCTGTGGGAAGGTGGAAAAAGTCCTTGATTGGTACAAACATCATTCAGCAGCAACTAAAACAATATGCATTATTGAAGTTCCTTTCATACTGAATTTGAAAATGCAGGAACCACTAGAAAGAAAATTATCTCAGCTGAATTCAGGACAGTCAGAAATAAACATTTCTGTAAAGCTATGTAAAGTGCAATAATCTCCTTCCATTTTCTTTTCTTTGTCCTCCTCTCAGTCCTTTATTGCTGAAGCTATGCTGCTGATGGCCACTATTCTCCATTTGGGAAAGTCCTCTCTTCCCAAGAAGCCGATTACAGATGATGATGTGGATCGTATTTCCTTGTGTCTGAAAGTTTTGTCAGAATGTTCTCCTCTCATGAATGATATTTTCAACAAAGAATGCAGGCAGTCCCTCTCTCATATGCTGTCAGCCAAGCTAGAAGAGGAGAAACTTTCCCAGAAGGTGAGCTATTTTAAGTGTGTAACCATAAACACTCGGAATTTTTTATAGATGTTCACATCCAAGCAGGTCCCAGAAATGTTGCTGTTTGTGTGTAAGTTGGACATTATTTGACTCTGTTTCTGCACTAAGGAATGGAATTTGTTGTGAATTCTCGAATATTTCTTTTCCTGCAGAAAGAATCTGAGAAGAGGAATGTGACAGTTCAGCCAGACGATCCCATTTCCTTCATGCAGCTTACTGCTAAAAATGAAATGAGCTCTAAAGAAGACCAGTTTCAGCTTAGCCTTCTTGCAGCAATGGGAAACACACAGAGGAAAGAGGCTGCTGATCCCCTTGCATCCAAACTTAATAAGGTAATGTGGAAGTCAGTGCTTTAATGTTACACACTTTGTGCTGCTCATGTACAGGATCAGCTTCGGGAGTGGCAGGCTGGAACTGATGAACCAGGCTGGGCTGGTTGATTTGAAAGGCCCAGGTATTTAGGATAAGGAGAAAGAGAAAAGCCCTTCTGCTTTAAGATGTTACCTTCTTGATGTGAGAAGGGAAGAATAAGGAGGAGACTTGGAAAATGCTGAGCTGGTGGCATGTGGAGAAGACCTGAAGGTTGTTTGCCGGTCTGAAGAGCCCAGTAAGGTTCACAGGGAAGAGAGCAGGGATGTCACAAGTGATTAAGAAACCCTTTCTTTCTCAGGCTGACATATCCTATTGCCATCTGCAGTGCATCCTTGTTTCGCTCTTTATACCTTTTTTTTGCAGAGAAGGTCCAAAGCTAAGTCTCTCGATTAATTCATTAGTTATAGTTAAAAAACCAGGCTTTCCACTCTTTTAAAGTATAGATAATTTTTTTTTTTACTGTTCAAAGTTACTGTTTCATTTTAAGTCCAGCATTTTTTTGTGCTGCTGATCTTTTTAAGAATAGATGGCATTACAGCCTGTGTTCTAGGTGAATTCCATTCAGAATACATCTCATCTGGAAAGGTTTTATAGTTGTAGTGTGTATGCAAAAAGACACGTGAAGGAAGGATGCAGTTAAATTTATTTGTATGAATAGCACAGACAGTCACTGTGGTTTTAGCTATATATTGATGACTTTTTTTTTTTTGTCTTTCAAAAGTTACTTTCAAAAGTTTTTTTTGTCTTTCAGGTTACTCAGCTGACAGGTTTCTCAGACCCTGTCTACGCAGAAGCGTATGTCCATGTCAATCAGTATGACATTGTGCTGGATGTGCTTGTGGTCAACCAGACCAGTGACACTCTGCAGAACTGCACACTAGAACTGGCCACGCTAGGTAAGGAGGGCTGGTGGAAACAAGGCAACTGTTGAGCAGCAGTGAGGTGCTGGGCATTGGCACCCACTTGTAAGGAGTTTCTGAAACACTTCTAAATGCTTAAAAATTTATGCCAGCTAGTTGCCATTTTGAAAGCGTGTTTTTGAATGCCTTTTTTTTCCAAAAGGTGGAAAACTTCTATCAACTGGAACTGTAGTGCCAGTGCCACACTACTGGCACTGACTGATATAAGCCATCATCAGATTTTGAACTTTATCATGCTTTTTTCACTAGGAAAATAGCCTTCCATTTCCCCTTCTTCCGAAATATGGACAGGTTTTTTTATTTACTACTTCCCCATTGTGCTGTTACCATAGAGCAAGAGGACAAAATCCAAATTGGTATGGAGCAAATGTCAGGCAACAGAAAGCCAGGTGCCCTAGGTGGTTCTTGAACTCAGCCTGAAGTACCTAAGTACTGCATTTACTCAGCTGAACCATCCCTGTACCAACAGCTGTACCAGAGACTTGCTTGAACAATACTGAGACTTCATTAACTACTTCTAGAGGCGGGACTGGAACAGATAATCCAAAACCAGTTACTGGTTTTGCATTAGTTATCTTCTGTTTTAGCAGTCGGGAGTTGAAATATGTTTACAACGTACTAGGAGAACGCACATTACATACTTTCAATTGACATAAATATGACTGGAGGGGCATAACCTTCGTCCTAATCTGTTGTGAATCATTTGATCACACTAATGATGGAGATAAATAAAATGAATATATTACTCAGTAAGTTGTAATTCTATTTATCAGCTCAGTAAAGTAGAAATCTGTATTTCCCAGTTGGAGTCTTCAGTTACATTGCAATTGCATTGACTTGGTGCGTCACTCGTGTGTGTAGAGCTGATGCTGTTTATGCTGTGTTCTCAGACTGCACAATTTGATAGAACTAAGGAGTCTTGCTAAAGGACTAGGAAAAATACATCTCTTACTGTTTCCTGGGAGCAATTATATTCAAATCAAGGTGATACTTTGGCCTGTTTATAAATAGCTTAGTGCATGTAATACTGGACATTGAACTTTGGCTTTGAGACACTTGACTGTAGGATTAGGTATTATGATGTTGTCAGTGATTAAAACACAAGAGAAAATTAACCATTTCCTGATGTTTAAAAATTTAATACAAGACTCAATCCAAAGCCAATTTAGGTCAGTATTTACATTTGTTTTCATTGGGATTTGGGTGAACACATATTTTAACTGAAATTTTTAAGGTAATGTAAATTACTTTGCAGTTTGCTACGTGCAAGACAAAAAAACTCAACCAAACAAAAAATACTCCAAATCAACAAATCCCCTTATGGTAGTATTTAATACAACTCTGTAGACAATAGAGTTGAACGACAAGAAAATAAATAAAATTGTTCCAAAAGCTGGACTCATTGTGTATTGTTGATGTTCCCTGATCTCCATCCCTGAATTTCTTTACACAGGTGACTTGAAACTTGTGGAAAAACCATCTCCTCTGACACTTGCTCCACATGATTTTGCAAACATTAAAGCCAATGTCAAAGTTGCTTCAACAGAAAATGGAATAATTTTTGGTAATATTGGTAAGTAAACAATTTAGTGTGCAAAACGAACGTTAATGTGTAGCATCTCTTAAATGCTGAATGAGCTCAAAAATAATTAAAACACTTCATACTGGAAGAGGAAATGAAATGGTCTACAACGTATGACTATTTTTTGACGATTTTAAAAAAAAAAAATACCGCTTTTACCTAAAATTATAGTAGAACACGCTTCCTTTAGAATGATTGTCAGCATGATACTTGAACCCAAGTCTCTGAGTTTGCAATGAGCGAGGCAGCCTTGCCTGAGAGACCAATACGCTTAAAGTTCTGTGGTAACTGGGTAAAGCACTTGAAGAGGACAGAAGTCAACAATGAGACAGAGCCATTGTTGACTGTTGTTAACTGGCAGGTGATAACTGAGCACTCTTATTTACTGCAAATTTGCTTTTTTAACCATTAAGTTGGTTTATGTTTTTTATTGCAGTGTATGATGTCTCTGGAGCAGCCAGCGACAGAAACTGTGTGGTTCTCAGTGATATTCACATTGACATCATGGATTACATCCAGCCTGCTTCTTGTACGGATGCAGAGTTCAGACAGATGTGGGCAGAATTTGAGTGGGAAAACAAAGTTAGTTTTATTTTTTTGTATGTTATTTGGAGTTGTTGTTGATGAGGTATAATTCGATTTCTTGCTTCTCCATCAGCTCCTTACATCCACATTACCTCTTGTGATATAAACCTCATTCAACATTCACGTTGGATGTTGGCCTCAAGTAACTCATTCCCTTATTTTTATCTTACCTGTTTCACAAGCATAGGGATGCAATACCAGTTTTTTTTCTTATAAAAGAGGTGTGTCCATTAAGCCTTACCTCCTGTGCAGAAGGTGTCCAAATGGCTTGGTGATTGCTGTGTGTGTTGGCTCAAAGGTGAAATAAGTGACTAATGATACTGCAGAATTAGTCACACTGCTTAGCCTCTCCAGTTCTGAATTACGTTGTGTTTGTTTGTGTTTGTTTTTTTTTTTAATTGTAGAATGTTTTGGATTGTAAGGGACCTTTTAAAGATCATTTAGTCCAACCCCCATGCCATGGGAGGGACATCTTTCACTTCATTACCTTGCAGTACAGCTGTAGCATACAGGGTGGTTATGGGTGCTATGTAAGACCAACAAAGTGGTAGGCACACTCAATGTTAGAAGGTGCCCAAATGGTTAGTTACACACCTGTTAAAAAAGGGCTTAAGGGAGATAATCTCATGCAACAGAATAACATGATTTAAGAATAGAGTAGAAACATTAAAATAGAATGGGAGATCTTTTACACAAACTGTAGCCTTGTTTGCTACGCGTATTTCATGTATTCACCTGAGAGTGGATATAAGTTCCCTCATAGGGAACTTGTAAACAATAAATTTTAATCCATAGTATGTGAAGCCTTAGCAATTTGTGAACTACTCCTAAAAGATGTGTTAAAAAAGCAATTTAAACAAGACCAACAATACTCAAGGAAGCCAATGCACCCAGAGAGCTGTGTTACTAGAAGGGAAATGTGAAAGTAATTTTTATCATTAGTTAAAAGCAAGTTTTGTACCAGATACCGTTTTTTCTTGTGCTGGCAATGGGTAAGTTATATTCAGACAAGAAGTATACGAGTAGCTGTGGAGAGTCTGTGTTCAGTGGAGTGTCATATTCACCCAATACATTTTAGAAACCATGGTCATAGCATGGAATTCCCACCCTTTAACAAGTGGATGGCAGGAGGTGTAGACTTCGTGTTATGCCACCACATAACATGATTTGGAGTTAGCTTACTGATTATGGTGTTCTTCAAGGAGAAATGTAGCAGTAATCTTCTTTATAGAGTCCTGAAGAAGAGTTGGTTTCAAAAATACCTGAGAGGCTAAGTAAAGTAATTGCTCTTTTCTTCCCTTCTTGAAGGTTACAGTGAATACCAACATTGTTGATCTAAATGAATACTTACAGCACATACTGAAGTCAACCAATATGAAATGCCTGACTCCAGAGAAGGTGAATTATTTGCTTGAAGACTTTTAGACACCCTTTTTAGTTTGTGTGCTTTGTTTAATTTGTTTAGCATTTGTTATAAGTCTTATTAAAGACACTTGATTACAATATGAAATAGTATTGTATACTATTAAATAGTAGTATTATAGTAGTAGTATTAATAGTAGTAAATAGTATTGAAGTATACTTCAAAGTTTTGAAATGAGTGCTCTGAAATGAGTAAAAGTCAGTACTGTTATCAAAATTTTGTGTCGCTTAATCACTTCAGCTATTTCTCACCCAGCTAGAAAATCAGAATATCTGTTTTAATTTGTAATAGCTAAGCTGTAGCATAGATTTGGTGGAACTGTCTGATTTCATACAGGTGGTTTTTTTCAGTAGCTCCAAGTTCTGTCCTTCTCTGTCAAAATGTAACTTTCTTTTGCCAATTTAGCATTTTTGTTTGAAAGCAAAATATGTATATAGAATACCTATATGCTTTTAAGATAAAATATATAACAGCTATTAGCTAATATATGTGTGGTAGCCAAAATAGGTATAGTAGCTATTGCTACTATTTAGCTACTTTACCATTTTGCTGTTCATTAAATCAGATCAAAAAATCACATCCTACCTTGTTTTGATGAATATTTAGAAAAAGACCACCACTGTTTCCCATCGCATGATTCTCACATTTTAAAAAATGTTGCATGCAAAGAAAGAACTTTAAATATTGATATTTGTCTAGCTGTATGTAGGATGAATTAAAATGTATGTTAAATATTTTGGCCTTTCTAAAGAGTTCAAATGTGCTTTTTGCAGGCACTTTCTGGTTATTGTGGCTTTATGGCAGCCAATCTTTATGCGCGTTCCATATTTGGAGAAGATGCACTTGCAAATGTGAGCATTGAAAAGCCAATTCATCTCGGACCAGAGGCACCTGTCACTGGTCACATACGAATCCGTGCAAAGAGTCAGGTAATGTGGCTTCTATTTAGAGCACTATTTCTCCTTGTCATTTTTAAGAAAATGTACTCTGCGCTCTAAAAATACTTGCAAATTTTTGGATGTAAGTTAGTTTCTAGTATTTGGTAAATGGGAAAGTTTTTAGGGAAGAAGAGTATAGTTCTTTAAGGCTGAAGTTTCTATCTTAGACACATTTTGTGAGGAAAATATGGCTTTTTAGTTAGGTTTAATCATACCCTAAGACCACATTGTATGTTTTCTCTCCCAGTGCATTAGCATAAAATAGGCCTTTGGGCCAAGATTTTCTTATTTTATCCATAGCACTGCAAATAAGATAGTATACTTGATTTGCTTTTAAATTAAGAGCAAATGCTCCCCAAGGTTCCATGATCTGTTTCCTGCTGAATTACACATTTCAATTTCATATAACAAGGAAATTTTATGCAATTGCAGTGCACTGATTCATTTTAAAAACAACAAAACCCAAAGTCTTTCAGTAGCATTATTTTCTAAAGGTACATCTATGAGTCTGCTTTGGATTCTAAAAGTTCTACCTCCCGACTGAAAAAGTATGACGTTTGGAACTGTTTAATAACAAAAAAGCCAGCCAATAGAAGTATTTTAAGCAGCGTACAATAAAGGACTGCCTGAGAATTTTCACGTTCATCACGTAAAACCATTTAGTTTGTGATGTTGTTTTAGATATTTGAGAGTGGTTTAATTTTTCTAATATATTTACAGTGGCATTTTCACATAATACTGTATGTGACCCTAGTTTCATTTTGAGATCATTCTGTTGATTAGGTGGATTTATTTGTGCAGTTTCTTTTGAGATTTATTTAGTTTCTATGCCATATTAATATGGTTCTGTGATTAAATGATTTTCTGTCGCTTTAGTGCATTGAGTGCTATTATCAGCACTGAGGCTTTCAACAGCTGAATTTCAGTAACTGGACTGACTGTTCCAATTTCTATCATGACAGCATACTTCCAACTGGTTGGGAAGTCAAAAGGGTTGCATTTTCTCATTTTTCTGCTTTTTGTATTGATAACAGATACAGCAGTTGCTAGCTCAAATTCAGATTTCATTATTTCAATAATATATGTAGATCTAGCCTTTACCTAGTGTTGAGAAAGTGTACACTGTAATGTATATGAATAAATGAACAATTAGAAAGGCCACTAACTTTATAGATTTCTGTATATGGAACTTTCATTTTAATATAGATAAAGTTATTTTGAAGCATGCATGTCATGAATGTCTTCTTTCTCTCCTTACAGGGAATGGCCCTGAGTCTTGGAGATAAGATCAATCTGTCTCAGAAGAAAACAAGTTTATAAATTTTACCTAATGTCTTTTCAGGTCTTTTACAATTTAACCTTAGGTATGTGGCTTTTGGGATCCAGAACATCTTCTATTCTCCAGTGTTCTGTAATTGTAGAAGCCAAGCTCTTGAGCTGAAAGCATTCCAGCAGATAATTTATAGGTTCTCCATGATTGATACTGAGCAAAATTTTAAAACTCCAGGTTTTTTTCTTTGTCCTGGAAGTCATATTTCCTTTGTCTCTAATATATACTGATGCTTATAGTACAATAAACAAATTATGCCAGTACTGTTTTGTCTGGAAATTATAAACTCTGTATTATTTGATCAGTATTGAATATCTGGTAGGGGTACTTTGATACTCTTAAGAAAGTGGGAGTGTGTAATAGCCTAAATGTTTACAATAATGACTAGGCCTGAGTTGTGTGAATGTGTGATCATGGCTCTTAAAATACTGTGGTATACCTAGGAGAATATAGATACTTGACAACTAAATCAAAGGCTGTATGTGCTACGTAGTTGGTTTAGTAATGTAATCACTTGGCACATATAAGCCTGTAATATCAGAAAAGAGATTGTCAAAATTCAGTGGTTTCTGGCAAGCAGTAGAACCTTAAACTTTGTTAAGGAAATGCTTTCCTAACAGCGTTATCATGAATAACGTCACATTGCTGGAGGTGTTCTTATTTTTTAGTTAATACAGAAAAGACAGCCGAGTGTAATATTAAAGCTGTAGCAGCGTGAGCAGTGTTTTCAGTGCATGCAGCCATTAGCCACGTGTATAAACTGAGGAGGGAAGGATTCAGACTGATTATGATCTTGCATTGAATTGAACCAAGTTGAGGAATTGCAGAAAAGGAAGAATTGTGAGTGCTGGTCATGGCAGATGTGGAAGTGAATTAACACCATTTGGCTGCTAAATGTTATGCAAATTAGCAGCTGATTAAAACATATAACCATTAGATTGAAAGTACTTTCGCTGAATCTGTGAAGCATTAATTCTGAATTTGTTAAATTGTTGCAAGCAATTAATTCTACAGAAGAGTCTCCAGAGCCAACAGTACTCTTCCACTTGGCAGAAAGTCCTGCTGCTGAAGGTAAACAGCTGTGTCCTGCTCCAGTAGGACAGAAGAGAACCGAGTTAGTATCCTGAACACCGAGTCCTAAAACTTTTAAGGCCTCAGTGATGAAAGTACTTATTTTCCACTCCCAATAAGAACAGGAAGGGGCACACATCTACATTCTGAAATGAAAGTCTAGGCTGCTGTATTTTATCTGGCTAAACAATAGCCCTAGAAGTACAACGCAAAAACTGAGCTAATAAGTGACATTCATATAAATAGAACAGTCCTATAAATAAGCCTTTTCCTCCCAGTACTACTTTTTGCCAGCTTTGATCTTTTCTCACAAGCGTTAGGTTCACTTTTCATTCCAATCCTGTTCTTAAGCTGCCACAAGAAAGTAGTTTGCCCATAGTAAAAAATGGGGCAGATTTGATAACAGCTAAAACTTTACACTGATGCAGCTGTACCATTCTGAATTTTTAGTACATAAAAATTATAAAATCAATAGAAGTACGCTGGCATTCGTTATCTTTTTAAGCTATTAGCCATCAAAGCCATACTGTATCTAACAGTACCGAAGTCTGTGTTACTGTACTCTAGTGTGCACACCTCTAGTACAGACAAGTCTGACACTTGCTAGTCATGTATTTTGTTAAATATAGTAGATTTGAAATATGTGAATCTATTTGAAATATGTGTAAAAAATTTTTATTTTACTATTTTCTCATAGGCACATACCTCACACTTATTATATGCAATAAGAAAAAAGAAAGAGTCTTAGATAAGCGAGGCTGTTGCCATAAATTTGTCTGAGCAGAGGAAATAAAACTTAGAAGTAGCTTCTGAAGGCTCTGATTTCCTTGTGCACTTCTGTAAGCATCAAATATGGTCATGGAATGTACAGGTGACAGTAATGTATATTTCAAGTATAAACAGTAGATATTGTTGACACTATTATGATGGTGTGATTTTTAAACCTTTACCTGCTATAGTGGGGGTCCAGGTTTTTTTACTCCAGTAGGTGTTAGAGACAGTAAATCAGTAAGATAGTGCAGCATGGTTTTGCTGAGTGACCTGTTTGTTTTACATGTTTTGAAATCCCTTTTTGGTTTTACCATTATTTTGTTTTTATAATGAAAGCTCAGACTTTTGCATCACATGATACCAGCAGGAGCTGAAGCTCTGGATGTGCAGGTCTGTCTTGATAATGAAGTTATGTCTCTACATGATCTGACAGCATTTGTGTTGCCTGCTGTGAAGTTGTGCCAGATTCACAAGGATATAGTAGAGATAATCAGATTGTGAACTTAATTGCTCAGTACTTCATAATTTGGGGAGGATGTTGGGAGAAAAGCATAGGATTATGAGGTACGTTCTCTCCTGTGAAACTCCATGGATGTCAGTATGCTGCTTGGGGGTGCATGGGGGGTATTTTATTCTCCAATCACTTTAAGCCAAACCAAGAGAGAAGAAAATCCTTGGACTCCAGTGAAGGGTTTAATTTCCAAAGACACTGGGATTAGTAGGACAGTAGCAGAGATTGACATAACTCTGTGTATACTGACTGGTGTGAAGGAGATGGATTTGCTGACCACAGCCAGGGAAAGGATGTTTTTGGAGAAGGAGGATGACTTCCAGTACTGTTCCCCAAGCCCCGTTTCAGTCACAATCTGCTGTCCTCCTTGAAGAATAGAAAAACATCCTGGCATGTGCAGATGTCCATATTTCATGTGACTTTGTCAGCTGGGAGTGGCACGTAATTGAACTTTGTTTAGGATTCCTCTTGCTGTCAGAACTTTATACAAGGACATGAGAACACCTGTTCAGCAGAAGCTGCCATGACTTTAGGATTCAATTTCCACCTGTCATGCTTTTCAATAGCTCTCCTGCTGAATTGGTCTTGTACAGAAGTCCTCATGGGTGCCATGCTTTTTTTTCAGTAGCCTGAACACTAAAAAAAGTTAGATGTGTGTTTCATGTCTGTATTTCAGAGATGAAATTCTGTCTTTTTGTATATATCCTATGGTGTTTTGGCTAACCTTTTGCTCAGTAGCTCAGATAATAGACTAACTCTAGTTCAGAGCACCTGTTTCTAAAGACTGACCAAGAAAGGTCTTCCTGTGTACACAGACGGGATTCTCAAATTCTGTCATTTGAGAGTGGTGGTCCACCGGTCTTCAGCCACTCCTGTGTGGTCAGTTCCCTTGTCACTGCTTAAAAAACCTGTACTTGTGAAACTACCACAACCACTTACAGGGAAGGGAAATAGAAGGAAAGTCAATGTATGATTATTGTGGTTTCCGTGAGGATTGGCAATTAGGAGCAAACAGGAGAGCTGAGAACCACAGATGCACCACTGGTCACTTTAAAAATTGCTGGTTTAAGGAGAATGGGAACTCTTAAGTAATTGCCATTGAAGTGTTTGATCAACAACTAAGGGTGTGCAAAATGTTTTGTAGATACTGGAGAACTGTTCTGCATATGCAAAGAATATCCTGAACAGACTATCCTACTTTAGGATCCACTTTACAACTTTTTCATTGCCTCAAAACTCGGTAAAAGCTGGTGTAGCGCTGTGGCTATGCTGTGTTCAAAGCTTTTTCAGATTACTAATCTGTTCTCTGAGCAGCAATAAGTGTGTATTGCATCCACTGTGCTTGGGTAAGGTAACGTTATTCCACAACTCTGATTTCAGAAGCTTGGGTAAGAACCGGGATAAATTCTCAGTAGGTATACATGGAGCAAGAAAACTTGCTGCCTTTCCATTAAAAGTTTTAAAAGTCATTGCATGGTGCAGTGCTGGCATAACAGGAGGCTGGTTTCTCCCCTGCCTGTGCTCCTAACATAGAGCTGCCGCAAGTCAGGGCCGGATTTCTTTATTCAGGGCCCAATGAGGATTTATATTTCTGTCCTATTTAGATGATAGATGAGAAGAAGGAATGTTTATCTGATGACAGGCATGATATAGGCAGTGCTCAGTTATCTATGAGAGGAAGGGGTCATCCCAAGAAAACACGAAGGTAGGTAATACAAAACAAATCAGATCATAGGGGAACCTAGTTTGTATATAGAGCTTTAAGAAGATCTGTAAGTGTTTTCTTTAGAGACACCTTTATACAGCTCTCAGAAATATGAAGCCTCATGTGAGGGACGTTTGCTCTGTAGCATTGGCACAGAGCTGCAGCTGGAGTGTTGAGGAGAGACCCAGCCAGTTAATCCACATCCTGAGTAATCCATGTAGTCGTAGCTGTCAGCTGCACCCCATCACAAATTAAGGTAGTTGGTGAAGTTTTTATGTGTTGCTACACCAGGGGGTGCTGTCTCACAACTGATAATAAATTTTGATAGAGGTTTTTTTAAAAAGGATTAAGAGGAAGAAAGTAAAAGATGTGCTGCAGGTTTTGTTATAAAAGGGATACCGGGTAATTTTGGCCCATCATTGGGGTCACTTTCAGTTGTTTTTTGTATGTTTTCAGGTTGCCTAGCTATGTGTAACCAGTGCGCAGCCATGCTGACAGCTCAGATTACTAATGTACATCTGTTTCAACACTGCTTTTTCTCTAGGGATTTTACTTTTCTAAAGCATAATGAGATAGATTTGGCTGTATACAGCTTTGCTAGGGAGGATCTCCTCTTTGAAAGACTTGATAATGAGTTCATTAAGGGAGGGATATAGGTGAAATACAGGATGTTAACTGTGACTTTGTACATTTTTTTGTTCGAGCAAAACCATAAATACCCATCTCATTTCACTAGATATTTCTTCTGATTTTTTTGTGTATTCTGTAGTTTGTAATTTAACCTTTTCCAAATTCTGTGTGTCACTTTTGGATTGCATCAGTGCAGTATGTTTCATCGGAATGATCTGCAGTTGTCAAGAATAGAATGGAGTTGCTGGCAAAAATGTGATTTCTATTGTTTTGAAAGATTGGCATAATTCTTATAGCTATAGATTGAAGACATTTTAGAATTGAGTTATATGGATTATATGAGTTATATGGATCAGAAACAGTTATTTTTACATAGGTATAAAAGCTGCAGTTTATGTGGCTTGCTCTTTCACTGGAATTTCTTTTAGGGGAAGCAGAACAACCTGAGCCAGTTGTTATCCTGGCCTCAACACAAGAGCAGAATAGTGGGTGTCACTGTTGCTACATCTTATTCACAGTGTTTTTCAGGTTTGATGTTTCATGTCTTCCCTGTAATATCTGATCAAAGGCCTACTCTTGCACAGCGGGTGGTCACACTAGCATCTTTTCATTAAAAATGTGGTCTCTTCTTTTTCTAAGGTCTTACAATACCATGAA
Organism: Calidris pygmaea; assembly: GCA_003697955.1. Lineage (NCBI taxonomy): Eukaryota > Metazoa > Chordata > Aves > Charadriiformes > Scolopacidae > Calidris > Calidris pygmaea. The sequence goes on from QJSC01006438.1 coordinate 4,941,179, forward strand.
GAGTTGTAAGAATTTTACTATGCTTCTAATTTTAATTACTTCCAAAGTTTGGAAATGCCATCTAACTTCTGTATTTAGACAGATAGGAAACCATTTTCTCTTACAGAAATGATCACTTGAATTTCAAAATGCAGCAATGAGTTTTTCATCTGATCTTCTAGAGAAACTTTGCTGTTACTCATATTCACACAAGAATAAAGAATCATTTCTGCTGAGTTGTCCTTAAGCTATACATTATATGAGAATAAGAAAATATTTTATTAATGTGTAGAAACTTCACCCTAGATGAAATTTCGCATGACCTTTACTTTTTTCCTTCCTTGATTTTAAATATTTATGTTGCTGACAACTGCAGATCTCGTGTACTGTCCAAAACTAACATTACATGTTGCATAGGCATCCCTGCTTTTAATTGTTTTTCAGATGCAATTCTGTCATTCTTTCCAATATCCATTGAATTCAGTGGTGCCAGGGGACCAATTTCCTCTTTGAGCTATGCCTGCTGAAACATACGAAAGGGTTGTTCACATGCAGAGGCATATACCACTTAGCAGTAGGTTCTTTTTTGGAGCTGGGAAGAGTGAATGAAGGGTGCGGGCATGCATATGTCCCTCGAGACTCTGGAGGGGTAGCGTTGTCACTTCAGAGGTGTCCCGGCTTGTTGCAGAGTACTCTCTTACCTGTAAAACAGAGGAAAGTGGGGCCTGTGGGCACAATGAAAACCTACTGGGTTCATCAGTTTTAATAACGTAGTGCATGGTTTTAGATGTGAATCTGCTTTGCCTCTGTAGCTGTAGTCTTGTGGTACGCACGTGGGACCCGGGCTGAAGTTTTCCTCCTGGTGGGACCCGGGCTGAAGTTGTGAGCTGGAGCACTCTCTCGGTGCCTCACTCGCAATGTGTCTGCGAGGATCTCCAGCCGTTAGGTCTGTGTGATGTCCACCTGGGACTGGGACCTGGTGCCAGCTTCATTGCTGGTTAGGACAGAGCCTGAACACGTGGTACCAGAATGGCAACCAAATTAAAGTTGATCTCCAAGCTTCACTTCAACCATTAACTTATCTATGTCATTCCTACCTCATTCGGTGGCTGCTGGCAGAGAAGTACCTGGCGGCTGTAGGTGTTATCCCATGCTCTGACATCTTTCAGCCTGTTCCTGTGCCGGTCAGCAGGAGGCCACTCTACATGAGACGTCTTGTCACAAAGACCAAATGTACAGTTCTTTGTACCAGATGGCAGTTATGCTCCAGGCTTTGATCTGTTAGGTCTTAAGCAGCAGCTCTGCTTGTTTACAATGTTCTAATATCTGAAAACTGCAACTTGAAATGCTCCACTTAATTTACTGTGTGTTATGCACAGATCTGATACCAGCCTGGAAGGCAAGTGTCCCAGTTTATTTGGTTAGTACAGCTGATGTCACCATGTAGACAGTGGTGGTGTTCACTGGCTCCTTACAGTTGGATCCATGTTGACATGTATTATTTTCTTAAGGAGAAAGACTGATTTCTTATTCTACAGTAGGTATGGTTCTTTGAAATGTTGTCCTGAAAGATCCTGTCGCTCACCCTTCATCCCTACTTGAGCTAGGTGGAGAAGAAGAGAAGGACACTTGAGTCTGTAACTGGTGGCACATGCAGCAAAATGCATGTTGCTGAATCAGACTGCGTGGTCCTGCACCGTGCCCTGGAAGAGTCCCACTGCCTGCACCTGCTCCTAAAACCCCCATTCCTGTAAATCCAGTCTTCCCCTGTTTCCCAGGTTGCATTCAGACAGGTGTTTACCTGCTCAGATGGCACCTACCTGTCAGTAAAAACCCCGTTGTAGGAGCATTCTGCTTTTCTGGTTCGTACGACCTGGACTTGGTAGTGGTTGTCTCAGAAGAGCGATTTCACCCTCAGTGTGGTGGCTGGTTCCCTGTGCCACACCGTAATGTCCCCTGATACAAGTGGCTGTATCTCTCCTTAACTTTCTAACATGTAGAGACCAACAAGGTGATTGACAAACCTGCAATTCTGTTTCTTACAGTTTACTTATATAATATAAACGTGTCCATCATGGATGCCTTTTCTCAGATTAGCAGGAATTGCCTTGGATTCCTGTAGGAGATTTTTTTTTTTTAATGCCATATCAAACTTTCTTTTATAAAGGTGCAAGAAAATAAGCTATTAAAACCTTAAGGTGTTTGACCTGTCAATACTTTAGTGCTTGTATTTTAAAGCATGTAATGCTATGTTAATGCTGCTTTAACAAGAGATATAATAGTGCCAGGGTTTGTGTGCCTGCTCCATAAGTAGGAACAGGTGTTTTTTTTCCTACGCCTGTTCACACTTAGACTTCAGGCGCACAAGTTCAGCAGTGATACTATATCCAGCCTTAATAAATGTGAACGTTGCCGTAGAAACACTGTCACTTTGAGAGAGGTATGGAATGCCAAAGAAACCTGTTCTCACAGCATGCAGATGCTAAAAGCAGATGAAGACATTTATCAGTTAATCAGTTAAGCTCATTATTTATGGAAAATACAGATCATGTGAGACTATGGAATGCATTTGTTAATTAAGTGAAAATTCAGGAATTGTGTGTGTTCCAGCTAATTCCTTATGTGTTACTGTAGAGCATGAAGAGGCAAGCCCTAACAAATATATACTTATATTTCTGGAAGCATAAAGTAGTCCCTAACTTCCCAANTTTTTTTTTTTTTTTTTCTTTTGCATTACCAGTTTTCTTGGAAGTTTTTAGGGTTTGTAATTGGGGCAACCATGTTTTCTAAAGCTTGTAACTGATTTTTATAGCATTATTTAGTGGATGGTACATGGGAGTAGGTCTTGAAAATCACACAGATTTCCATAATTTTTCTCATATGTTCAGGAAATCACCTTGGGGCATCATTTTCATAGCTGTGAAGTGTTCTGAGATCTGTTGGTGAAAAGTTCTGCTCAGTTGCTGTTCTGCTTCTGAAAACCTGGTCAACAGTCCCCGCTTTCTTCCCAGTCAATAAACAGGCAGGTAACTGTAACAAGTGGCTGGTGGCATGGAGCCCGTGGAGGTGGATCTACCTGCAGATCTAGAAGAACCAATGGAAGTGGATTCGCCTCCAGCGTGGCTCTCGGGGTACCGTGACACCCTGCCAGGTTTCCCCTCTGTGATGCCACAGCAGTGACACCACAGGAGCACCCAGCCCAGCAGCTGCACCTGCCATTAGCTGGGAGGCCCAACCTCTGCGTCTGGCCACCCTGTGGGCTCGTTTGTTCCATCTCCTGCCATCAACAATTACTGTGTTGATTGCCATGGGTGGTGTGAGCCTTTCTTCCTCCCCCCACCCTGGCCCCCGGCATCTCTTCCCTCTAGTTAGAAAAAACCCAATCACCAATCAACCAAGCAAACAGTAAAGATGCTTTCCTCCTCTCTTGTTTGGTACTTTGGTGGCTGTATCTGGACTTCTCTGTTCCCTCCTGGTCCATCCAGTCCACGAAAGACACAGGTGTGGGATGTGGGCCCAGCCCAGGGTCTTCAAGACTGTGGGAGGCCAGGGCATATGTCATATAAGGCAGGCTGAGGGGACTGCCTCTGGTCATGAAGGTGGTGAGACGTTGGTGCCCAGAGAAATTGTGAATGCCCCATACCCGGAAGTGTTCAAGGTCACGCTGGCTGGGGCTTTGAGCAACCTGATCTAGTGAAAGATACCAGTCGGCCTCACCTCTGTGCATGGGAAGATCATGGAACAGATCCTTCTTGAAGCTATGTCACTTGGAGGACAGGGAGGTGATTTGAGACAGCTAGCATGGCTTCACCAAGGGCTAGTCCTGTCTCACCAACCAAGCGGCCTTCTATGATGGAGTGACTACATCAGTGGAAAGGGAAGAGCTACAGATACTATCTATCTGGACTTCTGTAAGGCCTTTGACATGGTCCGTGTTGTCCTGCCACTGAGCGTGAATGACAGTGCCAACAGAGTTCTGTTGTGGAGTGGGTCTGTATCACGTGATAGAAGTTTTCCTGGGTGATGTAAGCGATGCAGGCGTTACAATCACTTGTCTCTTCATGGTTTTTGATGGCAGTCTTAAATGTGATATAGTTCTAACATTATAGATTATCATATGAAGTTCAGTCACCTGAAAAGTATGTTGAAATGGTGCCATTCACATAGATGAGCTCCATGTAACCATTTCAAACTCTAGGTGCATTGCGTAGATTGCCCAATGGCAATCCGATGCATTTTTGTTTGACTGCTATATATATGTTATGTTCCTGGGGCTGAAATAAATTCTGGTGCTTATGACTTTGAAGTTCCACTAAACCTCAGCTTTGGTAAGTTGAGCAGCTACTTAAAGAAATTGGTTTTGTGTTAGTTCTTCCCATGCAGAACTTGAGGTATGGGATGAAAACAGGAGCTGAGCCTGAGAATAACTGACTGATGATCATCTCTGCCCTGCAGTTCGGATCCAGCAAAATGCAACCTCTTGCACAGGTACACTGCAATGTCAGCAATGGTGTGACTGAATGTTAATTAACGTTTCTTCAGTGCTAGATATGGGACTAGTACATCTGATCATTGATAAGGCAGACAGGGAAGGTTGCCGTTTGCTAGAGATTGGTCCTGAAGCGGCAAGGAAGCTCGCTGGTGTCTCAGTCAGAGCCAACTTAGAGCTTCTTAGAAACATAAGCAAGATGGAATCTTGAAACCCGGAGCCAAGGAGCTCATGCCTGGCTGGGGCTGGGCTGTTGCTCCCCACAAGAGAAGGATAAAGAGGAAGCGATCTGAGAACAATGTGTGGGTCATAAATGGTTTGCCCTCTAATGCATTAATTGTAGTATCTGTGGGCCAGGTACTACCCGTGGCTGTAATAGCAGCTAGTGCCAGAGCCTTAGCGGATATCCTTAAAACCAACCTTTGGTACCACTTGCAAATTTGCTAAAGAGGGTTAATGCGGGGTTGAATTTCAAATGAGTAAGATTGATTTGTTTTAGGAGAGTGTTTCAGGAGAGTATAATGGTTGATTTTGCCTGGAAAGCCTGTTTCTAGATAAAAGCATTACAGCCCTCATCCATAGGGGATTAGAGGTCTCTGCCAAGGACTGTGTTGCATTTTGAACCCCAGGTACTGGATGTTTACTTCCACAAATGTTCACAACTGTACATAATGCGCCAACATGTAGCTGAGAGAAGGGCAGTCCTTGATTCTCCTACATCAGTAAAACCCCCGGGGCGGTGCACTTCCCCATGCGTACACAGGCTCACGCACTCTCAGAGCATCTGAAGCTTTTTAAAAGGATCTATTATTCTAAATTCCTTGAAAACTCCCTGAAAATTAGAAATCAATCCATTTTCTTGATCTCTGTCAAGCCAGTAATGGAAATACTTTTTGTGCCCAAAGTGAAGGACTCTGACAGGAGACAAATGTAGTCATTTACACTGGCAGTCTCATTCTCTGCCTGACCTCACCCCAACGGCATTTTGAAAGTGTGGGTGCGTTATTTTGTTCAGGTGAATCATTCAAAATTACCATTCGTCTGCAAGAGTTTATCAAAAACTAATGGGATTTTGCAAAATGAATGGCTTCACAATCCTTCGTCTAGCAGATTGCTGAGTTAAATGAGTCTCTGAGATATTTATTAACTCCTGTTAGTAGCTCTGACTGTAAGGAAGGCATGTGCTTTAAACTTTTCTAAAGGAAGTCTTACCCTCTTTAGTTATCAGTGAGGAGATTTAATGCACAATGAAAATGCTAATCATCCAGTTGTTTCCTGCTTTTAGTACTAGTTATAATGACAAAAGATTATTTTCAATAATAAAATCAAATTTTCTAAGAATACTGTTTTCTTAATAATTAGTCTTTTCTAGCAACTCAGAACACTTGTGGATGTCTAGTCCCTGAGGTTAAGGAGAAGTGTTTCTCATGTAGTTGCTCAGCAATGGACTTGAAAGAAAATAGCATCTATGATGCTCATCCTTCCCTTAAGTTTTATCAGGCAATTAGAGTACACCATCAAGTTTTGATACCAGATGTAATTATTCACTAGAAGCAAGTGTATATTTAATCCTGTAAGGTAGGAGTGTTAAGTAGGCAGGATAGAGTTCGCACGTATGGAATATTGCATTCTTTAATGATGCTGGGACAGGCTAAAGCTTATTCTCTGCTTTTGTATCTGCATGTCAAAGCGTGAACACAAATCAAAATTACTGTTGGTACAGATCAGTCACAGGTGCAAACGTGTAGCTGCAATTTAATTAGTGCAAACTATGGCAGCAAAGGGGAACTTGCCTTTCCCGAAAGGTACCTCTCAAATTGTGCTTTAGCCAGAACTAGATGAGCTATTCCCACCATAAAATTGTGTTTTGAATCTTATCTAGATTGTCAGATAAGCTTATGGAGACAGGGATGGTATGTACATAACATGTGCTAGACATGTTGGGACCACGATATGCTGTGCCATCAGTTGTGACTGGGTTATCTGAGTGATAATGTAATATAAGCTTCCAATGATTTTTACCTTCTCTTTGTCCAGTCTTATGTATATTCTCATTCTCCACAGAGCAAAGCACTGTGAGAAAGAAACAAGGGAAGATTGCGTGTAGGAAGGGAAATTCCTTATAACTTTCTGTAATTCTGTAATTTTCCATAGTCACCTTTGTTAGTGGTTTGTTTATAATTTTTTTTTAAATAAACACTTAACAAATACACAATAACAGCAGATGAAAAAGCAGAACACAGTACCACTGAGAGATTGTTTAAATTTTGGTGGTCAACAGAAAGACAGTTCAGCAGTGCAAGGGAAAGACAGATGGAAGCAGCAATTCTACAATCATATGAGGTTAAGATCAGCTTTTAGTAGAATCTGTAATATTTCATCTGTAATAGATAAAAACATCTCTTTACATTGTATTATAAAGGCAAAATATTTTTAAAATAGTTTTTGTCTGGCATTCTGCAGATGGGCAGAGTTTGGGGATTTTTTAGAAGATAATTGTCCCTAATGAAGTGGATTAGGACTAAGACCATTGCTGAAATAAGACGGTTTACTACTGCCTGCAGCTTCTACTTCAGAATCCTATATACATTCATTAACTCTAGCTTCCTCCTTTCTTACTAATCTTATTCATTAATGAATACTGTGTGTTCCTTTATTGTGTCTTCTTCATCCTGGATCATTATAGGGTCACTAAATGTAATTCTTCCCTGTGGGTATATACTAGCTTTTTCTGCTCATTTTACAACATCATAATTATGAAGAAACAGAAGCTGCAAATTATGAAAACAATTTAGCTTAATTTAGGTTCAGTGTCAGCTGTAGGGGAAAATCCATTTATGCACCCGCATTGTTGGCATTATTTTTTGCCTTGTTTTTAACAGAAAGGGACCAGGCATTATTGATCCGACGCCTCATACAAGGTAGGAGTCCTGTGGCAGTGTTCCTTTCTCGTAGCCAGTTGGATTTGAGATGTTAGTACATTTTAAAAGAAACGATTCTTGTGTCACCAGGCACATGCTGCGGAGGTCCTGAGCAGCTCTGGAGTCGGCGAGCGCGGTGGAGGGTTCCCTGGAGGCTGCGCTGCCTGCGGTGGCACCGCCTGCGCCTAGGAGAGAAGCCCGGAGCGCTGCTGCTGCTCCAGCCTCCGGCTCTGTTTGGGTTGCTCCTCTCCTCTGCCTTGAGCTGGGCGAGGTGATGGCTACCACGGGAGAGGAAGGGGCTGGCCGTTGCCGAAATGACTTGTGGTTCTCTCTTCTGCTCTGCGTGCTGTCAGTGGAAACAGCAGTTTCTTAACGAAGACAACTGACTCCTCCGGTTTTTGGAACAGCTGCTTCTTTTCTTATCACACTGGCGTGGGATCGGTTTCCCATCAATGACAGCTAAGCGTGGACTGCCCCTGTTTTCCCTTCCTAGTTTTGCAAAGCCAGGGGCAGCACACCTTACTAGACACACGCACTGTCCGATGCAGCGCGTGTCCTCGTGCTGCTTGCGTACCTCTGGCTGTCCCGGGGAATATACAGCTGATTTTTGGAGAGGTATGGTTACCAGCAGGTGCAGACACTTCCTCTGATTCTGCGAGAGACAAGGAGAAGGGGACATACACATCTTTCACTGGTCAGCGGTAGAAATGATCGACTCCGGGTTTAGTGTTACACTGATCTCACCAGTGTAGTTGGCGCTTAAAGCCAAAGATGACAGGTACTTTATGGTGCTTTCGACAACAGACAAAGCAGGCACAGTGCAGATTTCCAGACAGCCCTGCTGTCGAGCCTCAGTTATTTCTGCACATCCATTATTCCAGTCCTTAGACTCTGATCACCAGGAAAGGGCTACGGTGCGAGTTCTGCAGCAGGAACAAATCCCTGAAGTGTGTGAGGGCCGTAAGCCCATTTCACCTCTACCCATGCATCAAATATGAACTCATATCTTCGATGGCTTAACTTTCTGCACCGCTGGTCTCCAGCCCTCTCTGTAATGCTCTTATTTCTGCATGGGTCACAGGGGAGCCTCTCAGGCTTTTAATCTGTAGCTTATTGTTTAAAGATTTATTTGTTTTGCAAGACTACTGACAATGTTTTTCACAGGCCAGCATCCATGGAAGGAAGCTGGGCGACTGGAGGAGTGTCCACTACTTCTCCAAGTGGGTGCCTTACCTTTGATGAAACTGTTTTGAAGGATTCAGATCATTTGCAAATGTGATCTTAAAACTTCATTTTTCTTGTTTACAGTGAAAATGTGTGAGAGAAAATGAGGTGTAACAAGAAGTCCCTTGATACTACAGAAAAGGCTTTTTTTTTTTTTTTTTTTGTAGGAGTGCCTTGTTTCCATGGCTACCCTTTGTTAAGATTCCTGCTGTTGGGATCAACTGTAATTCTGCAGGTACCAGAGGATGCCCAGCGGTGGGACGGTTTGGTCTCAGGCCAGGGGGTGGGGGCAGGATATTTGCACAAACCAGCAGCACCTGTTTTCTGGGCTCCGCTAATTCCTCCTCCCTCATTTTAAAGAAGGCAATCTCACGTTTCTTTCTCTGCCTTCTTCACCCTCCAGCAGACTTCCCCCACTTCAGGAACACACCACCATAACAGGAAAATTAATTAAGCCCAGAAACCATAAAGAAAATGTTGATCTTTCTCCCTGCTGCCGAATCAAGACAGTATAGCCAAGGAAACACCAGACTTCTTGCCCCAGCCCTCTGCTCGCCCAGTGAACAGCCTGTATTCTACTGAAAAAAAACCCAGACAAAAAAACCAAAAACCCAAGCCCACCCAAAACAAAACAACCCTGTCTCTTGGAATCACTGCTTATTTCAAATCAAGATATTAATATATTGGGGTTAAATGTTTCTGTCTCAGATTTTTCCCATTATTTGTTCATTTTCCAGATTCTCCCTCCCCCATGCAGGCAGCAACAAGTTGATGGAAGGAGCGTTAATTTTTGGTTATTAGTGTAGCTATATTCAGATGCCACATTCTCAGGAGTGTTGGGGTGTAGATGAAGTAGTAATTTTTTTACTTATTCACAGATAGATAGATCTGTAATAATAGGGAAAAGATTCTGAAAGCCTAATGGAGGTTTGATAACACTGGCAGCTTCAAAAAGTTTTCTTGGGTGTTTCTGTGAGTTTTTAACTGTGTCACATATGGATCATCTGATTCCCTCTCTCTCTCGTCTGTGTTGAAATTGCATGTTCTTGTCAATGATGTGTGTCCAGAAGCAGTAGACTTCAAACCTATTCATGGGTATTTCTAATTTCTCATTATCTTTCTCCCTTTGGAATTGATTGAATATATCTGGGGCTTTCTCTCTTGTCACAAAAAGGAGCAATGCTGCTTGCAGCTTTTTCTCCTACTTATCTATTTCTGTAGCCATGAGGTACAAGAGAAATCTCAGCTTCTATTTTCTTCAATTTTCCGCTAAATTTCCTTTGAAGGTTATCTTTCCTGGAGGCTTCAACTGATCCATTTTCTTTTCATTTCCTTCTCTTTTTTTTTTGGCACTGCATAATGTGTTTGTGTAAAGAAGAAGAAAGGAGAGGAGAAGAAAGTATACCTTTCTGTTGATATAAAAACTCTTTGGTTCTTACTCTCCTTCTGGGCATTCTGCTTGGATATCATAAATACAGCCACACATCTCTTCTTGTGCTATAAAAGGGAATGCTGCTGTGAAGAATGCTATTTGAAACAGTTTTCCTTACGGACTTTCAATCAGGCCCTTTTGCAGCAGATCTATTGTCCATATATATTCATGTAATCGCAGTTCTTTGCTTTACTGATTTAAAGTCAGTTTTAATTATTCCTTATTTTTCTAATTCATCTGAAGCCAATGCAGCTAAACCACATTTACCCTATTTTGGAGGGGGAATGAAGTTTGGAGGGTTGTTTCTCCTCCATAAGGATGCCCCTGTCTGCTCCTTTACTCTCGGCTGGGGACTCTCCTCACTTTTGCGGGGGGTCCGTGCTAGGACAAAGAGGTCAGTGAAGAGCAGAGCCATTCTGGGGGTGAGAGTCGCACACGTGTGCCCACAGGTGCATCACGTGTGCCCTTACCTCTGCTGCCGAGTACAGAAATTGAGTGTGCCCGTGTGCTTGTAGTGTCCCAGACCTGAGATACTTGAATGACTGTCTCTTTCCCTATATCCCCAAGGCAGTTAAAGATTGGTTGTGTTTGCCCTGTTCTCTGTCTTCTGATGGGGCTCATCTAGAAAAGTTTAGCAGCCTTCCTCATTTAGAGAATTAATTGATGGCATCTTTTCCTGAGCAGGCTGTGCCCTCAGCTTTAACTTATTCCTTCAAGGCTTCATGCAATGCTTTCTTTTCAGGCAAATTCATCTTTTGACAATTTGATGTCACTTTCTCAGCCACTCTTCTGGACTTTTAAAATATTTTCTGATTGCTTCTGAGTGTGTCTGTGAGCTGTCTGGGAGTTTGGTTAGTATTTTAAAAGTATTTATTTACACAGTTCACGTTCACAGCATGTAAACAACCAAATCGATGTTGGGTAAGTCCCAGTTCATACCTCAGAACTAATGGAGGGAGATTATTTTCTCTCTCCAGTTCAGAACCTCTCTTGTCCAAAAAAATCAACCTCAAAAATCAGCCTACTTAAAGTTGTTTGTGTTAAAGGAAGACTGGACGCATTTAAGATCAGCCCTGCTCCTGTCACATCCTATCTTCCTCTTCTGAGGGGGCTGTGCACCAAAAAGCCTCCTTGGACACTGGGTGCTCTATGCTAAAAACTCTGTCTCGTTTAAAATTGCCCTTTACATGGCCACCACATTTCCTTAGCAGGATGAAGGATTTGGCCGTTTGGTTTCTTGGTAGAAAAGCATAACCATAAAATCCTTGAGAAAAGCACGTTTTCTGTTAACAGTACAGCTAGTGTAGTTTTCCTATGCTTTTGTGTTCTGTATCACCATCATCTGCTCATATCCACTCTGCTTCTGCTTTTGTGAGATTTTCTAGTTTCCTTTCTGTATTTCTCTGGGCAAGCAGCAACATTTTGGCTGATTTGGAGTTGTGACTGGCAGGTCAGTATTGATGCGCTGGTTAGTCAGCTGGCTACTCCTTTGTAGTATTTCTGTGGCTATTTGCTTGGGTTTCTATCCTTCGCCCAGCTATTTGCACGAAGGGGAAAAAAAGAAATCTCAAGTAGTATGTCAAATTTGGCTCAAACCAGTATAAACAGGAGGAGTATCAGTTTGCTTCTTATGCTGAAAAACTTCAGTGTACTCCTATTTGGCCCCAAGTCATCTTGTATTTTATTGAAATATTTGCCCAGTAGCCTTAAAAGATACTAATAATTGAGTTTTCATTCTCATTTTTTTTCCTGTGGAATTTTATTTATTCATGGGGGATCAATCTGATAGGTTATATAGCATGTAGATCTTTGGTTATGTGAGTTTAGTACAAGGTCATTGTGCAGAAGATTAATAAAGTTATTTGGCTGTGTTGCATTTCCTCTTTATTCATTGTATGAGCAGTGTTGACGTGTGCAGTACACTGATACAGATTGTACTGTTTCATCCAAGTACACACAGTCCTATTCTCCCTATTTTTTGCCTTTAAAGTGAAGCACTTGTAGTTGTGAATGATGTGATTTATTTCATTAATGGTATCTTTGCTGCAGGCTGTAGCATTGAGTCTCTTTGTCCCGATGAGGTCTTTTTTATGACAATGATAATATATGACTTAGTGTTTGTTTCAGCAACAAGGAGACAACTGTATTTTGCTTGTACTTATTTTTTCACTCTTGAATTCTGTAGCCATTCCCAAAATAGACAAAATAGGCTGAAGCATATGCAAAGATCCTAATTTCAAACTTAGCATTATCTATTGGCACGTTATTTTTAACTGGAGAAAACAGCTCAAGAAAACCAACACATTCCTTAAGCGTATCCTTTGGTTTTATTGAAATCAGTCTGAAATTTCAGACCAAGTTTAGCAGCCTTAGCCTGTTAAATCTGTAAAGTTAATTAGAACTGTGGATTGCTGTGGTTCTGGGCTGCATTAGATCACATAAAGCAAGCCCGGGGACCCGCATGGGGTTTGCTAGCGGGAGGATTCCATGTTGTATCCAACTGCAGCTGCAGCATGGGGTTAGGATGCAATTGCTGGACTTTATCCAGGGTATCGGGAAGCCCTATTCGGAGAGAAAGTGGGCTGGTGCTTTCATAGACCATGCATCACCAGGGCTGCCCTTTACAGCCCTGTGTAAGAAGCGGCAACGCTGCCAGAGTAACTCCTTCCAAACCTCGTCCTGCGGTTCTGGCTCGGCGCTGGGTCGAGCCCAGCTCTCCTCAGCATTGCTTCCTGCCTGCGCCGGGGCCACTTGGAGACCTTCCACTGCAAACAGCCATCCAGCTAACACTGCTTAGCTTGTGAGATCCGAGGAGATGAAAGTATTTGGCCTTGTGGCTGCAGGCTATTACAAATGATTGCAATGTGAATCAGACCCTCCACCTACCTGTTGAGGTACTAAGTTTGGGATTCTTTTCCATCCCCTGCCCACGCAAGTCTTTAGCTCAAACACTGCTACTTCTGTAGGGAAACATGCCGCTGGAGGGATTAGGCTGGCACAGCACTTTCTGGTTTATGTTTCTGTTTCAAACGTCGTCTTTTTCTGTTCATTATAAGCTTATGATAAGGCATTGGATAGAGTGGAAATGTTTGGAGATCTTTTGGCTCTGGCCGTGTCACTGCTTGTTCAGCTCAATGTCATGATTCACAGGTCTGCGTTCTTTGCTCTGAATCAGGCACTAGATGCAAAAGGTCTGCTAGGTCACTTAGCACACTCTTTGGTGACTCTTCCTTTCAGGATGGAAGTCAAGTTTTCATTCTGCTAGGAGGAGAAAAGGAAGCAGAATTACATGGTGTCTCTGCGGGTCTGGATTGCTGCATGAACCCCTGGTTCTTCATTCCTTTGTGTGTGTGGAGAGCTTTTGGTGTTTATATATTCAGAAAATCAGCATTGTTTCTTTTTGACTGATCACATGTGAGCTGACGCAGCAAAGGCAGGATGAAAGTCACGGTGCAGCAGATAATCAAGGGAGAGAAACTTCCTAAAAAGTGGGGTTTAGGGATTTGTGCCACATGCTTTTTGCTGTCACTCAGGGACAAAAACAGTACATGTGTATCTCCTGGCTTATTTGTCCTGACGTTTCTTTTTCTGCTACACTAAAAGAAACATTGTTAATATTGATATTTCTTTGATATGCATATCTAGTCAAAAAATCAGGGTCTTGTTGATTGTCCCACTTAAGGAAACTGGTGAAAGAGAGAGATACTGCTGGGAACAGATCTTGTTTATTTGAGAAGCCAGTTGTCCTTTCTTGAGCACAGGAGAACCACTGGAGCAGAAACTGCCAGTCTGTGCTCTTACAGCCAACACCCAGCTTCACTCACTGGGGTGGTGTTTCTCATGGTTACGCTGCCACACTAGTTCTGGGTCAGCTTCCTTCTCTCTCTGCTCCGTGCCCCTCTTTGGCATCACGTATGTGTGCAGGAGGGTCCAGGGATACACCACCCTACCCACGGCAGGACTCAGACAAATGCCTCCTGCCACGCTCAGGTTTCTAGCTAGACTTGCATTTCTGCTTGGGTTTGTGTGCTGTATCTTGGAGATTATTATTTCAAGTACCAGCTCTCAAAGAGGAATTAACCGATTTCTCAAATCATTTTAAATGAAGGTCAGTGTTTATATCCAATTGTTTTAGTGAGGTGTGTCCCCAGCTACAGTCAAACTAGATATTACTTGTATTTCAACAGGACCTGGATGGAGTTTGTGGGCTTCGTACATACACAGTGGGAGACAACCTCTGGGCAGAGGAATTCACTGTTTTAGGAGACACTACAACAACGCCCAAACAAAATAGAGACAGTGAATGTAGCAGCTTGAAAGCAGGAAGCAAAACAAACTGAGAGCTTGAGTTAGAAACCCATCTTTCTCAGGTGTTGCCTAAGGCCTCGCCTACTGCATCCCAGTACTTCCTAGTTGTATAATTTAAACAAACAAACAAGCAAAAAAAGGTGAAAAACCTGATGGCTTTAAGTCCATAATGCAGGATTCTCATTTCAGTTCATTTCATACTGAGGAGAGTTATTAAATGAAAGGTGGAGTTATCAAACCTAACACAGGAGCTTTTCTTTTCAGTGGAACAGGGAGTTGCTGCCAGCTTGTTGGGATAACAGAGTTAGCCAAGCCCATGTCCCGGCGCGTGCTTTAACCCCCAGCGACTCCGAGTTTGCCAGCTGGTTTGCAACAGGCAGATACAACAGCAGCACAGGTTTCCCAGAGCTCCCCGTCTGACCTTCTCTCCAGCTGGTAGCATGGTGGCAGCCTGGACTTTCTCTTCCTTGGTGAGAAGCACATCAAAGAAACAGGTGTAAATTGGAAGCTAGGGTTAATTTATATTTCATTTGCTGGATAGCAAGACAAAAAGGAGAATGATGAGGACCTTTTTTCTTCTTCCTAAACGGGTCTTATAAATCCTCTTAAAGGTTCCTACTTAGGGGGAAAAAATGTCTTCTGAATTTTGCTGCTCAGGAGAGGCAACTGTGGTTTCAAACGGTCTCTGCCCTCTTCCAAACCCAAAAATAGCCTAATGGTGGTCTGATGCAGAGAAGTGCTTGTAGCCCTCGTAGCACAAGTTGGTCTGAGGTGGAGATGCTCCCCTCTAGTGGAATGAGGGTTTGAAGGCAGGACAGCGGGCAACAGGGGTGTGGTTGCCACCATGGAGAATAACAAAATGATAACTTTTGTCCCCTTTCTTGCCTTGCTGCAAGAACATTTGAACCCCGCCCTGTTTCTCTTAGTGATGAATAAAAAATGAGGGAGGGGTTGGTTTTGATTTTAGTGAATAACTGAGGGTTTTTATGTTTGGGGGAGTAAAATTTTACACCCAATGGCTCAGGATGGGAGA
The DNA here is from genome assembly GCA_003697955.1 of Calidris pygmaea. Classification (NCBI taxonomy): domain Eukaryota; kingdom Metazoa; phylum Chordata; class Aves; order Charadriiformes; family Scolopacidae; genus Calidris; species Calidris pygmaea. The sequence continues at coordinate 4,956,565 of QJSC01006438.1, forward strand.
TATTGCCAAAGCCATTCCAGTCATGCTTCAAGACTTCTCAGGAATTCAGTTATTGAAGTCCATGATAAAACCTGAAGACCTGTATCTGAGAAATGTTTTTTAATGGTTTTTATAAGTCTATGAATCTGTCTGAATGTTTTAGCTATTGGTTTAAAAAAAACCAAATTTTTAAAAAACTGCAATCTTTCTCCAGATAATTGTGACCAGAGTTAGTAGTTCCGGGGCCTGACAGTCACCAGAAGAGGGGACCCTTTCCGGAGAGGTGAATGCCCAGGTCTAGTGGTGGTGCTGCTTCTAGAGGTTGCATTGCTCTGCTGTAAGATCTGTTCCGATGAGAAATTATTATATTTCCAGCTCAGTTTCTTTTGTTTTGTTTTGTTTGCATTGTCCTTACTAATGCCTGGAAAGCAGCCCTAAAGCGTTGTGAAGGGTCATAAGAGGTTCCTTACTTCTCAGAGGCTAAACAGGTCCCATCCAGGAATGCATCCCACATGACTTATTTAAGCATATCTTTCACAGAAAGTGCAGGGTACTCAGCAGCTCAAAACCCTATGTTTTTAGTGCCTCCACTAGATTATGTCTGAAATAAGTAAAATAATATGGACCTAAAAAAAGAAAATTATTTTTTCTGGAAAATGTTTGGCTTGGAGTTCTTAGTCTGTTCATTGATATCTGTCTCAGAAAGGACATATGAATCTCACATTTCCAAGAAGGCTATAAATATAGAACAGTGCAGTCTCATTTAATAATATTATGAAGCTAATTTAGCTCTAAATTCAATCTTACATCTTTCAAAACCATCAATAAAAAAGTCACCATGCTGGGAGACTGAGTTCCCAGCAAACATCTAGGCAGGAACACAAGTCTCCACTCTTCTCTTCCTGCCAAACTGAGAAAATGGTGTTACCTTGAGGCTTTGAAATTAGAAAATCTTCATATATTTAGGTCCTACTGTTGTCTGAAGGCACCTTTAGATGTTTCCTTTCAATTTCTCTATGTGATCTTTATGTATTTAACAATTACTGAAATTTCCTGCAGTTAAAAGCAGTGTCTCCTTAGTTATTAATTAAAAAAAAAAAGAATCGTTTGATAATCTGCCTGGTACTTTTCCAATAAATGAGTGATAATATAGTATTCTAGATATCTCAAGCAATTCATTAAGCCTTTCAGCACTGAGCAGGCCACTAATGGATGCAGAATATCCCTTAAGTCCCTACTAAAATACAATAATTTTTACTGGAAACAGTAAGCCTTTGACAGTATGCTCCACTGTAAGGTGGCAGGGATCTACCTAAGGTGGAATTTGGTGGGACACGCAATTTATTGTCACTCACTTACAAAATGTTCCAGGAATTTCTTCCATTTTCTGAACTTTCCCTCACGTCACCTGGCTTTGACTCAGAGCCCAGACTGCAAAATGTAGTTTGGGTTATGAGATAAGGTTTTCAATTTCAACCTTAACAGAATTAAGTATTGACTTGACATTTATACAGAATCTGACTCATGGGATGAGTTGACTGATTAAAATGAGGACAAGTAATCTACCAGAGTACGAAAAAATGATGAATAGTGAAGAAGTAATGGTCGATACTAATTAGGGAAGATTATACAATGTCTGTAGATCTACAGAACCTCATACTGAATGAACTGCAGAAGTTAGTTAGGAGACCCTTCAACAGAAAAGTAGAAAATTCCAGTGAATTTCTTAAGTGTGATTGACTTGAGAGTTTATTTAGTGCAGGTCTTTTTACATCAGGTGAGAATTGATTAGTGGTGTACAACACAGGCTTCCACCTTTCTCCTCCAGTGAAGACAGATGTGGAAGGCTCGTTTGCAAGTCTGTTTAAAATTTGAACTCTGTCATGCTTTTTTTCATAACCTTTAATATTCCTTTCCGTTATCTAATTCTTGAGTGACTCCCCCTGAATAAAACCAAACAGAAATAATGAACAGGCCCTGTGGCAAACTCTACTGTAGAGACAGCTTTTATCACAGCTTTTAGATGGTGGATGGTGAGCAAATAAGGATCTGTGTCCTCAAAGTCCTGGTTTCTTGTTATATTTCATTCACTTTTCTGTTGCCTGTTTTCTTGCCTGTCCCTGTTGTCATTTTCTGTGTGGTGTCTCCACTACCTCAGAACTGACTCCTGAACCATGAGCATCTGCGCTGAAACTATCTGAGCTGAACACAGGATTTGGCTGGTGGGGTTTTTTTCTCTTATTAGAAGTGGTGAAAATTGTGTTATTTATCTCTATGCTGTGTTCAGAAATAGACTCCTAATTTCTGTCTGATTTTCCTAGGCAGAACCTTAATTAAAACAGTAAGCTGGCAGTCATGTGGAACCAGTCAGCAGACGACGTAAAAGGTAACTTTCTAGAATCAGATTTGTCATCTTTTTTTCCTCTCTGTAAAATTTATCACGACCTATCCATAGATCCAGACTACAACAAGTTCTTCACTGGAACTGTGGGGAGGCACCATGTGGGAATATTGTAAAATCTCTCCAAGAACAGCAGATGGGGAAAGATAACCTGCTTTGCTCCCAAAGGCAAAATATCTGGGCACAGAGACAAGTATTGTTTATAACAAGAGCTCATAATATTTTTTTTAAAAATTAACCAGCTTTCCTCTGGAAAATACTACTTGCTTGTAATGATCTATTTTAGTGAAACTGGGAAAATTATGAAACAGTTCAGTATTGAAATGGACTCTTCATTTAAACTTTCTTGTCTACTTTACTCTCTTCCATTTCTTTTGCTTTGCTGTCTTTGCTTTGTTCTCACTATGTATATGATAGGAATGATCATATATATTATATATTGGAATATCTTGATGTTCAACTCTGTTTTTATCCTTGTTCGCTAGCTTCCCACTTTCTGTTGTTTGGATTGTTTTTTTTTTACTTAAGATTACTTAACATATGCTTCCAGTCCCTTCCTCCATTGCTCTCCTCCTTCATTTAGCCCTTAACCGGACTTTTAGTGACACCCCAAGCTTTTAGATCTTGTTCTCTCTCTCTAGGTTTGACAATGCCTAAGGAAAGACCATGGGGTACAGATTATGCATGAATAACAGTGTACAAGGAGAAGCCCCAAGACACTTTCATAATTTTCTAATGCACAATACCTTTTTCTTCTCTTTGCTTAGGGAAAACGAGCTCCTACAAGCCTCAAATGATGTTCCCATTACACCTATTGGTTTTTCACTTTGACTTACGGGATAATGGGTTCCCATTTTGTCCTCTTGGTGGTGGCCAGCATCAGGAGAGCTGAGTGCAAAAATCTCAGTGTGAGGGGCAGGCAGATGAATCTAATCTTGATTACTGTCATCTCCATCTTTTATCCCTGGCATGTGCTACAGCTCTTGGAAATGCTCAGCAACTACACTTTTCCTTAGTGTTATTGCTATTTCTGTTTTTGCAGATGCATCAAACATAGCTTGAGGACACATTTTAATAGACATTGTGTTAGACTGATACATGATCTCTCATCTTAGACATTCATGATCTCAAAAAACCTCCCATGAACTGTAATTCTGTCTCCAAAGTGCTTGAACAAAATCTCATTTTTATCATGTTTCAGCTGAAGACAGGAGATAATGGCAAAGATGTGGGGTTTCAGCAAGAAGAGATGATTAGGAAAGTTTTAAGGAAAGAAAGGGAAAAATGACAGTGATGATGGAAATGAGAGTGTCTCGGACACTGAAGCTGGGAAACATGAACACAAAGACAGGAGGCCAGCAAAGGAATTCCTTGAAAGAAGTGGACTCCAAGACAGTGTGAAGGGCAAGATGACTTGATATTACAGCCCTACTGTCACCAGCCTAGGGTGAAGGAAGGAAGAGCTGTAAGGGGTTTGGGAGGCCATGGAGGGAGGTCAGCAATAATCCTATTGAGTGGTGATTGAGCTTTCGCTGGGAGGGATGTCTCTCTCTGGTGGGATTTTAACCAGAGAAATGAGTGCTAGTGGAGCGATGCACCAGACTCTGTGACACTTGACTGTGGAGAGAATAATGAGTGGCAAAGAAGACAAGAATAAGAAGTAGGTGGAGAGATAAATAGAATCTATTTTCCAGAGATTTGTGCATGAGCTGCTTTTTATTGAATAAATTACTGTCACTGCAAATACTGTGTAAGTGAATCCATTCTTTTTCCCTAACGTGTCTATTAGCTAAGTCATGGCTGGCTGTTCCAGGATTTCAAGTGGGGGTGAAGGGCTACTGCAAACCAGCCTGCAGCTTTGCTTCTACATTTGTTCAGAGTTGTCATATGTGCTGTGAGTTTATTCTTTGCTTTTCTCATTCTGGTTTCAGCCACTGCCGGGGTGAGGGGAGGTTATTGTTTGTGTTGTGGTGTTGTTGATGTTTTTTTTCTATACTATTTAAGGAAGTTCAAGTTCACTAGTAACTAGTGCAACCTACCTTCTGGGCAGGTGCTGTCTGGAATTGAAAGACTCAGGAGGCTTTGCCCTGTAAGGATGTATGGATCGAACCTCAGTCCTTGTTCTTAATTTCTCCTAGGCTTGACATTTAAAAATGTTAAATAGATATAGATATCGGTTGCTGGACCACAGAATACTTCCTGTCTTGGGTACCTAAATTTATCAGTATTAATTTTATTATTAGTGAAATAAATCCAAACATTTTATTGCAATGGTGAAGTGTGAATATAATTTCTAAAAGCTGGAAACCATCCTCTATGGCAATTTCAAAGGAAGGTCCTGGGGACTCTCTAACAGTTCAGGTTCCATTTTTGGTGACTAAGATAAGGTGAGTGACACCGTGTTGCCTTGAAGAAATGTTCTTTTGCATGTGACCTGTGGCTTGCCCAGCTGAAGTGCAGTGGAAAGCTATCTCAGTGTAAAGGTGGAAGAGAATTGCCTCTGATTATCAGTTACAGAGAACTAATGCACTTTGTGTGAACTTACAGATTACTTTCAGATAAACACTAGGACACTTAAAAAGTAAATTTATCTTCTGTTTCTTCACGTGCCCTCCATAATGATTGCCAGAGCCCTTTTTTCTGTCATAATTTATAGCTTACAATTCTTACTAACTCTGCAGTAAAATCCTCACCAGTTTCAATCAGTATTCCGTGAATCCCTTAACAAGGGAGAGATAACACGGCACTCTTGGGGTGAATTGCTGAGTACTTTTCTTACATTGCTGTAATTTCCAACTTCCTCATTCGTTGTGCTTGCTGTGGATATTCTGAACTCAGGAACCCACTATTAAGATCAAATCAAATTAATCCTAGTATCAGTGTAGTGTATCAGTAAGGGATATAAATACATGTTTATCAGTTAGTAGGGAAAAATCTGGGAAACTGTAGCCCATTACACTGATATCTTCCTACAACTGGCTTCTTTGTATTGCCATGAATTTTTCTTTTAATACGGTAATTGCATGGTTAGAAAAAGCAATAGTTAGTAGTCTCACACATACACTCGTGTATTTCTCTAAAAAGCATTTCAGTGCCTTGGATGTCTATCCAGTATTTTAAGCAGATAATTGTTTAACTAGGGATTCATTGTCTTTATTTTTACTGTTGAAAAAGCGAGACTGACATATAAAAAACAAGTACATGCTGAATGCATTGAGATTTTACAAAGGTTTTATGAACTTATTATGAGCCTATTTTAAAATACTTACTACATCCCTAATATGTAAGTGCTGAGTTGAAACTAGTAATAGAGGAAGCCTCTTCTGAAATTTCTAAGGGGAAAAATAGGATCAACTGAAGAAATGAGTGAATTATACATGTGTGTAAGGTGTGTGGCAGGCACATAAGGGCTTCTCAATGCTGCATGTGGATATTCTCATGAGACTCCAGGGACATAAGAACATCTTTATGGCTGTTCTTACGGTTCATGATTAAAAAGGTAGAAGGTAGAAACCTGTCTGTATCAAATTCCCAGCAGTGGGTAACCTGTTTCGCCTGGGATTTCTCCCACAAAATCCAGCTTTCTCAGGGGTCTTGCTTACAGTCTTCTCTTCTTGCCACTTGCCAGAGACCATTGCTGTCCTTATGTTGGACACGTGCTGGAGGAGATGGGAGGGCAGAGCCGTGGCTGGCCATCTGCAGTTTTGACTTCGCTGCCTGGAGAGCAGCCGTGCAGTCTGTTGTACTTCCCGTGGCACTGAGGGTCTTGTTAGTCATTCAGTGAAAGTAAACTTTGTCTAATGAAGTTCACCCTGATATTTCAGGGATGAGAGCTCAAATCAAGCTCATTCTTACAGGGAAAAAAAAATCAAAAAAGATCTGTTGAAACAATTAAACTGAGAAATGCCACGTCGTGCTATTTTGGCAGTGATCTGAATCATGACACACCTTCCCCCATTTGCGTGGGAGAGATTGCAAGTGGAATGCAAGATTAATTATTTGGTGACGGTTGGGTTTTTTTCCACCGGAGATTACCTCTTTGCATAGCTATGAACTGCTGTTGGTAGTTCCTGTCCATACCCCTAATAAAAGGGTGACTCTTTATCACAATCAAGTCAGAGACAGGTATCAGCTACAACTTATTCTGCTGCAGTAAATAGTGCTTGTTTCTCTATAATCTGCAGTTTAAGCTGCAGTTCTAAATTGTTCTGATTTAGTAGTTCCCACAGGAACTGCTGTGTTTGCTCAGAGACCAATTTGATTTCAGGAAGGCTCTGTGTAGTCACTGCAGCCTGTCTTGATGTTATCAGCTGAAAGATGAGAGCCATAGATCTTAATTCTCACTGTTAAGGAGTGTCAAAAATACGCAGCAGGAGCCCATATGTTATGTGTATGTTACTTAGATCTGACTGTTATCCCTAGGGCAGCTTTTTTTATATATTGAAACACAAAAATAATACAATCATGCTGCTTGGGGATGTAATGACTCTAACCATGCTCAATCCATTCCCAAATAGCGAGAAAAGATGGTCTTTGCACTATGCCTCTCGTTATTAAATCCAGACTGACATGGAAGAAAGAAATGTTGCGGATGAATCCCTGCTCCACAGATATACACCACATTAAAAGGTCAACAAAGAACAAAAATGAAGTTTTATCTGCATTAGACATTGTTCTATTTCTTTTTGGACAAAAATTCTTCCCCTCAATCCCTGCCACAGAAAGCACTAGCACTCCATTGCCCAACTATCTAGAGAAGTTCTCCAGTAGTAAGACAATTGCCAAAAGAAGAGTCTGAGAAGCCTGTGGGGCGTGGATGAATGACAGGTTTGTTTTTATGACTTCCTATAATGAAATAAGAAATGACTTAACTTTTCTGACAGCAGGAAATATAAAGAAGTTTGGTCAAACATGTAGTGTGAAATACTGCTTTCAGCAAACTGAGAAACATTTTCAGCAAATGTGAAGGCATAGCTTGATGAAGGTGTTTGGAAGCCAAAGTCTCTTTATCACTTTGGGCCTAGGTGTAAAAAGCTTAATGCCAGTACTAACGTGAGTCTCTATCATTTCACTAACACCAGGTAAATCCAAACAAAATGAACAAACCACACCTTTTGGCTGCATCTTCTAATGACTTCTGATGATGTGATTCTCATGTCCCTCTTGCCTTGGGCACAGTGCTGCTGTGGAGGAGGCTCCGTGGCCACAGCTAGGCAGTGATCCTCACTGCTGTGAGCTGCAGCTGAAGCCATGGACTCAGCTGCTCCCTGTCCCTCTGGGGATGGCTAATGCTCCTGGCAATGCTCGGTTTGAATGTGCTTGTGATCTGATCTGGTGCCAATCAGGAGTCTGCTTATTCTGTCTAATCTCTGTCTTGTCCTTGGCTTGTAATTTCCTTATAGCAGCAGCAGCTACATTTGTGTTTTGTGTAATGCCGGCCATCAGCTGCAAATATATATGCAGCTTGACTTGGAGTGATGATGTAGCTCTGCAGTGAATGCCCCCAGTTGTCCCCACATGCTGCCCACTGGTTTGGACCACAGAGAAGTTTTGGTGTGTGCAGACTACATCCTTTCTAGAGGAAACCAAACCACTTCCAGGTGGGCACTTAGTGCGTGCCCACTCTTTTAAGTGTTCAAAGCAGCAAGTGGTCTACACCATCACAAAACCCTCCAGCGTGGACTGAAGTTTCTCAGGAGATCCTGTGACATTCTGAATCCTTCCAGGATATACAAAGGCCCAAAACGTGTCAGGCCCCTCATGTTTCCTGCTGACTGCCAGCCCTCTAACATTTGCAACTCACTTCTTCACCTTCCCTAAGAATTCCCCTGCTTAATCTTTTCCCTGCTTTGCTTGCTGTACCTTCTGTTGCTGTTCCCCCTTGCTGAAGCACCTCTCTCTCTTGTTTTTCTTTTTTTGTTGGTTTCTTTTTTTGTTTGGTAACATCAATCCTTTTCTTCTTCCAGGAAAGTCAGCACAGGGCAGCCTAGAGCTTGAAGGAAACAGCATTGCAGCACTATCAGGAGGTTGCCAGCTGGTAATGAGAACAAGTCCAAGGCGTCCATGTGCTTGAAGACCTGAGGAAAAAAACATGCAGTGTGGTGACATGGCAGCTGTTCCCCATGTTATGATGGATGTGGTACAAACACCTTGAACACATCTTCCAGTGGGAGTACACCACTAAATCAGACACTCCTTTGGATGGCCGTGCTTTGCACAGACCGTGCAGGACAGTCACAAGGAGCAACTTCTCCCCCAGAGAAGAAAAATCCAGGAAACTTATTCAGCCCACTCCTAGCCCCAACCTGCATCAGCAACCCTCTGTGCTAGTAATTATTGTTCCAGCCTGAGTAAGTGGGCTGCTTTTCTATGATTTTTTTTTTTTTTTTTGAGCAATTGGCAGGGGGTATGAGCTGCAGCTTCTGCCAGGAGAGTTTCTGTCTCCCTGTAGAGCCACTGAGTTGTACTCTCAGGAAGTGCCAGGTAGGCCAGTTAATGGAGCACAAGGAAGAGTAATATCTGCTGTGTCCCCCTCTCCTCAGAGACCTCTTTTGGTGTAGGCTCAAAGGACACAAAATGTCAGCAGGCTCCAGACCACATGGTCACTGTTGGGGTATCTCCTCTCCATGAAACGGAGAGGCTTTATAACATGTAGGGTGCGGGCCGCCTTTCATGAAGTTCAGAAAACGTTGCCACTCCATGAAGTGGTTGGCCAAATGCCTAGGTAAATGGGGAAATGGTCAATTTCTCTAGAGATAAAAAAGGGAGAGAACAGGACAGAACAGAAGATCTTGTGTTATTGTGGACAGGGGGAAAGAAAGTTTCTTTGGTGAAAGGGTGGGGTTTGTTGTCCTGTAGGGTCCAGCCAGGTCGTTCCATTCTTGGCCTTTCTAGCCCTTATCAAGTCTTATTCCCCCATCTGTAGGAGCTGCTTACACAGCAGCTCTGTGTAAGCCCTCTGCCATTCTCTCCACAGCCTCCCAAGAAGTGGACAGCAAGTATCTCTCTCCTCACCCTTCCCCCTTTCCTGAGCTGCATGGCGCAGCCACTTGTCAGCTCCATTTTTCTCCAGCAAAACACGTAGCCCTCAGCCTGTGATGTTTCCTGAGGGTTGTGGAGGCAGCAGTCACAGCCTCATGCCAGAATGATCAAAAAGTCAAAAAAAAGACATAGAGTGTCAGGGCAGACACAGTCAGAGTAACCGTGCTTGCCCAGAAGAAGTGTGGATTGAGGTCCCCTGGGGAGTGAGTGCATAAAGCAGGCAGACATAAACCTCTTCTCTAGGAAACAGAACAGGATAGAAAAGTAATCTACAGTTAATTGGACTTCACCCTAATTATCTCAGTTCACCCTGTTAATGAAGGTATGGTCAGATGTAAGGGGTCATCTGGCCTCTCCAGGTACTCACAGACTACAGAAGACAGGCATAAAGGTGCTGAAGAAACTAGTCCGTGTTCTGGTCCAGATGGAAAGGCTCACCTAATTCCTTTCAGATGTTGTGTAGGACACAGCAGTCATCAAGACTGCACTGATTTGTGCAGTTTGCACATTTGTGTCTAGTCTGTCAATCAGAACCTGGCACATTGTAGTCAAAGAAAAAAAGCACATTCCACTTATCCATAGCATTTCATGGCATGTGCTTAAACTTGCCCTGTCCTCCACTGTTGTTGGGGTGTGGCTTCATGACCCAACAGTACAGAGGGGTTTCAGCCTCTTCCATACAACAGGCAGGCATCTTCATGCTGTGAATGATCCTACTTGGAAAGAATGCTTCAGCACCCCCTTTGAACTTTGACTCATGCAGTCCAAACTGAGAAGGTTTGGAAAATCGCCTCAGGATCCTTAATCACGACTTTGCCCATGTTGGATTTGTCCACCACAGCCTGCTTTGCTACTAGCTGGTAGGACTCAGAGTTCACAAGGTTCTGAATGGCAAACACCATGCGGTGCAGTGGTGGTGAGGTGGTAGTGCCAGTGAGCTTCATTTTGAAGTTTTGCACCTTGCTGTTGGTCAACCTGCTGGTCCCAGCTCATCTCCCTGGCCTTCAGGTGACAAGGGACAAAGCAAATACAGAGACAAAGTGTTTCTGAAACTCAATGCCTTTATCTTCTTCCCCAGTCAAAGGGTTGTCCAGGAAGAGTCAGTTCATTCTAAGCATCTTCCTGGAGGAGCTGCCATAACTGCAATATGAAGCTTCTCATTGTCCCTCCATCGGTGACCAAACTCGGCGCTGGGAGAAGACCTGGAATGCAGGCCCATGGTATCACCTGGAAAAGGACAAGAAATGGATAATTCAGGAATACAATCAAAAGCTTGAGCGTGGGAGCCCTTGTACTGGAGAGGGTGGCTGGGGTAGGATGCAGCAGGAAAGAAAACTTGAGAAGGCAGAGCTTCAAACCTTGTGCACGGATGTTCAGTCCAGGGAACCAGACTGCATCTTGCCCAAAAGAGTATGGCAGTGCGTACCTCAGCTCTAGGGACCTCGGCACAGTTGAATATAATCTCCTGATCCACTCCTGTTTCACTGTGTTCCTTGTTAGCAGGCAGTGCTCAACCGAGAACTTCAATGTTTTCATTTGCAGGGAGCCAAGTGCGCAAATGTTTGCTTGCGTCTTATAAGCTGTTTTGGAGAAGTGCAAATCCAATGCACGAGACTTGATGCCAGAACCCAGGAAAACAGCGGGTTCTGCGCTTCCCTACACAGCTCCCCGCTGACGTGATAATGTGAGAAAAAGCTGCTAGTTTCTTGCGCAAGCTCCGCCACGGCCAGGGAAGATGTACTGACCTCAGGGTCAGATATCTTACAAATGCTCTCATCACCACCAAATGTGTTATTTAACATTGTCTCTCCTGATTTTCATTTTCACCCCTTTCCTTTTTGGCCTTTGCTTTTTAAAACATTGCTGGTTGAAATCAGACTCTAGCCTTGCCGGTGCTTTTGGAAAATGTCCATACACAGGTTCTACCTGGGGAACCAAGAAATGATTCAGTTGGGTAAGAATTTGCTGGAATATTACTGATTAGCATTCATTTGCTACAAGATATTAAAGGAAAGTGTCATTTTAAGCACAGGAATTGTTCAGTAAGTGGTGAATGCCCACATTTCAGTGTAAGCTCCTCAATGTGACTGTTTATTCTGTGTAACTAATAGAAAGATGAATTTAGATTTAATGATTTAGGTTTAATGATTATTATTGGTTGTTCCATTATTATTTTGTGTGATGAGTACTTCTTTTTTAGTATATATTTTTTATATCTTTCCCTTAATAGCAGACTTGATAGCAAGCCAAAGCATCTTAAAAATTTTGCTTTATTGTACTATGGACTTTGGAAAATGGGAGTCGGAGTTGCTAGTAACAGAAAATCCTAGAGATATGTTTGTTCGATTTTTCTGAAGGAAATTATTTAGCAAGTAGAACATTTGTCTTGCACGATGCTTATCAGAGAAGACAGAATTTAAAAAAATTATACATTGAAAAAATAGCGTCTGATTACATACAACATGTTCTGCCAGATATTCTGAGACAGCACCAGAAGGCACCACATTTCAAGTGGCAACAACATGTCATGGAAATATCTGAAAAGTCTCCTTTTCAGTAAAATGTCTGTTTATCTTGCACTTGTTATCAAGCCGGCCTGTTTTTTTTACCTTAATTTCCCCATTCTTCAATTGGTAGGTACATTTTCACTTTTCAGATAGATTCTAGTTTTCAGTGATTTAAAAGCATAAATAAGCGTAACATTTTTTTAGTAGATATATACTTAAATTAGTTAATTCCTACATCAGATACATTGATCTCATTGATGCATGTTGACTTCAGTCCTCTGTTCTCATGTACATAAAAAACGGCAACAAAAAAACCCATACCAACAGCTTCTTCACCTGTGCTGCTGGTGGTGGTGAATTAATAGGCTGATTTAAAGGTAGATACAGAGTGTCTGGAGAAGGAATAAATGAAGGGCTTGTGTTGTTTATTCCCCAGTATGGCTCACTTGACTGATGTAGACTTTCTGCATATCTTCAGGCATATTCCTTAGCGTGTTCGTGCTTGAATGCCCTGTCTGCAAATGGGATAATAATATTTCTTCTGTCTCTTTAGATGGTAATTCCCATGTGACAGAAAATGAGTCTTATGACATGTTGGTACAGAATCCACCTGTATGATCCACTAATACTAATTCTTTAAATTGGTGGTAAAAACCAACTTGTACAAATATGAAAAATTAAATGTTAATTCCTCAGATGAAATCTCAGTACAAAGTAATTCCACATATTTAAACAAGTGTTTTTCCTTGGATCAATAGGCCTCACTGGTCAAAATATGACAGATTTGGCAAAGTCTGCTAACATCACCTTTGAAGCAAAATCTCAAGTGCCTCTGGAGCCAAACAGAAGGTTTTCTGAGCATAGGGTATTCTGCTATACACATAGGGTTTCCTTGAGGTACATAGATTGGAGGAGGAGGAAAAGCAAAGGAAAAAGAATTGTTGAAACTCTGAAACAGCCTGTTTTCTCACCTCTATCAATTCTTCTTCCGCTTCTGTTTCCCCATACCTAAATTGGGGCAAGGCAGAAGACAACAATTTGACTTGGGTAGTGTCTGCCTGTTGAGTTTTGGAAAAACACCTTTCCAGGTCTTTAGGCAGGTGTTCAGCAGTACCTCAGAATACCCCATATCCTGAGATCCTTGGTGTGTCAATGATGGGAATAGGGTGGAAAGGGAGTTGACTCCATTGTTCACTGTGTGTTGAGATGTACAGGGGCTGTGTTGAGACTTAGTGGAGGAATTTGAGGGCAAGACCAGCAGAGGAAACCAGTAGAGAGGGATTTTGGCAACAAGGAGTTGCCTGTAGAATGGGAGGAAAACATGGGAAGAATGGTAGACAGGAAAAAAAGTCACATTTTACAGGGTTTTTACATTGGCATTTCAATTCTCATGTCCAAAGAAAATGAACTGCTCAACCTTCTCCCATTCACCCGCAAGTAACCCTTATGTGATGACATGACAGTGCTGAGGCAAATTTTTGTAGGCTGAGAAAACAGAGTTTCACTGAGCAATAGCAGTGATTTTAGCAAGCTGTGACATCTGAAAACACAGACAGACTAGCCTGTCCCTTATTTACTTGCAGTAGAGATGCCCTGTCATGTTTAATTGACAACCATGGTCAGTAACTAGAAGTTGACCAAAATAGTATGGGAAGCTTCAACTTCATCTTGAAAGTATGAAGAAAACTGGCATTTTGGTGGTAAAGAAAAAGAGAGTAGGGACAGGAAAAATATCTCCTTGAAAGAAATGCATGTCCCCAAGCAGCTTTTAGCCAAAGAAAGAATAATGTTTATCTCTGAAACTCTAGAGACAGGACCTTGCTGTAGAAACCCCATAGCTAACAACAGCACTCTTTTAAGACCCCACCTAGGTGAAGAATCCTTACTGCCATATTTTTAGCACTGGAAATTTAAAAGATGATGTGTTTTGAAGGACAGCTTTTCTGGCTAGATGCTGATCTCACATTATATAGATTTTTGGTCATTTCAGTCACCTCCAAGAGATCAGAATGTGACATCTTAAAGACCCAAATATCAGATACCCAGCAACAGAGGGTTTATCACCACCAGACCAGTTCTGATGGTTCAATGAAGAATGCTACATTGCATATCAATGAAGAGCAAACCTTTCATAGCCCTCAGGATGTACCTGCATTGCACAGGTAAGTGCACACTGTAGAGGCAGGGTGGGTAAACTAGTGTGGATCCATGGATAAATGTGCTTGTTTAAATATACTTCCAGTATCTCTATCCTATACTGCAATCTCAGTTGTTTAAACCACTCTGAAGTACCGAATCTTTTAAATCTCATCATTTCATAGTCTCAGACATCTGGTAAACTCCATCTGTGCTATGGAACTATTGGAACTATGCTATTTCAAGGTCATGCATTTCAGTAAATGATTCCCAGTGCGTTTTGCTCCTGTGTGGATTTAAAGTTCTCAGAATTATCCAGACGGCTCTCTGTATCCGGCTGAGGTACAGAAGTACTGGGACAGTGAATTCTAGAAAAATCACATCAGAAAATTAATCCATGGGAATGGGTCATGAAGGGTAAAGGAAAACAGAAATGAGGATGCACGTGAGTGGCCTTACAAAAAGTGAGTTTATAGGAAATAGCAGAGTTGGCAGTTTTCTAAAGAAATGCTCTGAAGCACAAGAATATACCACCTCAGTGCAAAAGGAGGACAGGAATTTTAGTAAGACCAGAGTGCCTCAATCATTAGCTCTCCTTTGATCTCAGTGTAAGAAGGAAACATGCAGAAAATGAAATGTAGGTCATCATACTAAGGAGTTATACTAAAATGATAATACAAGCCTTTATTGTGGAAATTACACTGGAAGTTAGCAAGAGAAATAAAATGCAAGGAAGGATATTTCTGAAAGTATATAAGTAAAAAGAGGGAGTTCAAGCAGAGGTGCTGTACAATGCCAAGAAGCGAGGGAAAGCACCAGGGAAGGAAAAGTAATTTTTTTCCTATTCTTTTCTAATACACCTAGCTGCAATCAAATAACTAACAAATTATTGCATAGATACAGAACAATGCATGTGTTATTTCTGAATTACATTCTCTCTTTTTAGAACTTCTCTTTAATTCTTGTAGTCATTTGGAAGTCTTGTTTTCTCTCACAGAATGCAGCTTCTGAAAATGTAGGATGTGTGCTTTCTTATTTTGTCATCTAGGTTATTACTGAAATATTTAATAATACTGCATTGGATAAGGTCTTCTGCATAACTGTGAGGTACCATCCTCAGTTTTGTCGATGAACTACTGAAAATCAGTGAGTCCAGTGTTCCCTCCTGCCCTGCTCCCGCTTTAGTGCTGGCATCAAGCAAAACACAGGGAACTAGCCTGTTTACAAGCACTTAATGAAGAAGAGTATCAGAAGCTTTACTAAAATCAAGATATAGAGCACATACTGCTTCCTCCTACTCAAATGCCTGTTACTGGATCATAGGAGAAAAATATTTTGATTTGACACAATTTGTTCTTGGAGAAGAACATATTAGTTGTCAGTTACTTCCTTGTTTTCTTCCAGGTATTTACAAATAGTTTAATTATTTGTTTTAATATTTTTCCAGAAAATGAGATTTGAGTGACTGATCCATAATTCTCTACTCTTCCTTTTCTCCCTCTGTAACATATTTATCCTCTTCAGTCTCCTGGACTTCTCACCTGTCTTCTATAAATTGCTGAGGGTAACCAACAATGTCTCTGAGACTGCTCACCACGTACTTTACAACAGATGTTGTCAGGCCCAGCTGTTTTACTCCAATCTACTTAGGCAATTTCTCACCCTTTCTTTTTCTATTCAAGCCTAACTATCACAATTAGGTGGATCTAGAAGAGCAGTGCTGGTGTGGAAACTTAGTGTGAATAGTCGAAATATGGCTTTGACATCGCTGCTCTCTTGGCTTCATTATCTTACCAACTCCAGGAAAGCAATAGAAGGCAACTAAGATGTGCCCCAAAACCCTCCAGTTTTTAACAAACGGAGTGGCAGAGGTTTCTTGGGGCAGGTGGTAAAAGCTAACTGCCTTTTTCCATTTTGGAGCAGCAGGATCATGCATGACTGAAAGGTGTGTGAAAATCTGGCTGTTCCCAAGCTTGAGATTCAGAGGCTGTTTTGGATATCCAGGCATTTTCTACACAAGAACTATCTTTCTGTTTTCCTACCTCTCTCTTATCGCTCTGGAGAAACATCCTAACTGTAAGAAAGAAAGCAAATAGGCTTATGAGCATTAGGGGAAAATAAGAAATTTCTTATATCCTGTATGAGTATTTAGCCTTTTGGCAGTGAAGAAAAAAACACCCCAGTTTCTGTGTCTTGTGCTGGGCAGAGGCTCTGGTTGTACCACGGTACACTAAGTGGCTGTGTGCATCAACTAAGGTAGCTCGTTTTCTGGCCAAGGAAATCCAGACAGAGAGTTGCAGGTGGTACCTCGCCTCTCAACCCTGAACTTGCCACCCATGGGGTTCACTGCAGCAAGCCAGGAGCTGCAGGGCTCTGCAGGAGCCCTCTCACCAGGGGCACGTTCTGGTGCTCCATGGCAGCTGCCTGCTCCTGAGAGACAGCGCTCAACGTGGCCCCTCCATTGGGAAACTGTGGATGCAGCTATCAACCAAGCCATGGGCACCATAAGACAAGCTCCTCTGGGATTCTGGGGGCCCCGTAACCAGCCCCCTAGCCTTGCCCCATCCCTCCAGCCCAGAGACAGGTCTCAGAAGATGCCATGAAGACCCCTGTGATTGTCTTGGGCAGCTCTCTGTAAGGGCCACGAACAACGACTGAGGACACATGTGGGGCTCACTAGCCTTTGGGAACGTTCTGGTGTGGTCCCATACTGTGAATAAGATGAGTCAGTGGTGACCACAGTAGATGGAAAAAGGTTTAGGGTATAAGGGATTGAACACAGCACATCATGGATGTGGCCACTCTGCTCTAGAGGGCCCTTGCGCTGAAGGAAATGCCACCGGCCCCCATCTTCCTTCTGCTGTCTGTCACCATCAACGGTGGTACCGCTGTTAAGTCACTCTATCTGGACAGAGGCCAGAAAAGGTACATTTTGCTTTCCAACAGAGTAAGGGTCTTCTTACAAGTAGTAATTTAGAGGTGATTTGTGGAGAAATCTTCTTTTGGGCTCACTTTCACATTTTTAAGGTCTATGGGAAAGGTCTAAAAGGTACTAGTTTGAGTTTCTTTCCTACTTCTTTTTTATCCTAGCAATATGAAAAAATAAGTATATAAATAAATACATATGTAAAAATACATAAATACTTAATATCTAAATATATATGGGAAAAAACCAATCAAGATTGGATTACTTGCTTTGCTAGAGGATCGACTGAATGTCTGGGTGTGCAAAACCTGACCTGCTCACTAAAGAACTGGTGCACACTCTAAAAAAACCCCAACTAAATTCGCCCACGTGTTAATTGATCAGTACAGTTATGTAAGTGTTAGGGAAAACATACACCATCATAAACTTAAACAATCTTGTCTAAAAATCCTGTTCCTACACAGTTTATTTTACTCTTTTCTCTTGAGATTTTTTTTTTTTTTTTGTAATTACTCCAGGGTATAAATGCATCTGAATTGCTAAAGTAATCATAATAATTAAGAAAAATTGACAAGTCCATCTTAGAAATTACAGGAAAAAAAGGGGGTAGAGACATAGTATTTTTCCTTTGTAGATCACTTTCACAAGCCTCAGAGAAAATGACACATTTTGAAGTGTTTACTACAGACTACTTTACTGGAATAGGTAGATACAAAAATAGATGAACATTTATAAAAAGCTGTAGCAACTTGTCTGAAAATAGTTTTACTTCTTACTCAGACAGAAACTGGTAAGTGTGTCTGAGGAGAAATGGCTCATCTTTTAGTTTTTGGGTGCTCATCAGAAGCGTAACAAATTTTTCACAATTTTATACACAGGAAAAATTATTGCCCGTTTTATTTTGAATTAGGCCTTACATTCTTATCCCAAGGAAAACCAAGTTGTTAATAATTTTTCTCCCTAGCTTCTTGTCTTATGGCTTTGAGAAACTCAGTTTCATCCCATCTTCTTATAGTCATCAGTGGAGTTCTTGGTGGGAATTGCAGCACATGGATCTCCTTAGGTCAAAATACCCACATGGTACTGGTGTCACGTTTAAGGCCTGCTTGAGTGAGGTAAATAAACCGCTGCCACCATACATATAATCCTAAATTATCAGTATAACTCAGTGTTAAAGTTGCCTACCATGCTGACTCACGTCCCAAAGATTTTGTAACTTTTTTTCTGTGATAAGCCTGTGAACAAGTTTTCTTTTAAATAAGCTATTATGTTCTCACAGAGCACTTTTAGCTTTCAATATGTCACTTACTGCATACACGTCTTCTAACCTTCCAAACCCACATCTTTGCCAGGCTGCCAATGTAAGATAAAGTTCTGGATCTTTCCCCGAAGCACTTCCTGAAATCTCTTTTTTTTTCCTGTCATTATATAAAGCGCTGTGGTGCTCTTTTTTTTAAGCTTGCCATCTGGATGTCATTCTTGATTTTGTCTCTTTTTAAATATGCATATTCAAGCTAGACCTGAAATGACGCAGCTTCTTTCTATGTAACGGTTCTGAAAGCTGTACTTTCTTTCCCAGCCTTTTCATCAAAACTTTGGTGCTGTCTTTATCATCTCAGGTCTTGATATTTCGAGCTCTTCCTCTCTGTTATGAAACCCTGTGTTTTCTACCTCCCTAGGGATATGCAAACTGGCGCTGCAAAATTTATTTTCCTGACTGCGTGGACCATACAAATCCCCCTTTTGAATCATCTTCCCCTGCCGCCTCGTATCAGTCACAAGTTTCTTGTCTTCACCTCCCAGGCACCTCACCACTCAGCCTTTCCCAGGTTAGCTGATCTTGAAATGAAACCTGATGTGTGCTTTTTCCACATCTCCATGTCTTTATTCACGTGCAAACCCCTTGTCTCCTGAAACCAGAGCTCACAGCCAGAGCTGCTGGTGATGGAAGACGAGGTGCCAAGTCTGTGGCAGGGCTCAGGATGCAGGGGGTAGAGACTGGCATTTCCAGGGCTGGTTCTGCCCTGGCACCCTCCTCCGGAGGGCCCAGCTTCTGTCCATTGATGGCACAGGGAGTGCAAGATAAGCATTTCCATGTATAAAACTACTATTATCCATACAGGTTTGAACACTCAAGGTTTTAGACTATAATAGCTCTATACTTGAGACTTCTCCTTCTTCCTCTACCTTGAAACTTTTCTTCTTCCTCTTCCTCAACCTATGTTTATACAACAAAGAGAAACAATTTTTACCGGCATCTTCAGATGCAGTCAAAAAGATACCAAAAAAAAAAAAAGCTGTTCATTAATTGCAGTCCATCTCTTGTTTTATTGTGATCACTATCTTGTGCTTTGCAAGGATATCGCTCTATTTGTCAAACTGGATTTCATTACCAAAACTAACAAATGCAAAGAATTTAACAGTAATAGTTTTTTTGCAATAGTACTTTTTAAAGTAATGGATGATTGTGTTAATTTTTTTAATCCTTTAACATATCATCAGTGTTGTTTAAAAAAACCAAGATTTTCTTGTAGAATTCCCAAGATTGGATGGCCACATCAGTGAGAATAGCTATTTAAAAGGATATACAATGAAACTGAAACCTAAAAAAAGATAAGGGAAAATAAAAATGCTTGTTTTTTGATGTATCTTTAAACCAAGAAATCATATTTCCTGCTGCAATAGTTTGCACAGAGATTAGTGTCTTCTTCAAGCTCACATAAAATCTACTTTTCATGTCGGTGCCATTTCTGACAAGTGTAGGTTACTGGTTACTGTACCAATAGCCATCTATGTGATCATAACTGTATTTTTATTAAAAAACACTCAATACTTGGTAAACTAGTAGCAGTTCAATTTCTGTTTTCGCTTCATCATGGTCTACACTTTTTTTTTTTTTTTTTTCTTAAGCTAGAGAGTGTAATTAAGAATTAGGAGAGAAGACTTGTCCTGCTGACTTGACCTGTGATGCTCACACAGGTTCCTGGTCCCGACAGCGGCCAGCAAGTGATTGGTAGGCAAGAGCCAGCTGCCAATGTTTCAGAAAACTCCCGAGTCCCTGAATGCTGTGTTTAGTAGCTGCTTTATGCTCTGTGACTTTGTCTAACCTTTTGTCACTTAGATGCAGTTTTGTCCTCCACAGCCCCTTGTGGCAGCAACTTCCACAGTTTGATGATTGTGTCTGTGGAAAACAATATCTTTTTTGTTTGTTTAAACTCGTTTCTTCATACTGTCACTGGCTGTCTCTTAGTTCCCCTATTTTGATACTTTCTCTGTTCAATTGCTCTGTGCTGCTTTGGACTTTACAGACCTCTGTTATATCTCCCACTCACTTCTCACTTTTCCAAACTGGAAAATCTTAGACTACTTATTCTGTCCTGTGTGCGTTGTTCCTTATTTCTCATCAGCCAGGGCAATTAGGAAACGTGTGAAGAAGCGTCTTATCACTACAGGAGAATACCAAGCCAAGGGGAGACTGAGTCCTGGCATTCCTCTTCCAAAATACAGTTGTGAATCCCAGTGGTAAAGTGCTTCCCTCCCCTCCTTCTGGTACGGTTAACCCCTTAACTCATCAGGCATTGGTTTGTTTCCTGTGTGTTGATAGCTCGTCCCTTCCACTGCGCCAGAATGAGTGTTGAAAGATGTTATTTATTATGTTGGTTTTGGTTTTACAGTTTTGCTTATACAAGCAGAGAAATACAGTGCAAGAACTGCAAAATTCAACATGACAAGCTAAGAAATGGTAAAATTAAGATTACAGGTACATCATTGATTTACCCCATGTGTAGATATGGTATCATGTTATTTCTTAATTAGCTCCACAATATGCCATTTCTCTCCCGGGAGACAGGCTCTGGGGAGACCTTATAGCAGCTTTCCAGTACCTAAAGGGAGCCTGCAGAAAAGGTGGAGAGGGACTCTTTATCAGGGACTGCAGTGATAGGATGAGGGGTAATGGTTTCAAATTGAAAGAGGGGAGATTTAGATTAGATATTAGGAAGGAATTTAATGTGGGGGTGGTGAGGCACTGGAACAGGTTGCCCAGAGAAATTGTGGATGCTCCATCCCTGGAAGTGTTCAAGGCCAGGCTGGATGGGGCTTTGAGCAACCTGGTCTGGTGGGAGGTGTCCCTGCCCATGGCAGGGGGGTTGGAACTCGATGGTCTTTAAGGTCCCTTCCAACCCAAACCATTCTATGATTCTCTAATTCTCTGTGAGTCACTGTCAGGCATGCAGGTAACTAACCAGGTCGATATAGGGAAGGAGGCTCCTGCCTGTGGGACCCTCACTTCATTTGCTGCAGATGCAAAATGTGTGTCAAACACAGAAAGTCTGGGTTTCTTAGGCGAATAAGCAGAAGGCTCTCTGGATTGCTGTCCCTGCCTCCCCACAGAGCTTCAGTGTTGTACCGGGCAAGTTTCTTCAACAGAGCTTTCGTACATGGCCCCTGTTTTTCTTAGTTTCCAGGTGGGAGGAGTGTGTCTGCATGTCTCAGTGTAGCTATGCCATTCAGGAACATGGTCACAACTGACTGTCATTCTGTGCTGGCAAAAGGCTGTATGCATGTTTATATGTATAAAAATGATATGATTTTAGTGCTAGATTTCTTTTTCTAAAAGGGGAGAAGGAGAGGAAGGGAAGAGGGAATTACCTGGCAAAAGTTCTGCTTCTTTGTAGTATGTGCAATGGCCATCTGCCTGGTGTTTTGGATGTCCAGAAGCACGTCGGGCAGTAAATTATTACCAAGTTAGGTCGGTGGCTACCGAAAGCAGTAGTCTGTCCCCAACAGAGATGTGAAGGACCAAGGGAAATTTACCCCAGACTCCAACCAGAGTGCTCTGACTGTGTACAGAGAAGGATGAATATCCTTTGTTGTGACAGCCAAGGGCAGGTGACACTCAGCAGAGAGAGTGGCCTTGATCTGAATGGCCTAAATGAGTGGGCAAATCGTCACAGAAGACCTGATGAAGGGTGGGGAAGGGCTAAAGTCCCTAGGACCGTTTTTCCCCTTTTCCCTGCTAGTGGATCTGTGCGACATGAAGGATGCTCCGGCTTCAAACCCCTCTGTGCCTTGGCTCAGCATCTGCACGCAGGGGCATTAAAACCTCCCTCCCCACCTCCTGGGTATTCAAAGAGGCTCATTAATGTTGATGAAGCACTCAGGGGCGGGAGGACGGGCGCCCCAGTGAAGCCCATGAGGAAATCAGTAATTCCCCCTTCCGCGCTCTGTCTGGGGGCAGGGCGCGGGGCGGAGGGGTGCCCCAGGGGCTGTCACCTTAACAGCGGCGCGGCGCGGCGCGGTGCGGTGCGGTGCCGTGCGGTGCCGAGGAGCCGCAGGCGGGCACCCCCCATCCCGCCATCTCCCGCCCGGGGCCGCTCGGCGGGGCGGGGCGGTGAGCGGCAGGCCCCGCCCCCCCTCATGCATATGGGCGCGCTCATTAGCATAGCGATGCGGCGGGCCCCGCCCCTCAGGCGGCCATTTGTAGCCGCGGCTGCCTGGCTGCGGGGGCGGGCGGTGCTCCTTGCGCTCCGCTCGGCTCCCTCCGCTCGGCTCCGCACGGCGGGGCGCTGCCGGCGGCGGACAGGGGCGGCGGGGCCTGCGGCTGCTCAGCCCCGGCGAACCGAGGAGGAGAAGGAAGGAAGGGAGGGAGAGAGAGAGAGAGAGAAGCGCCGGACCCGGCGGCGCTGCCGCCATCGGCTCGGCTCGCCTCCCCGATGGCCGCGGGCTGCAGGGACGGCCCGGGGCAGGAGAAGTACCGGCTGGTGGTGGTGGGCGGCGGCGGCGTGGGCAAGTCGGCGCTCACTATCCAGTTCATCCAGGTGAGGGCCTGAGGCGGGGTCGGGGGGAGAACCGCTCCGCTCCGCCCGGCCGCGGCGGCGGGGCCTGGGTGCTGCCCGGCGTGCAGCGCGGGGGGGGCCGGGACCGGGGCCGGGAGGCGGCGGCGGGTCTCGCCGCGCTCGGAAGCGGGGCGGCGGCGTGACCTTGAGGGGCCTCGGGGCGACGGTTTGGGGCGCGCCCCCCCCCACGCCCCGGGGCGATGCGAGCCCCCGGGAAGGTTCTGGAGAGTGGGAAAGGGGCGGCCGCCATCCACCCCCCCCCTTCCATCCCGGCCCGCCGGCGCCGCCGGGGCGGGCACAGCGCCCGGGGGTGCGGGGTGGCCGGGGCCGCCGCGGCGCTGGGACCGGGCGGGCGGGGACCGGCCCCGCGCCCCGCCCGGGAAGCGGCGGCCGGGGCAGCGGTGACACTTGGCGTCCGGCTCCCAAATAGCTGCCTCCCCCTCCGCCCCCCGCGGCCCAGCCGCCGCCCGTTGTGGCGTCCCGGCCAGGGACCCTCGGTAGCCCCCCGAAGGGAGACGGGGTGTGCGGGGAGGGGGGCGCTGCGGCGGCTCCGCACGCTGCCCTCTCGCTGAGGATGCCTTAACTTCCAGATAATTGAACTTTTTTTTTTTTTTTTATCTTTCTCCCTGTTCGTTGTCAGTAAAAAGCATGACAGAAGGGGTGATGTAAAGCGTGCCTACCAGTCTCATGAGGCAGAGCCTTTTTTCCTGTTCCGCTGCTAATTCAGCCATACCCCTTTTATTTATTTTCATCTTCTGCCCTGTTGCTTTTAGCGTTTCTACCGCTGGCGTGGGGGCGTCATTCATCTACCTCTGTCTGCTCATGGTGGAAGGGGGAGACGACTACTTGCTGATGGCAGATGAGCAAATCTGGGGAGAATGACTTTTTTGTTTGTTTTCTTTAATTCCATCTAGGAGAGGCCATAATACTCTACCTACCCCTAAGACAGTCTGTTTGGCAGCAAGGCAAACTTGACTTTAGTGCTTGGGGCAATGATGTTCTCAAAAAATACTTTGTTAGAATAGGTAATCTGATAGCAAATGGACTATTTTTTTACTTTGGATTTTCTTCACTAATGCACGCTTCCATGTGTTCATTAGCTATAATATTCTGTGGAGAATTCAAGCTCTGCAGCATAGACTTAGTGACTACATAGAAAACAGCACTTTCAAAATCTGGGTAAGAATGCTTGGAAGATCCAGTATTGTACAGGGCACTAAAATAACTGACACTCTAGGAGAACTAGTTCTTTGGAAATTAGTTTGAATGGTGCATTTGAGATGAAAAAAACAAGGCACCGGTACAACAAATATTTCTATCGGATGGGTAGATAGCTGGTAAGATACTGACTCGCTGGTCTGTTTGAAGGTGACGGGGCTGGAATAACTGCAGTCTTCTCTGTGTGTGGATTGAATTCCTTCATTATGGAGATAATTAATTTCTGTGGTTGACTGAAACTGGCTTAAAGTACCCTTTGCTCAAGCATCGTACTGTTGCTTTACATGGTATTGCCTGCATCTTAGAATCATAGAATGGTCTGGGCCGGAAGGGATCTCCAAAGGTCACCTAGTCTGACCTCCCCGCAGTCAGCAGGGACACCCCCAACTAGACCAGGTTGCCCAGGGCCTCGTCGAGCCTCACCTTGAATATCTCCAGGAATGGGGCCTCAACCACCTCCCTGGGCAACCTGTTCCAGCGCTCCACCACCCTCACAGTGAAGAACTTTCCTAATCTCCAATCTAAATCTGCTCCCCTCCAGCTTAAAACCATTGCCCCTCGTCCTGTCACTGCAGGCCTTTGTAAACAGGCTCTTCCCAGCCTTCTTGTAGGCCCCCTTCAGGTACTGGAAGGCCGCTATGAGGTCTCCCTGGAGCCTCCTCTTCTCCAGGCTGAACAACCCCAGCTCCCTCAGCCTGTCCTCATAGCAGAGGTGCTCCAACCCCCGATCATTTTAGTGGCCCTCCTCTGGACCCGCTCCATCAGGTCCATGTCTTTCCTATATTGAGGGCTCCAGACCTGTACACAGTCTTCATCTGGGCTTCTAAACTGGTTGTGATAGTAAAGTGTGCAGCTGGAGATGGCTTAAGTTCAGAGCTGAGATGCTGCTGTAACTTCTATTAAAGGCATAAGGAGAAAAAGTTCACACTTGATGCCTTGGTATGTCCATTTATTTTAACAGCAGTTACGTTTCTGCCGAGTACTGAATAATTTCAATATTTGAGTACTGGTAGAAATTAATTCGTTAAAGTAAAAGCTTGAGCTACACCCCTATAGAAATAAAATTTTTGCTCAAGCATTGCCACTGGCACTTGTCTTCCAGCGAATACCTGCAAAAGAGGAACTGTGTCCGCTTTGTCACGTATAAGGATCTCTTCAAATTAATAGCAGAAAAAGAAATAGTTCACTTTGAAAAAGTGGTGAGGGAACAGCACTGTAGCGTTAAGCTGGCATGTTGAGGGTGAATTTTTCAAAACAACTTATTGTCAGTTTGTGTTATCTGTGTCTTTTTGCCCTCTCAGCTGGTTTATCCGAGATAAATCTTGCTGCTGCAGAGTGATGTTTAGCAGAAAATTCAACCTTCTGAAAAAAAACCCCAAGAAGTAGCTGGGAAATAAAGACCTTCTGAGCAGAACCTTGGGTGCCTTAGAGAAGAATTTTGTATTGTTTCCGTGCTTGCTCTGTAGTTATGGACAGTGGGAGACGAGGCTTGGTGTATGATTTGTGTACCACAGTATCTTCCTGGGCTCTGAAAGCTTATGATGTTATCAAGTGCATGCGATGCTATACAGCCGGTTGTGTAGTTTCTGTATGGCAAGTGTATTGCCAAATAGGTTGTTTGTCTTTTAAGACCGCAGATAAACTACTCCAAATTGTTTTAAAATTGATTACAAGAAAGTCACATGCTTAATTTTTGGAATTTCTTAGGATTAAGTAACAAGCTCGTGGTTGCCTTCACTAAACATAGATCAGTACTAGCTCTTGCCACATGACAAATCTTGATGTCAGTGAAGGATTTCAGTTCTCTTTTGCTTCTTTATTGCTTGTCTTTAAAATACGGCTGTCACCAACTCCGTTTTGAAGCTTAAAAAGGAAAGTTTCTTCCTGCTAATACTAGCAAATATTTCTACTCTTGGTCTTGCTTTCCTATAGTCCTATATTTAATTTTCAGTAAATCAGTATTCAAGTACAGTTACTCTTGTTCTTACTTCAGTGCTGCTGAGTGTTTTCCAGTAAACAAGACTATTATGGTGATAGGATATCATGGAAAGCATGTGCTGTGATTTATGTTGTATCTTTGAAAGACTGAGAGATTCATATTTGAAAATGGGAAAATCTCTTCCTTCATTTCAGATTAAATAAATGAAAACAAGAGCAACAGAGAATGTTGAGAGAACCAGTTTGTCTTCTTTCTTTTGCCAGCTTTCTGGGATTTGTGCACAGCGCATCCTTTCCAGCCTTGTTTATGCGTTGATGAGGAAACAGCATTAATTCTTACAACAGTAGTAGTGGCTGAGGTTGGACTCTTATTATGGCAGTGATCAGCACGTAAAGCGCTCCTGTGCGCGAGGGTATCAGTTCCTGAAGGTTGTTGTGCCTCAGCCTGAGCTGAAACAACAATGTTTTTATGAGGAGGCTGAGTGAGCAAGCCCGTGTCATACAATGAGAGCTCTTTAGCGTACTGGGCTCAGCATCGTTGTGCGAGTTAGCGCAGCGCAGTAGGAGCGGTACAAGAGATGTAACCGCTCGCTTACGCATAATTACTTGTGATTTTGGGTTCACTTTTCAGAAGTTCATCTAACAACTTGAAGAAACACTAGGGTACAAATCAGCAGATAAAAGCTTTCAGCCGTGAGGTGACGTGTGCTCCTCAAAATTCTTCCTCTGGGGAGATAAACAGAGCATGATATTGCGGTTGGTGGGCCAGGATTTCAGCCTGGAAATATCAAATCATTTCCTTTAAATCAGGATATGATATATGAACTTAGTGCTGTCGAGTCTGTGCACTGTTAAGGCAGGAAGTGAAGACGTTTTAATTGTAGAGGAGAGTTGATGGGATCTCTTGCAGCTATAAACTGTAGGAGGGCAGCAGTGAATGGTAGTTCAGCATTGCATCACAGTATTCTGTGAAATTATAAGTGATAGAACTAAGCATTCCTTCTCTTATTTAAAGCATACACAAATAATCCATCATGCTCATATCCCAAGAGGCAGAGAACTTTCAAAATGTGTTGCAGCCAGTTAACTGGCCTCTTAGCAGACGGAGGTATTTGGGAGTATGAGCTGTGCAGAGCACACAGCTGTTGCCACAATAGCTTTTCTCCAGCTGTCATGCAGAGGTCTGTCACAAAATACCCCACATTCCCTTCTAACTCAGCCCTTTGTAATATTCAGGTTTCCTTGCTCAAAGAGAGTACAGCCTAGCAAATACCTCATCACCCCTTGCATTTTTTTTTATCCTGCAGTTGCCGTTTATTTCATGCTTTTTTTTTTTTTTTGGTTAAACTGAACAATGTATAGCACGTTTCAGTACTGCGCAGCCAGAAAGCTGCTAATGTTTTATTCTTTCAAATCTGCTCTGCAAAATAGTGGATGCTTTTGATCAGAATTGTTAAAATTATTTGTCATACTGTTTTTCCTCTTCATAAAAACATAGCTTTTATTTTGTGACAATGACATGTATATTTTTGCATACTGAGTAGACTTTAGTGGCTTACAAGAATGTATTAGTTAATAAAAGTTACTAGAACCCTGAGATGGTATTGACTGGATGTAATTTAGTGAGGCCGAGTTGAGCTTAGTTTGTCCATCAGCTTAATGTTAACTATGGTAGTGCATGAGCGTGTTTGAGACTGTGAAACCACTTAATGTGATATAAAATGTATGTAGGGATTCAGTGTTTGGTGCATTTGTTTGGGTGGGGTTTTTTATTTTTTTTACTCTATTTACAAGCTTAGTTCTTACTGCTAAATTTGTAAAACAAATATTTTTCCTACTGCTCTTAAACTGTCAGTAACA
This sequence comes from Calidris pygmaea, assembly GCA_003697955.1. NCBI lineage: Eukaryota > Metazoa > Chordata > Aves > Charadriiformes > Scolopacidae > Calidris > Calidris pygmaea. Next base: position 4,984,408 of record QJSC01006438.1, read on the forward strand.
AGTTGTGATTGGAGCTGAGCTTACTGTTCTGCTAACTAGTGAGTAAAATGTAGATGGATGTCGATTTGTTGACTCTTTAATGTTAATATCAGACACTTGTCTGAAAGCAAGCATATATGGCTTGCAGATGGGTGGTGAGCCGCTGTTCAGACTTCTTTTTCTCCTTTTTCCTTTCCTTTTCCAAGCTGCTACTTTCACAAGACTGTTAGTTCTCATTAACCGTCAGTGAAGCTGAAGGTGGGCTATCTCAAAGTATCCTTTATCTCTGATACACTGTTGGGCAAGAAAGTAGCTCGTTCTGAGTTTTATGGTGGAGCTCTAAAAGAGAGCAGTAAGGCAGATTGAAAAGCAGCAACTGAAAATGCAGCTGGCATTTGAGCCAACGTGATGGGCGTTTGACGGACCCCCGTGCCTTAGTGAACCACTTCTGCCTGCTAGACCTGGGGGATCTGCGAGTCCCTCTGCAGTTCCTAGGCGTTCCCACTAACCCTTGCTGACCGTCGAGAGAAAGAAAGGAAAAAAAAAAAAAAAAGTTCTTCAAGTAAGCACATAAGAAAATCAAAGGAATAAAATGCCATGAATTCCAGGCTTCAGATTCACGCGGGGCTGCGCTGGGACTGGTATGCTTACATTGTGATAAAGTGTGGGGCCTTCTCGCGGTAAGTAGTACAGTGTAACACAGGGTGACAAAATACAGTTCAGGAGAATAAGTGGCTGGCTGTTGGCATCTGCTGAGGTTAAAGTTGGGGTGTGTGTGTGGGGGTGTGTGTGTGTTGGGGGAAGGTGGGGAAATAAAAATCCTAATCAAAACAAAGCACTTGCGGTGCAGTCACCTGGAATAATAAGGGCTGGTTGTTGTACTTCTTGTGAAACTTGAACTGCTTGGCTCCTTGCTTCCTACAGCACTGCTACGGAACAAAAGATTTGCCTCGCTCAGGTTAGTTGTAGATCTACAGCCTGGGAAATATAGTAGATGACTTCAGGCTCAACTTGCAGTTTGGAAGGAAGCATCGGTTTGCACGTTAGTGTTGTGGCGTAGCTAGCAACGGTACAGTGCAGCGTAACTTACCCAACAGGGATGCCAGGTATTCATGTACAGACAGGGTAGAACAGAGCTGGTTCAAAAGCCAGCATGAATTTGGAGTAGTGCTTAAACTTTGAGATGCTGATCATTCCAGTTTTGAGGAATTTATAATACTTTCCTGAAGTGAAATTCCTTTGAGATAACTTAAACCACACTGAGTCAGAAAGCACCTTTCCATGTGTTAACCGCTAGCAGCAGTTGCTTATATAGCAAGTAAATATTGACGTACCTTTTGGTTATCAGGTTGTCTTCTACTGCCACTTGCACAAGGAGTACTGGTACAGCTTCCCGGATTATTGCCCGCTGTGCCCTTTGCACTCTCGGGGATGAATAGGCAGCCGCTGGCACGTAGCCCGGGTCCTCCTTCCCGTGCTAGAGGGAGAGGCTCCTGCATCTGGTTTTGGCTGGAGCTCTGAATTCCAGTATTCAGTAGTGGTGGTAAAGGGTGGCTCTTGTAAGTGAAGCCCTCATTTTGATAGAATTTTAAAGTACCTGAATGGCTCTTGTTTGTCTACCTTATGCAACCTGTCTGCATTTACCGAAAGCTTTACCAGCACTGAAAGAGTTGTGAGTGAGGTCCTTGACGTACCTGAAGATAAATAGCAGCTTCATGAAGTGAAATGTTGGAGTCTTCTGGCTAGCTGGCAGGGGGCTAGGTTTTTCTCAGACCTTCTGACATGAGTCACTCCTCGGGCCTAGACTAGTATGACACAAGTGGATAACTTCACCATTGATTCTGACAATTTGGGTCGCTTAACTGTACTGGTTTGCTATCCTGGTGTGAAATTATGGCCATAAGCACCATTACAGCAAAATGTAACACCCAGGGTAAATGCAGCAGTGACTATAAATGTGTTCTGTTTCAAGTATGTAAAACCAGCATTAAAACTGAAATCACACCTGTAATTGCTCCCCTTGTGGTTTTTTTGTTTGGTTTGCTTGTTTGTTTTGGTGTTTTGTTTTGTTTTTTACATTTCCTTGTTGCTTTGCATGTAACATGTCTAAAGATTTCTGGATGTAACTTTGATTAACTGAGACAAATGTTTGCTGAAAGAGGTACAGTCAATGGGATCCAGATTGAAAAGCTTCATTGTAAATAATACCAGTAGCATTGTTTGCCTGGAAAATGGTTTGCCTCCCAAAATTGCCGGAGTTTAGTTTGAAATGCTGACAGATAGTACTACAAATTTTTTAGAGAGTTGAGTGGGATCCTAGGTGAATTGTTTCTATCTGAGCAGTGGGCAAGGCCCTACCTATTTGTCTTAAGAGCTGTCTTTCTTTACTAAGAAAGAGATGCCCTGTGATCATGAAAAGTTTCTTTTCTTGGCTCTTTTTTACCTTCTGTTCTTTGCAATTTTCATGTTCTCTCTCACAAGCGCAGTTGCAGCTTGGGCTGGGGATAGCCTGTAAGCACTCTGTGGGAACAGGTGATACAAGAGAAAAATATTTCTTTCCTCCCTGGATGACTTAATTACTTGAAGTAGATAACAGATGAAAAGGATGTTTACTTAATCAGTTTGCTTTGCCTTTTCTTACTTATTCTCCTCTGGCGACACATCATGCGTGTACTTAAGTTAGTCACATCCCAATATGTAAATGGCCTGATACGCTTCTAGATGGAACTTCCATGAGGTTAATTTTTTTTTTTTTATATAGATCACTTGCTTTTATTAGGTTCCTTGTACGAGGGCTGGCTGGAATGCAGTGCAAGGGCTGTTCACGGTTAAGTTGAAGAAGGTCACGTATTCACGTTTGAAGCGCTTGATCTTGCGACCAATGGAGCGTTGTGCACGAGGCTGCCAGTCGTTAAAGTGAGGTCAGGGTTTCTTATCTGCCACTGGAAAGGGAAAGGCTGGAGAACTTACACTTTAGCTGTCCTCAGGTGTACACAGAGCCTGGAACCTGAGCTGGGTGGGGGTTCCTCAGGAGGGCTGAGGTGTGCTTCTCTCCTTACGTGGGGAAGTACCGGCAGCTCTACTTATAAATGGAGATCATGTTGAGTGATTAAGTTCTATGGTGAATTTTTTTAACATACAAATGCGCTCACACAAAAGCTCACAAAGGGCTGAAAAGAAGGTGGATTTCTAGAGGCTTGTGTGGAGCTCCGTGATGGAAGGCGAGGGCTATGTGTGCGGCACGAAAGACGTGCAGACACTGTGACATGTTGGTGCCACAGCTGGAGAAACTGAAGGACCTTGAAAGTGAGGGCAAGTTGATGGTTGGCTTTTTAGAAGGGACGGTCAGTGGGGAGACACATGGCTAGGGAGGTGTTTTTACTGTTCAAGCCTGAAGAATAGGGCTTTGCAGTAATTGAGGGTTTCATTTGATAAGCGAGTACTCCCAGTAAGGAAAAATGCTCAGCAGGTCCTCGCGCTGCCACAGCAATTTGCCACTATGGCTATTTACTCCATCTAGTTCACTGAAACTCCACAAGCACTCAGAGTTAAAAATAACTAGGGAATATTTTTACCCGGGATCGGTTACCCTGTCTGGTTCGCTGTGTGGCTCTGCAGACAGCTTCATCTGGCAGCCGTGCTCGTTTAACCAGACCTGCACCAGCTTCTCAGCTGTGTCCAGAAAATAAACTGCAGTTTCTGGTGAATCCAGATAGGAGTGAGTTCAGATAGTAGGAATGTGTGCAAAAGGGCGCTATTAAAGATAGCATAAAGTACTAGCTGCTAGGACCAGCGTGCATTAATAATTAACTAATGGTAACACTGACACATAAAAATGCTACAGTTCAAGCAAAAAAAAAAAATAATAATAGTGTAACACCAATAACCAAGGTATTCTGCAAAGATCTTCCTGTAGAAAACCTATGGAAGCGGTATTTCTCAGCAGGTTAACCTTAGGTACACATAACTATCATCTGTGTTGCTTTCCTCACTTTTAAGCCAGAGAATAAACTTGAGCTTCCCCAAAACTTGTAAGGAAATTATTTTTCCAGTCCTGTACTGAGTATTCCATAACTGTAGTGATGTGTTGAGTCACTAGTTATATTTGTTAGGAAAAGGTGAATTTTTAAAAGCACTGTAGTTAGTTCTGATTTTTTTCTGATGAAACTAACTTGCTCGGCTCATACCACAGAGCATCTTCAACATTCCTCATTTAATCAGATACAAACCTGCGAGCCAATCTGAATATTTTGCTTCTTATGTGGTAAGTAGACCATGAAATGGTAGGATGCCAGTAATAAATCTGTGTGAAAAATCTGGCATCTTTGGGTAGAAAAGCAATCTGCTAAACTTCTTCTGTTATTAGACTTAATTCTATGTAAGGAAAGAAAATGGGATTACAGTAATATGCACTGCTTCAGGTAGGGAGCTTATAAATTGTTTTCCTAATAGTAATTCTGTGTTTGTCCCTGCTTTTATGAAGGTCCTTTGTAATGGCATGTAAGAAGTAGTTGTTGATAATATACTTGTGTATGTACTAGCTGCTCTACTAAAGAAAAGAGATCTTGTTGTAATTGCATACAATGTTTTCCTCTCCTAGCTCACACTAAGTAGTAACTAACTCCAAAAAAATAAGTAATGGTGATGTATTTAAAAGGATTTTGTCTGCGTGACCCAGCAATACTAAGAATGCAACCGTAAGTGTATTCTGACTTTGTCTTGCAATTTCAGTTGCTGCTTAGGATTTTTTTTCTAGTTGTTTCTCTTCAAAGTCATACAGAAACATACGATCCTTGTGTCTTTTCCCTGTCTCCCCTGACTCCAAGCAGTTATCTGAATCTTGACCACATGTCCTGATTGAGATTTCCAAGACAGAAGCATATATGTGCTGTGTAATTTTGTTTTCCCATGCTACGACTTCCCTTTAACCGATGTCCCTCCTCTCCATGAACCAACTTCTCACCTTGCTGAGAGCTCTCAACTTGAGATCCTGCTTGGGGTCTTAAAATATTGTGGGTGGAGATGACATCCTCCTGTGCTCCTGTAGTGCTGCAGTGAATTTGGAAAACTTTATCGGTAGGTCATATGCCACGATAAACAATTTCTAAACCCTCAAGTTTGAAACTAAACCTGTAAGGCCAAAATTCTTCTTAGCACGTAGGCAAGGAAAAGCTACTTTGTCAGTTAAGCCAAATGTGTCTTGCCTTATCATCTTAGTGTATTAAAATGAGAAGCTTTAAACTGTGGAAATACCTTATTTCCATTTCTGTAGGGGTAGGTTGTGTGTGTTGGTTTGTTTTTTCACTTTTTTTTTCCTAGAGATTAAATGTCCTACCTATGGCATGCAGTGAATGGACCACTTTGAATGTCCTGCCTTTATACTTTTCGTGTTGGCTCTTAACAGGTCACCAACCAATAGTTCTGCTGACTGCTTAGCTTTGGTTTGGATGCTTGTTCTTCTAGCTCTTACAAGTCCAGAAGTCTCTTCCCATTAACTGAGGGAAAAGGTATACTAAACTGCTCTACAGTCTCGTGTATGGTTTAACTACTTCTCTAGCTTTTGGTGCAGTATTATTTTATGTTACACAAGTAATACTGCCAAAGTACAAAACCTTGAAGCTCTCATCTTGTTTATTGCTGCAATAACTAAACATTTAAGCAGTATTCCATACCTGAATTATTGGAGGATTAATCACCTGGAGGCACTCTCCAAAAGAAATCATCCAGAGGGAATTGGGCTGCTTACTGTAAGTTCTTGAGGATGATTTTAGCTTTAAATGTTACGTGAAAACAGGTCTTCAGCAGTAAAGATAATTTAAGATGTTTCCGCTTTTAGCAGTTACGCAGTTCATTAACTTGCTCTGTTACGTTGCTTCAGCCATCGGGGTGATGCTGTAAAAGGGATCACAAAAACCCAGGTGAAATTCTCAGTAGCTAATGTGGACCAAGGGGGTTGTGCTGAGTCCCCTGTGCAGGCAGAACATGTCGGGGAGGGATGGGACGGGGCAGGCAGTGACTTCTGCAGCTGGTTAACCACTGAAGATGATGTGTATACAACTACACGAAGCCTTCTGCGGCAGGGGGGAAGTTAACCTGGTCCAGCTCTGCTCAAGATGGAGAATGTGACTTAAGAGAGGTTGCTTTTATTGTGTAGAGCAAACACAAGAAGAGTTGCAAAATGCCTCCCGTGTATAATACTGATGAGTGAGTCCTGTTATCTGATAAGAGGGTGTTCAGCTGAAGGCTCTCTGAGTTTACACTGCATCAGATCAGCTAATGGAGCAAGAGTTTTAATTTTTCTTTCAGGTTCAGCTACAAATGTCAAGGCAGCTCTGAGGCTTCAAGCTATTGTGGTCTTCTGACTCTGCTAGCTACAGTAGGTGCCTGTGTATGCATCTCTGGGACCACTGAGGCTGTTGGTTTATTGCCTGTGAGCGTGTTAGTTCTTTGATTCCCCTTGGGTATTAGTTCTGAGAGTGTTGCTTTGTGCGAGGAGACACCTTTAAATTGAGTGTTTTACTGTTAACAAAGATGCTTGAAGCCTGAAAAATTTTTGAATTCCTGCACCTGTGGCCTAAATCTACTAACTATAGAGAATGTTTTGCCTCCCTTGGAGTTTCAAATACATTGATACAAATGTCTCAACTTCTTTCAATTTAAAAAAAAAAGACACTTCAAAGCTCAGCTCTTGAAATAGTTAAATAAACTTTTTCCTTTTGCTATCTAGAAGTTCTTACACCTTTTAGAATCGACACAGTGTGTATCAGGCAACTGAAGGATTTGAATTTTTTTTTTTTGTCTGTGAAACTAACTTTTAGTTGTGTACGTTCTACAAAGGTTGATGAATTTCACTAATATTTGTAAATTTGAAATTGCCCAGTGTCTATGTTGGTGGGACTGTATGGGAAAAGAGCCTCAGATCTGAAGTAGTCAACTTCCTTGTCCCAGTATTATCTACTGTCTTCCAAGTAGGTTACATTCCACACATTTTTAATTGTGGCTTCCCCTCCTCCATAGCTGCTTTGACTTGTTTTGTGGGAGGATTTGAATATTTCAACTGACACACCAGAAGTCTTCTCCCAAAAAAGGAAACCGATAATAGAACTGTTCACTTTGAGCAGAATTTGAAAATAATCTGATCTCTGCTGACTGAATGTCTATTCAGAGGAATTGTGACCTGGGGGTCTTAAAATTCTGCTGAGTTAGGGATTTTACTCAAGGTTTAAGAGTTTGGGATTTTTCTAGCTTAAGAGCTAAAATTACACCTTGAAATTCTGTGTTCTGTGCATTTCTTCAATTCACAAATACTGTGAAGAAAATAAAGGGTCTGCATCTCTTGACATGACCTCCTGAAAAAGGCACTGGCTGCCTCCCTGTGTGAGGGAAGGTGGTGATCTGGAAGAATTTGTTCAGGGTGATCGCAGAAGATGAATAACTTAAGCTGCAGTGACTTGCTTCAGACTGAATAATTGAGACTGAGCTTTGTAACAGCTGAACCATTTATGTTAAAACTTAAAAATTTACTTCGCTGCATGTACTTCAGCTAGCTGTTCTGTACGTGGGCACTTCCATTCCTCTCAAGGAGCCTGAAAAATTTAAAAAGTATCTGGGTCTTTCCCCAGTGGTGGTAGTTCAGAGCTGCTAACGTGACTGCCTAACACTGCTCAGTTAGGTATTTATTGTCTTGCTGTAACTTCTTCCTTGAATGGATTGTGTTACCTCTGGTCTTCCCTAAGCCTAGAAAATACATGAAATGCGGTTAGTGAAAGGGACTCCTGGTACTTGATTCTCCTGGGCAAAACCTTGTGTGCATCCGAGTTCTGTTCTAGCTGACTGAAGGCCTTAGAGCTGGAGCTCTGACTTCTTGTCATCTTCCACGCTAGTGCTCTGAAGTGCCTGCTGTCGCAAAGCCGTGGCAGCTGGCAGCGGGCTACCCTGGTGATTCACAGGAAGGTATCTCTAGATTTGTTTTTATGTCTTCGGGACCTGACAATCCTTTCCTAAACCTGAAGCACGTCAGCTGTCAGTGCCAAAACGTATTTGTAGAGGACTTTGTTGGTAACTCTCTTTCTGGGGAAAAACAGCAAACCCAAATGCAACACACTAGTGTGGTCTTGATTCTGTTCAACGAGTTTGTAATATATATGGCCCATCTAATCAGCCTTGAGTTTTGGTCATTATGAGAAGTTCCATGCACAGGAAACGATCCTAGAAGACTTATGATTTAAATTAAAATACTTTCTGATGCTGCAAGAAAGCTCAAAAGAGAAACTACTTGCCTTTGATTGGTAGCATTCACCCTGCCCTAGTAAATAACATCAGCTTTGCTGCTTGTTAAAAGGTGACGGAGCTGTGTGGTGGTAATGCTGCATTCAGAGGGTATGGTCACACTTGGCTGTAACTTACATATGAGTTAACCAGCAAGAAGGTAAGGGTTCTGCAGGGTTTCTGCTTGTCCCACTCGTGTACTACTACCTGAGTGGAGATTCCACCTGTGATTACTGGAAATCTGAACAACACTGAATAGTCCATTATTCTAAGTGTGAAGTTGAAGAACCTGTTTCTAATCTATAAAAATGAGAGAAACTGTTGTGCTTTCCTGTGGTTTGAGTGCAGAAGGCTGGCTGCCTGTGCATTCCACGCTCTGTTTTCTCTTCACTGAATGCCTTTACCACAAGATCACTACTCGGTAGAGTATGGGAGCGGAAATAGCAATAGGGTTTGTGTGTTTTTTGTTTTTATTTAAAAAAAAAAAAGGCACAACAAAAAACCCTCTGATCAAACCCCATGCATTCTAAAGCCTTCTTCTGAAAGTAAACAAATTGAAGGTCTCTGCACACTGTGCTCACGTTTTAAGGTGGCATTCGCTGTGCTGCTGCCTCTTCATACCTTTAAACAAAATGTTTGCCGAAGTTCTTTGCTCAAGAAAGCAATGAAATAATGATGCTCTCTACTTAGTTATGTTTTGTTATGTGTGCCTGTCTGATGAGGGAAGAATATGGCACGTTACAGTTTGAATTTAGAAATTACTGAATAGATGACTTTCTTAATGAAAATGAGGGCTTTTAGGTGATGGCGTATGTTCGTTCTCTCAGGACAAGATGTTTTAAGCTGTCTTCCCTGCTAGATGTATGATAAAGCCACTTTCTCAAGTGCTGCTAATCTCATACAGTACTAAAGGGCTGTGGCATGCAATCAATTTGGGTAGTTTGGCCTGTGTTTCTCACTTCTGTACTTGTTATGAATTGGGCTCAGGTAATCTGTTTATTAGCTGCTCAGTTTCTATCAATGTGAACTTCCTTGGAGAAAGGAGAACTTGCATTTGGTTTGTTTCTAATGTTTCTGTTTGGGGGTTTTATAATTGCTGTATTTCATGCTGCAGAAACTCTTCTTTCTTCTTGCACTCTGCATGGGATCTCTAATTCCTCCAGTGCTTTGCCTTCTGCACTGTAGCGTCAGCCTCTGCTTGGGTTATGGTCTCCAGAAATGAGGTGAGGAAGGAATGGATTGATTTGAAGGGATCTGAAAGGTAGCTGAGAAGAGCAAGGTTACATTTCAGGAGTAACAGCTTCCCTCCTGGAAAATCTTATGGGACCTGTCAAGTTGAAAGACTATAAACTAGCATACTATAGCTGATTATGGCATTTGATAATGTAAGTTTAATTTGTTGTGTTAAGGTGATAAATGAAAAGGATCTTCCTTGTGAGTTGCTACTAGCCTGTGTAGAAATAGAGGATTTTCTACACTGTTAGATTCAGAAAAGAGTAGGTGCTTTTCTGGGCTTGCTGTCTGCTCTGACAATAACGGGATAAGTCTTTTTTTTAAAGGCAAAATATCTTAGAAAGGAGCAAATTACTGAGTTGCTTTTGCAGCAGTGGCTGTTCACAGAATCTGTTCTGGAGAAGGTAGCTTACTTCATTTAAGATTCATTACAAGTTAGTAGTGGTAAAATCAGAGAGAGAGAACGGCAGGTAGTGGAACCAACTTGGCTTAAGTGGAGAAACATGACTAGTGTGACTGAGTTATTTTTCATCAACTTTTGTCCTTCCTCACTTTGATCATCTTGTACATGGTTTAGATAATATGTTTACTGATGCTCTTTGTGACTGTCGTGGTTTCATATGATCTGCACCTGTGTTTTCTGGACAGTGATACTTTTCTCCTCAACTGATGTCTGTAAAGCAATATTATATAGAGAAGTTGGCATATATCCTTTAATGCAAATGGTGTAAATCATGTGATCTGTCTGCTCTGTGCAGGCTGGAGGCAGCTCATAAGTTTAGAAAACAAGTTTATTTGAGAACTTATGTAAATTCTTTGTAAGAATGAGAGCACACAGGGGACAGAAGGGAAACCACCTTGCTGGAAACCCCCAGGGCAAATCTTGACTATATGCTGTTACTAAACTGAAGTGTCTGAATTTGAACCCTTCGTTTTTAAGCTTCTGCCTTTAATGAGCCTGAAAATCCAAAAGCCTGCCGGTCTTGAGGATGGGATGATGAACTGGTCGACATGAGCACAGTGCAGGAGAATCACAGATGCTTTAGAATTCCAGTGGTATGCAGACCTTATTTACTTTAAAACGTGAAAGCCTGCTAAAATACAAGACTGTGTTTTATTCAAAACGGGAGCAGCAGAGAAAATTGAATCTATTCAAGTGAAATTTGGTGAAGGGCTGTCCTTGAAGTTTTGTGTGGACGTACGTGGGTGGCTCTGAGGATTTAGCTGTGCTCCTCTTTTTAAGAAATGCCGACAGAAACCTGGGCTCAAATGTGTTACAATGTTGCAAGTATTGTAACAAATAACTGTATAGAAAGTTACAATGTTGCAAAAGGATGAGGAGAAAAACATTTTGCCTAATGACGTTCAGCTGAGGTCTGTCCTAAGGGAAGCGCTTCTGCCCTCTTCTAGCTGGGATGGGTGACCATCAACAGAAAGGAAGGACCTGTGGGTGGGGACAGTCTGCCAAGCTTTGGGACACCAGCAAAGACAATAGACAAAATACCCTCTTTGAAGTGTTCGTGTCTCTGCAGCGCAGATGGCTCCCCTGGGGTTTTTAATGTGAGGGTTAGGTAAGGAGCAAGGGAAGAATGCAAAAAGGAGGATTTGATCTGATGGGCATTTGTGTCCTCTCAGTGATCTTAAGTTCTATAGATTAATAGTCTCCAGAGAATTCAGTGTTTATAGGAGGAAGAGTTTTCTGATGTTAAAGCCCTATTTGCAGCATTAATTTGCTAGCCAATTACTTAAACAGAGCTGTGTTTAAAAGCTTTAGATGACAGAACCAGGAGTGGAGAACGGCTGTCTCAGTGCTATGCTATCACAGCATGTGAGGCTAAGGTAATATTTGGAGCGCTTGTGCTTCAAACAACAGATTGCAACACCCATAGTTTAATGAGAAAAGTTTGTCACCAGAGAGCTCAGGTTTTTCCTGAGCATCCAGCTCTTCAAAGACATAAAGGTCTGTTTCCTTTCAGCAGTTCGTGTGCCTCTGAATGGGACTGTCGGTAGCGTTTGCTCTCAATTTCCCTGTTAAGCTCTGCCTTTCCCTTGGAGAAACCTTACTCAGAACTGTGGGTAGAGAACTATTCTGGACCTGCTCTAACATACTGCTAAACAGGATATTAGAGAAGAAAATACTAGACCTTGCCTTCCAGTGATCCTAAGGTCTGCATGACTTTAGCAAGCGCTTCTGGCTTGAACTGTAAATTCCCTAAGCAACGGAGGATCGTCTTCAGATGTGTACTGTTTAGTGCAAATCATGTTTTTCATCTGTTACTTAGAATCAGCTCCACCATGAGAAATGATGCTGCTCAGCGTAAAACTGCTCCAATCTTTCATTTGCCGCCTTTACTGCTACCATAAATGGCCATACTGTAAAAACACTTGTTGACTGCGTGTGGTGGTTGATTGTGTAGCACCTCAGCTGAATGTTTGCTTGCAGTTTCTTGATGTGGTTCGTAATAGATGTGGCTTTTTAGAATGTGAAAGTCGGTGTTTGCACATAAAACTGTAGTTTGTGGCATTGTATAGTATGAAGCAGATCTTAACATGAGAACAAGTCTGTTAATCCTTGTCTTAAGTATACTATGTTGCTGTGTTTTGTTAATTGAATGAGGAAGGTGCCTTAGAGGAGATGCATTTTGATTTGGTTTTTTTTTTTTCTCTTAGGTATAACAGCCCTTGGTTTAGAGGTAATTTTTTTCTCATGGAGGTGAAACAGTCCTTCCTGTTAAGATAACAAACTCTTGAAAGTATGAGAGAGAGGATTAACACCTAACTGCTAAGGTCCTGTAGCTCCAGAGCTCATGTGAAATATTCATCTGACATTGTTAATGCCATAGATGTTAGGTAATGTTGATTATCTCTAGCTTTTTCTGTTCCATGCACTGTCTATGATAATTCCAAGCAAAAAGTAAGCTCTCTCTGAGTTTCCTATGTGTTTCCCTGCCCTGTGATTTGGGGTGATGCTGACTAAGAGTGATACTACACCTGCAGGTGCAGAGACGAAAGGGAAGAAACACTGTGGTTAGTTTTAGTATAAGCAAATATTTTGCTGGTAAATATGCTTTTTTTAGATGGAAATTGATGCTTGCTTAAATATGTAGATAATATTGAAGGCAAAAGCTTTTTTAATAAAACTTGAGAACATAAGCACGTTTCCATTTGATATTCTCACTCCTTTGACTTCAAAATCTAAAATTGCTGAGGCTGAAAATTTTCGTGCTGCTTAAAAGCATTTGAATTGTGCTTACTGGGGCTTTAGGATCTCTTCCTTTTCCCTGTAGGTCAGCTACCAAGCTGATTCTAGCAAGACAGCGCTTGTAACCAGTTCTGCGCTATGAAATCTTGCTCACATGTCAGGATTAGCAACCCTAAAACCACTCAGTAGCTTCTGGTTCCTGGAACTTGAGCCGGTACACATTTCCCTATATGTAAGTTGTGACAATACCAGTCACATTGTGCTTTTAAAGTCTTCTGTAATTGGGAGGATAATGCTGTTCAAGAACTTGCTTCTGTCAGCTTCTCTAGTAAATGTAGCTGTTAAGAATGATCCTGCTTCACGACTGCTGCGCTGCTGGGTGCAGCCGCTCACTCGGTGGAACGAAAGGGAGGTCCATTCGCTATTTGTGCATCCTCTGCCAGGAGAGCATCTCCCCCTCGCTCCTTATGTTGACATTGATGCGACTTTGCGCACACTGTAAAAATAATTCAGGTAAAATAAGTAGTGCCCAGTTTGATACTCTTCAGTTCAGCATAAGCATCAACAGACTGGGGGGGAGGTGCACAGAAAATGCTCGGTTCTACGTAAACTTCAGGTGTTAGTCTGCAGATTTGATGGTTTAAAAGTGGATTCGGTGATTCTGAGCAACCTTGTGGCGCTGAGGTATGGATGTAAGTGTAGCATAGGATGTGCACAGACCTCAAAGAGAAACAGAACGTAGGGGCTGGAGCTACTGCATGACAGTATGCTTGGGTTGACTTGTGGGACACTAACACAAAACATGGAGCAGTAACTTCTAAGCCTTCCCAGCCACGTGTCTGGTGATTTAGGGGTTTTTGCTTGGTTTTTTTTCCCTTCTATTTAGGATAATATTTTCTTCAGTACCTCTTTTATTTCTTCTAGAAACTTAAGCTACGGTCTTTAACATAAAAATTCCAATACACATGGCTTTCATTTCTGACCTTTCAGAAGCAAATGCTACATTTCCTATTGTAACCAGTCCTCATGCACTGTACTGCAAGTTACCTCTTGATGAGAAAACCAGTCTGAATTACACTGTTGTCAGATACGAAGGAGTAATAACCTTTGATCTTGAAATCTGCTGCTGGGGGTAGTAAGAGAAACTATGAAGATATTCTCCAAGGACATTAAGATTTAACTGCTCTGCAAGCACTAATTAGGCTGGAAAGAAAACCATAGTACTCTGCCACTATCTGTGATGGAAAATACTCAGTATTACTTTTTTCAAAGTAGCTTGTCCAGCTGAAGCTTTGTTTCAGTTACACAGGTCCACGCTGCAGGTTCCTTGAACTGCTGTGTGTTAGATCTCTAATCTTTTGTTCTTATAGAAACCTGGAGTTTTCGAAAAGAGTGGTATTCATTTGAACCACTAATAAAGCAGTAGTGTCTACATCTGTGAGACTAGCCTCTGCTTAAAATACTTGTGTTTTTTGACAGGCATCATGCCTCATCAGGATTTCAGGTCAGCTGCATCACTGAAATCTCTGTCAGGTATCTCTCTGCTGAGGTGGGGTAGGATTTCTCTGACTTGCTTCAAGGGTGGAGTAACTTACCACATTGCTCTTTGCTAAGTTTGGTTGACAATGACCAAGTCTGGTCTTTTTTCTTCGCCTGTTAGAATCAGATCTGTCGAACGCTGTGCCCAAGCAGTTGAACAAAATAAAGGGAGTATTTGTGTGCCAGAAAGATCTGAACACACTGTCCCCAGAGTGAAAAGGTTTACACAGCCTGCTCTACTTAGGAAGGGATCCCCTTCCCTTCTTTTCACTCTCACAATGAGGCAGGTTAACCTGACACCTTAGGTTACAGAAAAGAGGCAAAAAATAGTCTTAATGTTTTTGTTGCTTGGCTTTAAATCCCAAACTAAGGTTATGAGTACTTCTTCTCGATGTGTCTGGCTTAAATACCTGATGATGAAATGTCAATCTACTGAAAAACTTCTCTTTGTAGAGGCAACATCAAAGCTATGGAGTGTATTGCTGGACCTGGGAGTGACTGACTGTAGGTGCTCTGTTCTTCGTGGTCCTTGTGGGAACCCCAGCACTGGCCCTGCCAGGAGCTGCTGAATCGGAAAGTACAGTCACGTGGAAAAAAAACACTTGTTGACCAGTACAAATTTTCCCTCTATTGAGGTTTTAGTGCTTAGCCACAAACTTCTGAGAAATGGTTTCAGGAGACAGAAAGCACGTTTTCATCTTAGAATACAGTGTGATGGCTGATGCAGATGTGCAGAAGTACCTGGTGTTGGGATATGGCAGGTGCTCCTGGCTGTGGAGCTGCCTCGGCTGGTGGGGACTGTGGTGTGGGGCTCGCACGCCTTGAGTCCATCAGCCTGGTTTGGTATGGCTTTCACGCCATTTCTGTGGTGCTGCCAGGAAAACTTAAGCACCACCTGTGTTAAAAAGTGTCTATTTAACACTTTAGCATTATTGTAGCTTTTTTAGCATGAACTTCTTGTTGATATCTGAACAGCTCATAGGTGTCAAGCTACTCTTTTCTCAGGGAAAGTTGCCTAGTATGCTTGTATGTTTTCATTTTAATTGATTTTTGCCATTATTTCATGGGTAGGCAACCAACTCTTTCATTATTTGAAACTTTTATGACTCAAAAAGATAACTGCTTCGTGTATTTTACTTAGCCGGATGAGGACTTTAGGGGAAAGCTAGTAATAATTAGCCTTGATAATAAAAATAAATGGCAAAATAACACTTACAGCTGCTATTTGAGCATTCTTGGCACTTCTGGTTATGTCATTTCCAAAACTTAAAGATTATTGTAATTGTCTGTAGTCCATGAAACTAGTCTAGACAGTCTAGTCTCAGACCAAAAGACTGGAGTTGAATAAATACGTAATTTGGGCAAATAAAGCTATTAGGACTGTGCTTATCTTCTGACACAATAGTTCTTATTAGACATAAGTGCTATTTTATAGCTTTTTCCTAAATAATTAGCTGCTAATGATCAGTCAATAAATCTTCAAAAACTAAAGTACTCTAGACTTTGCTAATGAAGCTGAATGTTTTAATGTTGGATATTGTCCAAGCTGGTGGTCAAAAATTCCATGGGATTAACTGTGGTAATAGAAAAAAAAATATAGGACAGGAACTTTGCTATCTATGACTAAAGTGATCTCATAGTATAACTGAGGTGTGTTACCAGCTCTGAAATAGTCATCTTAACTTTTAATTACATATGCACTAATGATTCTTTTTCCTTTCTAATAGAACAAGTGGTATGATGAAAACTTCTAGAAGCTTTCACTCTTGGTTCAGTTCCTGTTCGGCACTTTTAAAAAAAAAAAAAAAAATATATATATATACAGATTACATTATATTATGTGTGTATATATATATATGTGCTGGGGGAAAGGCATCTTTTGGTGATATGCTGTGACCTTTCTTCAAGTGTCTGGGCATCTAAAGGTGGCTGCAGTTAACTAGTATTTGGGCGGGGGATTTTTTAAAACTGTAGTTAGCAGTTTGACCTATCTGGTCTCCTGATCGTGCTGCAGGCAAGGTCTGGAGTGGGGATGACAAAATCTCCCTCTTCAACTAGCAGGAAGTTGCTAATGTAGTTCAATTGTATTGTGAAATGCTATCCTACAAATACTTGATCTTAACTTGAATCATGCTAGAAAACTGTAGGCTTTGAGTTTAATGGACTAGTTAACCTAGCTGTATCTCAGCCTTAAACAAATATTTTAAAAGGAAGAATGTAAAGAACTTACCTTCCTCAGGCTTTCTACCTGGACCTTTCTGGTGAGCTGTGGTCTGAGCCCATATCTGCTTCTACAAACCTACACAGCTGGCAATAGCTCTGCAATGTAATAATAAAGTTAGGAAGACGCTTTTACTACTCTTTTTCAGAAAGGAGTAAGTAAAGGTATTAACTTCAGAAACTTTTGACCTTAGCTTGCTGTGGAGTCCCAGGGTTTGAACGTTTTCCAGGTACTTAAAATGTGAAGTAGGAGGTAAAGTTACTAAAATCAGAATTGCTGAAGTGAGGCTTTGCTTTACTGTCTTGTTTGGGCTAGAAAAACTTCTTACTGCATTAATGTAATTGTATGGGTGTAAATGTTCATAACCTAGGCTAGGCAATCTGAAAAGTAGAATTAACAAGCAATTTCTTTGCAATTTGGACCTTTTTTAAAAGATTCTGTTTTGACACAAATACCTGTACTCTCCTCAAGAGTTTATTTTTGCCATTGAATTAACTTTTCCAATCTTCATTTCAGTTCTTCCAGTGTATTCCTCAAGGAGTTGTGATCTGGCTTCTTTCTTAATAAACTGGAAAAGTCCTAAACGTGGGTCTCCTTGTTGAAGTCTGTTGCCGACTACTGTGTTTTAGTTCAAGTTTATTTATTATTTAAGTTTATTTTAATTGATTTTTAAGTCTTACTTTGTTACTGTACTTATATTTATAAATTAAATGGTCTTACGTTACACAATTTGTCTTGAAGTATTCTAATGATGTCATGTGTATGAGAAAAAGGTATTTCAGTAATTTTACTTCTGCCTCACCAGGGGAATTTTTTACTAATCTTACTCCCTTTTCAGTTATAGCTGTATGTTCCTATTTTCTGGTTATACACATATCTAAAATCAGATGTGCAGTTCTTAAAGAAATCAGGGGATTCTTGAGGTAAAAAACTGAGTTAATCCTGAAAAGTTTGTGTCAGCTGCTATGTTGAAAACTGTCTGAACTTGATAAAATTTTATGGATTAAAAGTATGTAGTCAATATTTTAAATATTACTTGAATTGCAAGTGGCCAAGATTAGGAAGGTTAAGTCCATGGTGTGTTAGTAGTTCTTTCACATGCTTACTGTGAAGCAAAAATGAAATGAAATGAAGACTCATCTATGCTTGCAATATAGAGTACATTGTATATTCAGACGTGTTTCAACTTGAGAAATTGCATAGCTGCCTTCAAAGAACTTAGTAGGTGCTTACTGGCATTAAAAAGGCATTAATTCAAGGCATTGCAAAGAAGTCTTAACAGCCAGTGAAAGTTTATGTTCTCTGATCTTGAGTAATGAAAACTGCATCACCAGGAAGTAGTCAAGAGGCCAAAGTTTAATGCGTGTATTGCTTCAAACAGGTCTCTGTGTGAGTGTACTTGGTGCTTGGTGTGGTTTGATTTGAGAAATTTGATGAGAATTATAAATCCTAGGCAATGTTTACAGGCTGATAAGCTGCTAGTATACTGAGCTGATGTACAGTGTGGAGAGCTATAAGCCAGTGACTGAAACAAGACGTAAGCACTATGCAAATTCAGTTTGAGTTTAAAAGGTGAAAGCTGTTTTTTTAAAAAGTATAAATCTGCTGGTTTTTTTAAGGAAAACAGTATTTAAAAAGATGTTCACATGCATTTTGAAATCGATATTAAAAAAAACCCCACTCTTGTCAGTATTCATGTTAAGTCCATGTGACCAATACCCACTCTGTAATTCAAGTATTGAAGCTGCGTTAACGTTTTACAACAATTATTTTACAACAATTACCCTAACAGTACGTTTAAGCTTGGCAGGTTGTTAGCAAAAAGGCATGTCATCTTTGTCAATAAAGTAGCTGTAATAGTTATTCTTTAAACCTCTATGATTTGAACATGCACTGAGAGGCTGCCTGAGTTATCTTTCAAAGACAATTTCTCTTTCCCCACGTGAATCTGATGTCTCTGCATGGTTGAGGTTGATGTCTCTTGAGGTTGTCCCCACCCCTACCTCCCCCCGCCCCTCCAAAGAATCTTGTAATTATCTGTTTTGCAGTTAAAAAATCTCCATATCTCTATGAGTAAGCTCAAGCTGTTTTGTAAGTCGCTCCTTGGATGCTAGCTTTGAGGGAGAAAAGAAAGGAGATTCTTTCCGCAGCCTGAGCAGGGCTGGGGAAAGTAAAGCTGCCTTGTAAGTTGCAATTAGGGGAAGGCCAAAAACTAACAGGTTTTTTGGAGTGTTGAAAGGTATAGAGCTGATGGATGTTCCCTTTCAGACCAAACAAGTCAGTTTCATTTCAGTCTTTCATCTTCCTGAGCCTTAGTCCACTATGTTACCTGCACAGTAAGTTGATGCTTTAGAGCCACTGTGGCTCTTAAATCCCTAATGTCAGTCCTGCTGAACTGTGGAGGAAATCTGTGGAATTTCCTAGCGTATGGCTATCTAGAGAAACATCATTGGAAAAGAGTGTGTTGATGGATATGAAATTCAAGTGTTCACTTAGTAAATTAAAAAAAAAGTGTGTAGACAGAATCCAGAAAATGTGTTAGTCTTCAGATGGAAGACACTTTATCCCCTATACCCGTTCTCCCCTTGCTCCCCCTATCCCACCTCATGTTTCCCACACCTGTTGGGGAAGCAAAGTTAGTTTTGCTTTTAGGTACTTTATGTAGTGACCACAACAAAGCCCATAAAGAAAAGAGCTGTGTTATTTGGCTACGTGTAATAAATATGCCCATGCACTGAATGCAGATTTCTTAATAGTATTCTATTTCTGATGTGCTTGTTTGGTGATCAATGTATATGGAAGGGCAGGGAGTGAAGGAGAGAGAGGAAGGAGTATGTGGCTGTATAATAGGACTAATTTGTGCTTTGTTTAGTGTTTCCAGACAAAGCACAAGCTTGTGACAATCCTTGCATTGCATAAAAAAAGTTAGTCAGATGCTTACTTTTGTATCCTACTGTATCTTATTAAGAATTTGATTTGTATCTCTTCTGTCTTCAAATTATGTGTTGCATGATAATCTAATGGATGCACTCTGAGGCTGCCATGGGTTATTCAAGAACTTTGCATTCTCTGATATGATTTTCTTCAACAGAACCATTAAGATTTGATTAAGCATGTGCTTAGTCTTAAATATTAGTTCTCTATATAATGCTAGTTCTTCAGGAACAAATAAAAGAACTTTTCAACTTGTGTATTAACTTCCAAAGGGTTTAGCTTATATATGGCTCATGACATCTTTCTTTCACTATAACTTTCTTCAGTTTAATTCTCCTCTCTCTTTGTGTCTCAGTTTTCACTGCTCATGAAGTTATCGAGTGTTTCACATCACTGGATAATTGCAGTAATAGTGGTTACAAATGACATCTGTTTCCCTGGATAGCCATAACAGTGCTGGCAGTATACATTAGAACGGTGGGAAGCAGTGTAAATTGAAGGAAGCATCATTGATAGTTTACAAGCACTGGCTATCCTTTAATTTATATTTTTTGAAAGAAAGGAACAGGTGATCGTACTGTTTGTGTAATTAAAAGAAGGTAACTCTTAAAGATGTCTA
The DNA here is from genome assembly GCA_003697955.1 of Calidris pygmaea. Lineage (NCBI taxonomy): Eukaryota > Metazoa > Chordata > Aves > Charadriiformes > Scolopacidae > Calidris > Calidris pygmaea. Next base: position 5,004,403 of record QJSC01006438.1, read on the forward strand.
TGAATATGGGATAACTAGGGGAGGATACACCTGGTCTTCTGTAGCATGATCCAGTGGTTTATTCATTATCTCTGCAGTCTACCAATATAATTCCAGACCTTTGGTTCCCTACTTTCCCCAATGTTAGCACCAAAATACTTCCCCTTGTTCTGCAGAGTGTGACTGTTTATGCTAGCAAAGCATGCTCAATGCTATCCCAAGCACTTCTGTTTAAAATGATGCTGGGTTGTTGTGCATGGCTCCTGCAGTCCTCCTGGTATGATTTGGGCAGTGCGAGCCCTCTGCAGAGGTGGCTTTCCCTGTTGTCCACCCCAATAGCATCTATCTCCTGCTCTTCCAACACCAACCAGCCAATTAGACCTGTGTGGAAACATCAGGTCCTTGTGAACCACCTGCTCTTGGGGAGGTACATGTTAGGCTTTAACAAGCTTGTTAAATGCTTATCTCATCGGTTGTATGCTTTTTGTTTGCTTGCTTTCTCTGTGACCCAAGTACAGGGGGTCCACAAAGTACTAAGTGTGTATGTTTTGCTGTGTCTCTTCCTTTGTTCTGGAATGCAGTCTGGTTTAAGTTTGCTTCTAGTTTTTTTCCTGCATGTTTTCCTTGTTTTCTGGCCAGGCAACTCAAAGATACTTTTGAAGAAATTACTTCAGGAGCCTCCTTTGTTGTGTGAAAGGAGGTTCTTCAGTTAATCTCTTTAAGGTGCTGAGGCCCTAGCAGCTTCTTTGCTTAATTATCAGTTCTGCTGGGCAGGTTAGTTCTGGATCCAGGGCCTTTGTAGTGCTTGAGCTAGGTGGCAGGTTACTGCCACCTGCCCTCTAGGAACATGTCTGTGGTGACACTGAACCTGATTGTGCTCCTCTAGGGACAGGGATGGAAATGTAGCTTAAAGCTCCTTGAAATAGTCTCCAACCTCCTCTGCAGCCTGGAGGTGGGCCCGAGGAGACACTAGTCATGCTAGCGTAGGCTTGGCTGCCGTGTCACTCTTCTTCGGTGGCAGAGCCAAAGGCAGATGTGGTAAGGTGTTGGTGGCAAAGCAGTGAAGGCTACACGCTGCTTTATGCAGTTAGTAATTTCAGTCTTAATTCATGGTCTGAGGAAGCTTTTTACCGTGTAGCCATGTACCTCAAACAGAAAGGTGTTCACTTATAGTCCTACTCAGTGGCCAGGGTGCTATAGTTGTGGTCTTAAACTCTGGTACTGACTGTCTATGACTTGGAACAAATGTCAAAAATACTAATTCAAATGAGGAAAGGTGTTTACAAGAGAACTTGGTCAGGTTTCTGAACAGACCGGAAATACTTAAATCCAGAAAAAGACAATGTTGTGTGTGATAGGGCTGCAGCTGATACTATTCTTTTTTTCTATACCCGTGGTGTGAAGACATGCCACTACAGATCCTGAATTGGACTTTACATCCATTAAGTGGGACAGGGGCAAATAAATGTTAATGATGAAGTATAGAGGAAATGAGGAAGAATCTAGAAAAAGAGATGGTAATGTTAGTGGTAGTCAATGGAGAAACTGCCAAAAGAAATACTCTGTCGATGTCTTGGGATCATGTATTTCAGGTATTTGGGAATGTGCTCAAGTCTAAAGCTGCAGCTTTGGTGTCTAACATTCACCAGTGTGTTTGTTTTAAGCTCTGACTTAAAAATTATAGCTGGGAAGGATTTGGGGGCTATTTGCAATGCTGAAATTGTAGATGTTATTTAAATCCAGAGCTCCTCTGTAACTTCAGCTGGAGGGTGGAAACCCTTCTATTTCCTTGCCTCCATGGGGTTGAAACCAAAAGTTTAAACATGTGGAAAAAATTTAAATAAGTAACTAGTGACTCTTTGAAACACTAAGTGTATATTTAGTAAATACAAATGGCGATTATAGACACAGCAAGGATGAATATGTGTTTTGGCACATACCACTCCTTTAACTTGCTACATAGTGGTGCGCTTTCACTGCACTGGGCTGCCTTCCATTGCGTGGCCTTCAAGCTTTGAGTAAAGGTAAAAGGAAGCACATCATGCATCCAGCCTCTGGACTGCAGCTTGTAGCAGCTCCCAGGTTATAGCAGTTCCCTGCTGATAGTGTCTGACTTCTCTCTCACCTTAAAATGTAAACGTTGGTGCAAAAGAAAGTAATGCTGTGGCTTTTCAGCTTGTGGACTGTTGATGACCTTACGAAGAGTAAATAAGAAAAGCTGCGTGAGAGCTGTGAAACTTCACAGGGGTTATCCTTCTCCCCGTGTAAGATGTCTTCACTTAGGTAGTTGTTTTTACTAATTTATGGAGCGGGACTCCCGAGCTTTTAAGTGAGTCCAGCTAATGGAGGAATTCCCTTATGTGTATTAAAGGCAGCATAACCAAGGGGGAAGATGATAAACTGAAAGCAGATTTTTCGCACTTTCTCCTTGCCAAAAGACTTGAGTGATGGCAACAATGATTTAGGGATTACTATTACCTTAAATGGAGAAAGATGGCTGGAGCAGTATTTGGTATAGTAGTGTCATCGTTCCCAAGTACTGCTAGTAGAAACTCCTGCAAAGGTCAGAAGATCGTGTTTGAAATAAATTTTAAGATGACAAGTGTGTGTATAGGAAGGATTGTGGTGGTGGGTTGCCCACCTGCAAGTGACGGGTGGTGTGGGGATGGAGTTTTTTGTTGGTGGTTTTTTTGTTTGGTCGTTATTTTTTTCCCCTCTGCAAAAGGGCTTATGTCCTTGGCAGGCTTTCCCATCTCTGGACTTGATTGCCTCAGCTGTCTTAGAAAGAGGAAACCTAGAAAACTTGTTGCATAATATTTTGGGTAAATTGAATGGTTGATGAGACTACTGGGCTTGGCTTCTCATTTCCCTTCTAGGAGGTGGGTGGAAAGAGCCTTGATTTTGCTAATGATTAAGGGAGTGGTGTAACAGAAAAGCGTGTTCAAGTGGTTATCTTCATAGAAGAAATTTAGTTTCTTCTAATTATTCCCTGAAGGCAGTGGCCAACTGCAGTGGAGCCAGCTGAAGGAGGCTTCACTCCTCCAAACTGTTGTAGAAACTCACCTGATCCCGGAGGAGTGGATCTGACAGTCTGGTCTGTAATGGGTCACCCTGGAGAGTGGTCCAGTGTGTTTTGTACCAGCTGGCACCCGAGACACCTGCTGTATCTTTCTAGTCTTTTGTAGTTTAGCAGGGCAACTGCTTTGAAGTGTTGGGACTTGCACATCCAGCTTTCATAGAAGAGATAGCAGTGGGGGCCTGGGTATTCAAACACTGTGGCGTCTGTGTGCTCCTCTAACTTGTCTGGACTTGGTGTCGGTTTAAAGCCAGTGGGTTGGCAGTGGTTTGCATCTGCTGGAATTGCGCTCCTGTTAGTCTTTCAAGCAGTGCTGCCACAAACTCCCTGACCTCCACAAAGCTACTGACGCTGGTGTCTGGTCTGGGGCTCGCTGGCCGGGCTGGCACCTTCCCACTGCCGCAGGGCAGCTCTCGGCAGTAACGGTACAGCCTCGTGGAGTATTTCGGATATGCTCTGCCATCCCCTAATTCTTTAAACATTGACTGTAGTCAGCAGCAGTAAGGTCCATTTCTGTTCAAATTGATAAATACTGTGTCTGCTACATCTAATTTTCGTAAATCACCCCTGACTGAACAAGGCCTGCAAGCTGCGGTTGATGTGCGCCCTGTGGCAAATAGTCCCAGTGAAATTTGGGAAGACTCCTTCGAAACCAGCAGCTATTTCAGGCACATTAGTTTAGTCCGGTGCCTGGAGGTAAACCACACCACTAATTGCCTTGCAAAGCTCTCCTGCAGGGGCTGTGACAGCAGATTTGGCAGCCCAGCTCCATGGGAGGGAAGCAACTACTCATAAGAGACTTGTTAGATAGGGGAGCACTGGCATCTGCTCGTTCTGGATTTGAGATGTGGCTGATACTGGATCAGTACTTAGTGTACTTAGTCTGGCACTCTTGCTTTCTGTGTAGTTTTCTTTTCTTTTTTTAAAAAAAAAAAAGCAGCAAACAAAACCCACACAAAAAAAAAAAAAAAAAAAAAAACAAACAAACCAAAAAGGGCGGAGGGAATCACAGAAATGCCCCAGAGATTACAGAACATGCTGCAATTCTTGGCCCTTGGACAGATAATAAGGAAAATATGAAGAATCCCTCTGAGATTATTATTGTTTTCTTTTTCTGACCTCTCTTTGAAAATATTGCCCTTGTTGGATATAAACTTGCTGCTTTAGGTGATCTACTAATACTGATTCATGAGAGAGAAATGAATTGATTCCAAATTCTCCCTTTTATTTAAAACTTGGCATACTTTACCACTCTATAGATGTAAAGGATCAAACAGTGACTTTTGCAGGACAGAGAAATGAAAGTTGAAGCTGGAGGAGGGATAGGGAGTAACTTCAGCATGCATGTGTTACCTTCCAAATCGGAACCCTGAATTTCTGGATATATTGATAGTGGCACTACATTTTAGTTACCTTTTGATTTTCTTTATAAATACCACTTTCTGTTTCCTTAATGAAACACATTAAGGAAATTGCCTCCCTTCCTTGTGATTGTCCCTTCTAAAGTCAGATTCTGTAAATGATTTTACTTACACATTTGTATGTTCACAAAAGTGAATTTCCTTCCCATCTTTCAAAGATTGGTAAAGGCCACAGAAGACTTGAGACCTAGTTTTAGTTTATGAATAAGTTAATTCCTAAAAAAAATAATCTGTTCTTAAGCTCTCAGATGACCTTTTTAGTGTCATGGATACAAGCAAAAGAAAAGACAACAGTTTGAAGGCTGTGATTTTTCCTCTAAATCTTCAGAGGAGGAAGGTAAAGGGACAATTGGCAGTTGAGATGGTGACTTCTGGGGGCTTGTTCCATGGTGAGATGTTCTGCTGTCTGCAAATAGGCACCTTGCAGCTGCAAAACTTGGACTTGTGCGTGTGCTCGTTTGTAATGCCATGCCTGTTGGTTGGTTTGGGGTATTTTTGTTTTATATGGGTGGGATTTCGGGGAAGGGGTGAGGAGGGAGTTTGCTTACCCTGGGTGAATGCTCTAAAACAATGGAGAAACTGTTCTTATCTAGAAATGAGCAAGTAGACCTACATGAAACACTCTAAGGAAGGAGTGAATTACAGGATCTCATGTGTCGCAGGTATCTCTGGTAGGACAGACTGCTAGGATTTTATTGTCAGAGAGGAACGTGGTTGTTTTGATGATATTGCTACTTAAGGGTGACTGGTTACGCAGTGGTGCTGTTGGTACGGAACTACTGAGACTACTGTGTAGGTGTATCCTGAGAGGACAGTTTACTGATGTCTACCTAAAATGCAAAGGAGATGTGCGAAGCTGTTCAGTATCTCTGCTCTAGGGGTCAGGGGGGTTTTCAGTATGGTGCCAAATCTAAATGAGTAGATAAACAGCAATCGGTACATACTCTTTCTGTAGCCAACTGCATGATGGTGAGGTTGTGGTATATGAACATAGGTTATATATAGTATGCACAGCTGGTAAAGTGTGTTAAAGTGGTGATGTGTTCCTCCCAATAAGACAGCTGCAGCTCAATTGATGAGCTCTGCTGGGGAGCCCATGTCCATGCTGTTAAAAAACCAGGTGTGGATGTGTCCAAAGTGGGGTTCACCTGGGTGCAGTCAGGACAGAGTACTGCAGCCAGCCCTCGTGGGCATCTCCAAACTGTAACTGAACAAGAACAAATACAACTACATTAATAAAACTGCGTGCACAGGAACAGAGTTACTTGTGTTCTGCACTGACAGTGATGTGTCTGGAGAAGATTAGTGGGCTAGTGTGGGAATCTCAGTTATGTCTTTTTTCTTTTTTTTTCTTTTTTCTTCTTTTCCCTACTATGATATGTTAACTTGACTTTGGTTACACTTAAAGGAACACAGTGGTGTCTTGTTGGTGTCTTTTAATTTGTGTGATGGGAAAGATGCTTCAGTGAGAGCATGAATAAGGAGATGCACCCTGGTTTTGGCCTATCTTTTTAGCACAAGAACACCACCTGCCCTTTCTTGCTTCCTAGAAGCCAATACGTAGTTTTAAAGCATTCCTATTTGCTTGCTGGCTTACAGAACTGAATAATGTGAGCAGTAGTACTCCTTCAGTTACTATGGTATTCATTTGGGTGCATACATGCCCCACATGCTGGATTTCTGAACAGCCAGGGCAGTATTCCCATCCACATCCCCAGTGCCTGCTGCAATGGTCAGAGTTGATCAGAGTTCAGATTTGTTACACCAATGTGCTTTCGTTTTGGGTGAAGATAACTTTGCTGTGACTGCACGCAAGCTAAAAATTCATTCTTTGAAATCTAAACTTGCCATCTTCAGGTAGTATTGTTATCCCAGTATTAAATAGTAGGTCACCCGGTCTCTAGAAAGATGTACCAGAATGTGCTTTCCTCTGTAGTTTGGGTGATAAGTTACAGACTGGCAGTATTTGGTGGGGCCCCGTGCTTAGGCAATGGGTGACACAGGTGTTTCGTGGCTTATTCTGCTTCACGAATTGTTTTTTTGGAGGGCGTGTGTTCATGGTTAAAGTCGTTAAAACTAGGAGAGAAATCCTGGGAACAAAGATGATCCACTAAGTTTTATTCAGCTTACAAACTAAGTGTCGTTTGTGTTGCATGGAGTCCTAGCTAGAAGTTGTTATAAAACTAGTTTCTAGAGAAACTAAAGCTAGAATTCTAAAGAATTCTAGAAACAGCTGGGAAAACCTTGGTAATTCCTAGGAATTACTGGCTCTGGGAGTTGGGGAGGAAATCTGGGAAACTTTTTAGAATTTCAAAAAAACTCCTAAAGCTTAGCAGAAGTTCAGAGAAACTTAGCAGTTACTGGAGACCTTAAAAGCTGCTAGAAACTAAAAGTTTCTAGGGTTCTCTGCTGGGAAGTTCTAGGAATTACCAGAAATCTCTAGAAAATGCTGGGAATTTGTGGGAATCCAGTAAATTCAGTGTTTCAGCTAGCAATTTCTACATTTTATGAGTGTTTAGTAGGAATAGGAAAGCTGTTACCTGCTATCCTTTTGGATAAAGTGGCAAATGGTTTTTACAGGGGGGAAACCTGCTCATCTTCCCTAAGCTGTCAAGCATACAGTTTTAGCATCTTGCTTGATGAGTGTCCTTTATGTGCCTGTCTTACACACAAACTTGTTTTATTTTCTGCAGTCCTATTTTGTTACGGATTATGATCCAACGATTGAAGACTCCTACACCAAGCAATGTGTGATAGATGAGAGAGCTGCGCGCTTGGACAGTAAGTAGCCCAGCTACAGCGTGGTACTGACAGCCCAGAGCTGTTGGTGCCCGTGTTTACATCTGTGTGCATGAAACGTAACGCAGGTAAACAAGTGTGCAGCATGCAGCTTTTATGTAAGCGTGCGGCTGATAAAAGCTAGCTACTTCTGTTTTATTAATGAGACACTCAGGATTTGAAATGCTTTTGCCTTACGTATGTCTGTCTCTCTTCAAAGTAAATTGGATATTTTTTTGAAGAATTATTCCCAAAGCCTCAGTGCCTACAAAACTAGGAGAATTTATATAACTGCTGGCAGTTACCTGGGTGACATGGTAGAATGAAAAACACATCACTTGGCTGTTGTGTGCTGCCTCTCCCAAGTGCAATATAAATGTTTTGCTTTAAAAGTTTGTTCTCCCTTGTCAGTGATTTCTTTAACGACAAAGCAGCAACCCTCCCAATCTCGTTCCCAAATATCTCTAAGTATGTTTCAGCTGGTTGTGAATTAGCAGAAGTCCACCAAACGTTGTTGTTCAGTTTTTTGGTAGGTCTTTAATTGTTCAGTCAGTCCAAGAACTTGTTTGGAATATTAGCAAAAATCCAGTAGTATCTGTGAAAAGTGATTTCTCCTTAGTTACGATGTGCAGGAGAGGCTTTCACAATATCCTATTAGGAAGGAATTTTTTTTTTATCACTCTACATTCTAAGAACATGAACTGTGTTAATCAGTGTTTTGCTTATGTTCAGTTCTGGATACAGCAGGACAAGAAGAATTTGGAGCCATGCGTGAACAGTACATGAGGACAGGGGAGGGTTTTCTGCTTGTTTTCTCAGTCACTGATAGAGGAAGGTAAGCCTGATGTCAAATTATTAAAGTTGTCGTTAATCTTAAACTGCTGCTTATCCTTTATTGAAATAATTTCAAACAGAAACACTAAGTATGTGTTCACTTCTAGATTCTGTGGTGTGACACTCTTTCAGCTCCTGATGAAATCCCATTTTAAACTAATCACTTACTGAAAGTATCTGTCTCGTGCAGTAGAAGACTTGAAATCATACAGACAAAAAATGACAACTCTATTCAAGCACTTTGTTACAGTCCAGAATGCTAGTTTCCTGGAAGTTGACAGAAATTTAAACTAAGGGCAGGGTGCTATGATCAGTTCTTAGAAATATCCCCTTGCTGTGTGCTCTTCAGCGCTGAGTGGCTGGTGCTGGATTTCGGAACGGGTGTATGCAGTTCAGGGCACGTCTCTGCACTCCTTTACAGGCAGTGCTCACTCTGCTTACTCCCATGAATTGACTGGAACCTGCATAACTGGTTGACCACAGAGTTGAGATGAAATGTATCTTTTTAGAAGCTCATGGAGCTTGCTCATGTAGCTCCAAATCACTATACGAGTAGGAAAGTGCCATGTGTATGCAGTCACTTAATATTTGGGCTGTGATCATCCTCCATTGAGCTTATCAGATATGTAAATAATAATGAAGTGCTCAGGGATTTGTCCTTCCACTTGTTTTGAGTTGCAACAGAAGAGCAATGAAATGATCAAAAAAAAAAAAAAAAAAAGTCTGTCATTTCCCCCCCCACCTTACAGATTCAATCTAGGCTTTAATAACTTCTGATCTTATTAACAGCTCCATCCATAATGAGTCTTAAGATAAATATTCTATGGCGCATGAGCGTAATTCCATTGGATCTGTATTGTACACTTAATGCTGCTAAATGTATAGATTTATCTTGATGTACTGTCTAGAAGAGACTCATACTTCTGTCAGAGATCTGGGTCTGTGCATTTAAGATATACTGAGCACTTGTGTTAACTTAAATATTATTATTTTTTTTTTTAGAAGACATTAGATTTTTTTGAAGTTGTCGTGTGAGCTTCTTGGTTTGTCTAAAAATTGATTTTTTTTTTTTTGCTTTTCTGGCTAAGGTTCTGCCTTGATCTTAAGCAGGTCTTGACACATTAAACCTGCGTATCACTTTCCTCTCTGAAATACTTTCAAGACTTCTGAAAAGCAGAGTTTTCATTTTATTTCAGATAACCATTCAATTCATGACTTATCTTGCCTGTCAATGAAATATCTGCTAGTAGTGTATGTCCTGCTTGTGTGGTGGAGAGTAATTCTGAAGGAGAAAGAAAAGTAGATAACTTAGTTGGTAACTTTCTCTTCCTCCAGTTGCTGCAAGCTTCTGAGTATTAAAGCCGTGTATCTAAATGGAGGTCCAGCGATGCCTAGTGGCATACCTTCCTTCTAATTCACCCTTCTCATGATTGCTTTATATGGATACGGTGGATTGGGTATTGTCATATTTGACTACGTAATTTTTTTTTTAATGCAACTTTCTCACTGATGATCATCTTGCAAATCTAACTGCAAATAGCTTCAAACTATATGCACAGAATTAAATACAGTGCTTGGGAAAGCCTGGGCTCCAAAGGATATGTGATTGTCTGCAAGCATCTGTGATGAAGCTCCTATTGTAGTAATGTAGCTTTAACAGTGTTTACTTGAAAGCAGAGATTTCTTCCCCCCCTTCCCCCGACCCAAAATCCTTATTTAGGTCAGAAATAGCTTTTTTTAATATACTGCAGCTGGAGAACCTTTCTGCTTTGCTTACCTTCCCGTAAGCACACTGCTAGAATATTCCTTACTGCTTGAACAGCATCAGTAGCTGATGTAACTTAGTTGGTAACTGGCAAGCTTTCTCAGCATTTAGCTCTGCCTTTTTTCTGTTCTTCAAGAAGTAAAATTTTTCAGCTTTGATAGCTTCCCCCAGAATCCCTAGAAGTAGCTGTGGAGGTTGCCAGCTGAAATATTGATCACCAGGGTCTCATAGACTTTAGTTTGAATATTCTAGCCAGGGTTGAATTCTGAAGTCAATGTTTGTAGAATGAACTGTGGTTGCTTGGTTCTCTGCAGCACATTGGCACCTGGGTGCCTCTAGATCAAGATGCAGTAAGCGTTTTGCCTCCAGCCCCACCTAAGTCCCTTGCATAGCACACTGCTAACTTGAGGATTTTTTTCATTTGAGTGTTGAATGATTTTCTAACTGGTCATGCTGTGACAGTGGTCTCTTTGGTGGAGTGCCTGCAGCTGTCTGCGCAGCGTGGCATGGCAGGGCAAGTCCTAATAGGTGACTCATCATTTCTGAACTGCTGCAGAACCTGAGAATCTATGAATTAGTACACTGATGTTTTACTTATTTTCTTTTACAGTTTTGAAGAAATCTATAAGTTTCAGCGACAAATTCTTAGAGTGAAAGATCGTGATGAGTTTCCTATGATTCTAGTTGGTAATAAAGCAGACCTGGACCACCAAAGACAGGTAATTCATTTGCTATTAGTTACTGCTCACTTTCTTCTAGAAACTTGACAGTTTTCTTCTCAGAAATGGAGTGGGAACAAGAAACGAATGAAAAAAAAATCATATCACACTAACTCACTAAACACAACTACACTCAGTTTCTATACTTGAAGATCATCTTAGAAGCATGATGGCATTCCACATACAGCACATCTTCTGTCTGACTCAGTGAGGTTATGTTGAGACCAAGTCTATTCACGTACAGAGTTGAGAGCTTTCTGTTATGACTTGATTACTCAGGCATGAATGTGTCTAATTCCTGTGTTCTGTTACTCACCATAGCGCGCTGTGCCAAGCAGAGTGCATTCCAGCACTAGCTCTAACGATCCCAAGACTTCAGTGCTGTTGCTTTTACCAGTCACTGCTGTTACATATATATATATATATATACACACACACATATATATATATATGTAGCTATTTGCTGTTTTCTATTTGGCCACTCACCTTCTGCATAGCTGACTTAAAGCTTTAAAAGTTGGAAGCACAGCAACACAATTACTCTTGTGTTTACGTACCTTAAAATTAAATTCTTGAAGCTAGTAAGTTTTAACCTCACCTCTAGTTGTAAGAGAGCTTAAAAGATTTAGTTTAGAATGATTTTAAGAAGAAGCTTTACATTTGTTTTCCCGGTTTACTCTTTTCATTAATCAAATTGATTTGAGCCGAAATGAGAATAATCTTACCACATCAGTGGGAAGAGAACAGGTGTCCACCTTGCATTCTTCTTCAGCAACTTATTTCAGAAGTTTAGTATTTTCTCCTGAGACAGTAAGATGACTCTTAAAGCTTGGTAGCAAACACGTGATTAATTTTTTTTTTTTTTTAATGTGAGAGTAAACTAAATATTACTAAAACGACTGTAATCATTTTAAGAGTTTCACAGGGAAAACACAGCTTTTAAAAATGAGATTCTCGGATTTGTGTACCAGGACATGATTTAGTTCTGTTCACGAATGCTTACATAGGTTTTGTTCTTTGCTAAGTATTTTCTCTGTCAAAAAGCAGTGGTTGAAACAAGAAAAAATTAGGCTCAAAACAAATAACGTTAAAGACTTTAGTTGATTACTATATTGTTGAATGAATTTCTTGAATACTACATAAAACCTTCAGTACAAAAAGTTTCTGCTGAGTGTGGTCCCTTGATTTTCATAGCCTGTTTACTCCTGAATCTGAGTAGAAAGGTCATGACAAAATTTAAACCTATGCTGAAAGATGATGTCTTAAAACAAGTTTTCACAGGAGCAACAACAGGAGTAGCTGACAAACACATCAAAAGTAACCTTGTGTACTCGCACATCTACAGAACTATCAGCCTGTCACAGAGACAGACTTGAAACTCTTTCACTCCAGTTACCATCATGCCTCCATCAAAATTCACTTGCAGGTCCTGGAACATTAGGTACTTTATCTCATGTACAAGTGTTGGCATGGAAACCATGCAGGTGAAACTGAACTGTTCTCTAAAGTCTAATTGCTGAAGGACAAACATCCAGATGCTTTGTGAGGGAAACAGCATCATCGCTGTCAGCCCTGATTCTCAGAGGACACCTGCAAAAGTAGTTGGTAATCCTGTAGATCCATTTCTAGAAACAGTTATGAACTTTGTTTTCTCTCCTCCACCCTTTTAATGTTATTACACCGCATCTGTTTCTCCCTTAAAGGAAGAGGTGCCCGTCAGCTGTTCTCCTGCTGGTCCCTCCCTACCTGATTCCTAGCTGCTTTTTCAGATGCTAATGGCTGCTACATATTCAAGCACAAAGCAGCTGTTTTCAAATTGCTTAACTTTGCAGTTTTGCTGCTTATAGCTGAACACAAATAAAAGCATATGTCCCCAAAAGCCTCTTTTTGCTTTTTATGGCTATATTAATTGCCCTAATTGATTAGATGCTGACGAGCATAACTTTTGGTGCTATCACTCACACAATTTACATGCAAATTGGTGGATTTGTGACTTCCACCCTAAGTTGGGGCTTAGATAGCTGTAGCTGAAATAACACTTCTGGGTTTGCTGAAACAGCTAGTTATGTGTTCTTAACTCTTCCCTGCCCCTTCCCCATTACATGGTGTTTGTCAGTTGGCCTTAAGTCAGTCTGAAGGAATGGTTTGGGGATGCTGAGCTGACATAATTGGTCCCCAGAAGGGAGAGGCTCCCCTCCCTCTTGACTTCACATTCCCACTCTTTCCTTTGCTGGCCATAACTCTCACTTGAACCACTTTGAGTTGAATCATCTCTCTAGATGGGGAGAAAAACAGACGAGCTGGAATGGCTTTCTGGGACCTGTGTGAGTTAAATCAACTCGCAGAAAGACTGAGTGCCAGTGCTCTGAGCATGGGAAGGGGTGGGACTGCGGCTCTGAGTGGAGCAGGGAGGAGTTGGGGTTGGGGGGAAGAAAGTGAGACCTCGCCTTTTGGCAGCATTGAGCAGTTAGATGTTATCAGCTGGAGGTTAAATGCAGCCAGAGCCTCTGCTCTGTCGGTGGGGTTGTTTCTGCTCCATCATGTGAACTCTCGATGCGGACATCCCTTCGGTGAGTTGGACCAACTTGCTGATCTGGCTGAAAACTAGTCCTGCCGCCATGTCTCCCCAAGCACGGAACGACTTTAGTCTGACAAGCAAGGTCTTCCTGTCTGGCTGCAGGTTTGCTGCACAGGCAACCCTGATGGGGGGTCTGGGGGAAAAGGCGGGGGTACTCCCTTACCTCGGTTAGGGAGCTGGAGTGAGTGGGAAGTGCAGGGTGTCCCCAGGCTGTAGTTTGGGGCAAAAAACGTGAGAAGTGCTAGTCCTCTGTCGTCTTGCATTTTCAGTCTGCCAGTGTGTCAAACCTCCCTTCAGCCAGGCTAGAGTGTCACACTCAGTCCTTTTACTTACCTGGCAGTTCGACAAGAAGTCTCTTGCTCTCTTAACTTGTTTAATCACAAATGTACATTTTTCAGCTTCAGAATTTAAGTAACATTTTTAGAAATTCAGGAAGCTGGGTATGAGCTTTTAGAGCAAAATTACTTGTACTCATCTGCTGCCTGTTTCTGAAAGACACGAGGCAAACTGGTGGAATAATCGAGAACACGTGCTACCTCTGAGAGCATAAAACTAAGTTAAAGTCATTTAGTGTATGTTTCACTCAGCAAACAATACTCAATAGACTTAGCACTGGAGACCAGAAGAGTATATGTACAAAAGTTTTGGATGTCTCAAGGGTCTGACCACACCTTCATGCAAGCAACTGTATTTTGTAGTTGAATACAGTACACAGTACTAGCATTATGATGCCATAAATTTGGAAGCAAATGATGCGTAGCTAATAATCCTTGTATGGTGCCAGCTGTTTCTTGCTGTACAGCAGAATTGCACAGACATTAGTGTGATCTTGATGAAGTGTTAGGAGGGTACCAAAGGTGTAGTCTAAAGTGGTGGTGATGTAATATGCTATAGGTCAACTCGCAGGTGTTTTTTGGAAGAGAGGTGAAATAGGAAGTTTGAAGTAGCAATTTGTATAGCTAGCTGCAGTTAAGCACACTGCTTATAATTTTTCTCTCCTTTGTGGTATGGGAGGCAAAGTCCTCACTTAAGTTGACAAAGGAAAATTAGTTATTCAAGGGAGCAAGCATTAATCTTTAGAATGTCCTTGTATGACAGCAAATAGTTACCACTGTTTCCAGATTCCCCGATCAGTCCTAGGTTGGTAAGTGAAACCAAAGCTGAAGGACCTTATCTCATTATTCTTTCCTTAAACTAAATGCTGTGTAGCAGTCTTTCTCTTAAATGGATTAATTTTGTACAATTAAACACTGGATGTTTATACAGTCAGACAATTCAGTAGAACATCGGATGTTTTGGTAATAACCACTGCTGATGGAGGAGTAGACTTGTCAGTGCACGATACATATGACATTTTGTAGGTAACTGCTAGCTTAAACTGGATCAAGTCTGATCATTCCCCACATGGCAGAGTTTCAAGGAAAATCCAAATTGTAACAGGAGCCTGAATACCATTAACATCTTGTTTTTGCTGCCTTGGCTATTATAAACTCTGTAAAAAAAAGTGTGACAATAATTTCTTGAGGTAGTAGATCTTATGGTCATGTACAGTGATGCCTCTGTTCCCACAGGTGGATTGTAGCTTCGGGTCTTCTCATGGCTTGCCTGATCTTGAACTTTATAGATACTGCATCAGATGCCTTATTGCTGATTATTTGAATACAGCAAGTCAATCTATTTGAATATCAATTTGTATGTACCAAAGTGTCCTTTAATATGAGAAGATGGGCAAAATAGAGTAAGTGGACAGTGAACTACCCCTCCAGGAAAGCATTATGGTAGCCCACTGTAAGCATGAAGTGAGGCAGAACATCAGGATGATGGATGCAGTCTTCAGGAGTGATGGAGCTCTCTGCAGGAATGGGCAATGTTTCTGCCCAGGGAGCACTATAGGGTGACCTCAAGGAAGTAAAAATGAATTCCTCTCAAACTTGAGGAAGCATTTAACTATTACCTGCTTATACAAGTTTAATGTGGTTCTCTGTCTGCGTAAGTATCGAGGCAAAATACAGATGCAGTGTTAGGTTAGGCAGCCTTATAAGGTTTCTTTAGGTGGAGGAAAGAATAGAAACTTCAGAAATTAATATATTTATGACAGTTCACAAATATAATAGTGAAGAGGGAGGTCTGTGGGAGAGTTGTTCACAGGATTCTTGTGCAGATACTCAGATGGAAACTAACAGTAAGACAACTGTTACTTAGGGAGTTGGAGAATAAGCTTTTCCATGTTTGACTTGCTCACTTACATCTTCTAGAGTGGTGTTTAATTTGGGAAACTTTTACCAAATACTGAACAGTGTGAATGAATGACATTCAAAAACAAACAGTACAACATCCTAAATCAAAGAATAAGCATTGTAATTAATTCATATTGGGGCTTAAGCTTACCAAAACCAAGGTGTTTTCACTGTCAAATCAACATGTGTGTACACACATACATACACAATTACTGCCAGAAAATCAGTGGTTCTCTTTACTTGCATCAAAATAAAATACAGTGTTCTTTGAAAAAAAAAAAAAAAAAGGTGAAGTTTTTATTTCGCTGGTGACCTTTAAGCTCTCCCCACTGAGAAGTCTGTCGTGACACAAGTTTGTCATATTTCAGAAGGAAGAAAGGGAAAACATAAAGATATAAACTCATGTTTTTGTTTTCAAGTATTTCTATGATTGCATTTACTACATTTCCCTCAGCTATGAAAATGGTACTAGTATGCTCTGGCCTCTAATTTAGAGCTTGGGCACTGCAAAAGCTTCCATAGTGTGCCAAAAATCAATTTTTTGTTTTTTAAACTGACTTTGAGGTCACTGAAATTTTGTCAGTCCTACTTGTAGGACTGACAAAAAGATTGATTTGGAGTTAAGCAATTACAGGTCTTCTAGGAAATACAGTAAGGGCTTTAATGTTGTATCTATAATTTCTTAAATGCAGAATACTATGGAAGTGTAGCTTATCTTTATTACAGTGTTGGTTTGACTTTTACTTCTCATGTGCTTTAGACATAATAATGAAGAAAGTAGTAGCCATGTACAGTTAAAGACTGGATTCAGTTTCTCTTCAGGTCTATACATTCCTTCCCAGTTACTTATTTTTATTAGACCTCAATCTGTCACTTTCTGAGGCTACAGTTGACTATACTGGGATGAAGAAAAGTAAAGGGAGTTGGTTTTGCAAAAGCTGCCATATCCATACTTGGTGTTTTCCTGGTGAATGAGGCAGAGGTGCATAAAAGTGTCTGGAGATCCTAATCCAAACTTTGGGGGGTTCTGCAATGTCATCGACATACTAGAAGACAGCTATGAATATTTCTTAAACTGTAGCCTTCATAAGCTTTGGAATAAGGATATTTCAACAACTGGGACTGGAAGGTGTAAGTGGGTTTGTTTTAGCTGCTGGAGCAAAAATCCGTAATATCATCCAGTTTTCAGACACCAGTCGGGGACTGAAGGATCCCGGTCATTCTCACTTTGTGCCCTGCAGGTAAAAATGCAGTTCCAGTAGTTGAGCTTGGTGTTGGGTTGTTTTTTGGATGGTTTTGGCTTCAGCAGATGGTGATAATACAGAAATAAATGTAGAGTTTCTGTGAGTGTTTGGGATCAGCAGATGCATCCTGAGTTACTCTAGCTAATGGCACAAGGTGCTGTGGGCTCCTTCTAGAGTTTCGTGAGGGTTTAGTGGGATCAGCCTTCAGTTCAACAGTAAATATATGGATACAATACCAGTGAGGGTGCTGAGGACAGGGGAATCAAACATGTTGAGATGCTGTGCCTGAAGGCTCTCAAACAGTGTGTGTAGCTGTTAGGAAAGTATTTTGCAAGCTCAAAGTACTTCTAGATCTTACAAATGCTCCCAATGGTGCTTTTTTATTCCCATGTATTTCCATTTCTGTGTAGCTTCTTAATCTAAGTGAATATCTGAGTGCCTTTTCAATGCTAAATTAAAAAGAAACCCTAATTATTATTTTTTTTGTTCTCATTATATCGGTCATCTATGTGCTTGTTTAATGTTTTTTGTGTGAAAGCTGTGTAATCTTTGACACTTCTTCCAGTAGCTGCTGTCTTAGCAAGATCTGTGTTACTTCCTTTATCACTGAAAGCTGCCCTTTCCTCCCCGGCCCTGTGGGTGACCTTCCCGTGAAAGCCTCACATGCCTTGCATTGCTCGGGCTGGCCTTCTGTTGTCCGACCTCGCTGCTTTCTACTTCATCCAAAAGTATGCAGCCATCTCCTTTGGTTTTGCCCTGTGACCAACTTACTCCTCCTTCCTATAACGGTCCACTAGCTTCCTGCCTTCTGCTTCATCACTGTGAATTTCATACCAACTCTTTACGACACTCATTATTTCCTCCCTTGTTATTATCTCCCTTCTCCTGTTGTCTCAGGGAGTCAAGAAGTAGACAGGGTTTCTTTAATATCTGTGGGTAGTCTGAAGGCTTCATGGGTTTTTAGGTCTTCTATAATTGAAGCTACACTTAAAACTAAATATATTAATACTTTGCTGTGTCATAAATAGATTTTTTTAAAAAAAAAATAGTTTTAGAAAGATTCAGAAGCTAAATGTCAGTTCTTGTTTTAAAAGTAATAATCCAAATTTTTTTTTTTTCTCTAGATTTAGCTGGGGCAGGAAGAAGGTGAATTTATCAATAGTATTCACAGTTCTGTTAGTAGTCCAGCAGACGTTGACTGAAATGTTTTGAGGGGGAATGGGGAACTCCTGTCTGCTTGTGAAGGAAAACTCAGTCTTGTTGTGCAGAAACGATGTGAGGATGAGGCAGCTGCAGTAAGGGATATTCTTTAGAGTCTTTGTCTATCGCAGAAATTTTTAAAAAGTCATCTTCAGTTGCATTTGAGAAGCTGTATTACATGGATTTGTTTCCTAGTTGTATTGTGTGGACAGTGTGGAAACCATTCTGTGGCCAAATAATCATTATTATTTGAGGAAAATAGACCCTTAACATGCATTTGTAGTGTCTGCTGATATGAATATGCCCGCAGAAGCCTTCAGCTTAACGATTGATGTCTGTTACAGGTGACACAAGAGGAAGGTCAGCAGCTAGCACGGCAACTTAAAGTAACATACATGGAAGCCTCTGCAAAAATCAGATTGAATGTAGACCAAGCTTTTCATGAACTTGTCAGAGTTATAAGGTATGATAACTGAATACCAGATAATTAATGCCCCTACATTAATGGATAGTTCTAGCAAATGTAATAGGAGATTGCTGAGAAAATTCTACTTGCTGCTACCTGTAAACTTCAACCGATGTTCTCCATTATAAAATATCGCTGCATATTGGGAAAAATGTTTACATTAATGTAATATGTATTTGAAAGAGAATTTATTCACCTTAATATCTCAAATTTTATTGATCACCCAGTAATTAAGCCTGTTAAACTAAATCTGAAATTGGTCTTTTGTAAAAAATAGTATTTCTTAAAAAAAGAAGCAACCCTAAAAAATTATCACTCATTTAATCAGTAGTTTGAGTGTCAAAAGTAAGTCCATCCTCTATAATAAACCAGTAATTTTAAATACAGTATTTATTTAACTGAAAAAAGTTCTGTGAAATTTAATTTGAAATATCTATTTCCAGGAAATTTCAAGAACAAGAGTGCCCTCCTTCACCAGAGCCAACACGGAAAGAAAAAGACAAGAAAGGCTGCCATTGTGTTATTTTCTGAGAATCCCAAGAACCAAGCTATCAACTGCCAGATTTTTTTTTTTTTCTTTCCATCATTTTACATCGCTTCTGGTATTGGTCTAGCCTTATATGTGCATGTCCTAAAAGTGGTCACCAGAATAGCCTTAGTCCAAGAAGCTGGCAGAATAGTTCCTGAAGAAGACTCAGTCATCCTGGGGCAGACTTCAAAACAAAACACTAAGGCTGCTTCTTTTAATACCACAGTTCCTTCCTTCTCTCCCTTAAGAGCTTGCACCTTGTGGAGTTTTATTCGCAAAGGAGATGAAACAAAACCGTGTAGGACAAGGTGTTGAAGTCATGCATAAGTTGTCTCTTGTGAATTAATTTATTTTTACTTCTGCCGTTTCATTAGCTATTACGAAGACCTATATTGAAGTATAGAGAATACTTTTAAAAAAGAGGTGGATTGGCTTTTTTTGCCCTCAGTTAAATTAGATGTGAGTATTCAGCTAGCCTTAAGAAACCTACACTGAATTTCATTGTCAGCAAAGATTTTCATCTCTCATTTATGCTGCAGTTTTATTTCAGTGGCCAAAACATTCTACTGTATTTATTTTATGAATCCAGAATAGCTCCAGGATAATTACTACTACTATTAGGATATGGCCAAATACCTGAGCTCATTCTGGATTGAGGCATTTCAGCTTATTAAGAAATTTCACATCATTTGTTTGGAAACAAATTGTGTCTTCCTTTGTATTTCTGGGTAAGGGATTAAGGAAACCTAAAATTGTAGCTGTTTTTGTTTCATGTGATATAAAAATGAATTTGATCTTTCCATTGTCAGAGATGATTAAATGTTTTTGCTATATACTTTTATACATTATTTTCTTATCAAACTAGTTAACAAGTATTTTTATATGTTTGTAAGCAAATATGCTTTCACAGCATAACTTGTGTATATGTAAAGATGAGTATTTAATTCTCACAGTTCACTTTTAACTGACAAAATGTGGGATTTGCCAAACTGTGGTAAACTTCTCCTTACTCTTCCGGTTACACCCAAGAATGGCCAATTATGTGCCTGCCCAACACACCCATAGAGTAAAATCTAGTGTTGTGTTTTAATGAATTTCAGTATCCCTTACTAAAGACTGACTATCATGTGAATTATTAAACTGTAAGACTTTTAACTGATTGTTTAGTTAAACTGTGGATGGTTGTTTAATTTTGAGTTCTGTGGATTGTGTTTAAACAATTCAAGAGTATGTTCCCTGATATTGAAATACTGAGTGGTATTGCACAGTTGTCACCTTACTGAATGTGTCCAACAGTTCTTTGAAACTTGATTATTAAGCAAACCCTTGTATAACTTCAGGTGCTAGAATTAAAGATGATCTAACCATTACTGGGGGTAAGCATATTTCAGCCTCTTTTTGAATCTCTTCCAAAACCTGAATTTTTTGTGGGTGGGGGGAGAAGAGGATGATGGAATCTGGTTAGGAGATACATATGCATGTCTGGAAAGCTTGGAAGTAAAGAATTTTAACTTAAATCATGGTAGATGATAAAACCTGATGTTTGTTTTGACTTACAGTATCTAGTCAGTGGTCCAGTCAATGATCCTTTTGTGTTTTCGGGCTGTGCTCGCTGTCCCGTGCTCTGCCGTAAATTTGCTGAGACAAGAGTGCTTAAACAAGTGCCAGTTACCTTTACTGCAGGAAAGCATCAAACCTAGAAGTTACACTAGTGCTATGCATAGCAGAGAAATTTAAGGTTTTTACATTATTGAGTTTAGGTTGTGTAATACTCGCTTTGAGAGAGTGGGTAGCCTCATATCTTCCCCCCTCCCCACTTAAATACAGTTATTGGTGGATCAAAAGCTACTTATGAACAACGTGTAGAAATTTCAAAATAGAAGTTATGGTGGAGGTACATTTGGGAGATGGACTACATTTTTCAAGTCAAATGTAAGAAATTACAGCCTGTAGCAAACACCACATGTTTTCTTAAATATGTAAAACTCTATGGAATTAAGTCACTAGATGCGTGGCATTAGAATGAGTTAAGACAACAGATGACAGCATGTGTGTTGAGACTGAATTTGTGAGGTGCAAATATCTTTGTTTCATCAGGCTTTTTTCCTTTTTTTTTTTTTTTACCTTTAACTCAAGATAGATTGGTTTTAAAATAGTAGACTCTTACATAGGTAGATCTTTTAAAATGTAACTCTCTGTAATACACAGAAGGTGAAGAGCACCACACCCTTGCTTTTCTTTATATGGAAGGCAGAATAGCTTTGAGGTGGTTGATGCTAAGCAACCTGCTCCGATCTGCTAAGCTGCCTTGTAAACATGGTAGACTTTTTAAACAAGTTAAACAGAAGTGGGACCACCAGCTGCTGCTGTGGATTTCTGCTCGAAGTTTATTAGCTAAGACAGTTTATTCCTGTGCGTGTGCTTCTTAAGGCTTCTGCTGGAGAGGACGTGCCAGGAAATCTTCAGGTGACGTTACAGTCTGTTTTTGAGACTGGCTTTTGTATATGGCACTTTGGGCAGCTGTTTGGATGCTACTCTTGAGACTTGAAGTACATATTTAGAAAAGTATTATCATGGGAATTTTTTGGCTAGTAATGATGATCAAAGTGGTTGTGAGTTTGAAACAGCTTAAGGTATTTCAGTGCTTTGCTTTTCTAGTTGTTGTACCTGAGGGTGGTAAAACTGCAGAGCTGTGTAGGCGTATGGGGTGAATGATCTTCCTATCCAAGTTGTTTTCCTTTCATTTTTCTAATAATACAAGTTTGCAGTGTCTTGCAGGGTGCAGGACGCACTGTGCAGTGCACCCTGGTGGTGCCCTCTCTCTTCCTGCAGGGGAGGGAAGGCTCCTCCACCACCTTCTCATTGCACTTGACTAGTCCTGTTGGCCAGGTAGAAGTGCTCGGTGTTTAGACTGTCCGGGCAAGAGATGACCAGATAAATGCCCTAAGCAAGCCTGGCTAGCCCAGTGTAGGAACGTGTAATGAGCTGAGCTGCTGTAAAAGGGTTGATAAAGCAAAACGTATTTGGAAGGAGTTAAGGCCCACTCATGCCAAGGAAAACTCTGACTTGATGCGTGGCCTTGTGGTTAGTCATCATTGATAAAGTTTAAGTCTGGATTCAAACAAAAGTATTAGCTAATGCTTTCCTGACATCAATTTATGTGACAACACTTCACCAGTGGCGTTGCTGTAGCCATCGTTGACTGCCCTTGCCACGTAATCTTGTTACAAAGCTCTAATGACCTTATTCCAAACAGAAGATTCTTGAAGTCAGTCACCGCAGGCCCAGGACTGCCAAGAGTTAGCTCCAGTTAGTATGTGGAGGCTTGTTGCCTGGAAAAGCTCAGGAATCTGCTAAACAGGGAATGCGTTTGTTCAATTGATTTAGGCATAGAATTTGGAACTTAATTACCTTCGTGTACCAAAACCACGATAAGGGAACATTCAAACCAATCTTAGGGTAACGCTCAAGCTGGAAATGCAGGGGCACGGTGGTGTTCCCCGTGTTACTCAGCTGACCTGCTGCAGGGCAGCAGCCTTTGCTGAAACCTAAAGGCTTAAAATTGTTAAGATGGCTCTTCCTCAGAGCATCCTGAATGGTAAATGCAGTGCTCACCACTTTGTAAATGTGGAATTTCTGCCATGCTTATCTGGTCCTATTGGAAAGCTAAGTTAAAATTGGAGATTTGAAGCAGGTTCTGGGTTTTAAGTTGGGAGTAAGTAGGTGTTCAAGGTCTTAATCCTTC
The DNA here is from genome assembly GCA_003697955.1 of Calidris pygmaea. Taxonomy (NCBI): domain Eukaryota; kingdom Metazoa; phylum Chordata; class Aves; order Charadriiformes; family Scolopacidae; genus Calidris; species Calidris pygmaea. Next base: position 5,026,974 of record QJSC01006438.1, read on the forward strand.
CGTTTATCAATTCGTGGTGCCCAGGCATAGGACAAGAGGAAATGGGCACAAACTTGACTATAAGAAGTTCCACATAAACATGAGGAGGAACTTCTTTATTTTGAGGGTGGCAGAGCACTGGAATAGGCTGCCCAGGGATGTGGTGGAGTCTCCATCTCTGGAGATATTCGAAACCCGCCTGGACAAATTCCTGTGCAACCTGCTCTAGGTGGACCTGCTTTAGCAAGGGGTTGGACTAGATGATCTCTGGAGGTCCCTTCCAACCCCATGTTATTCTGTGATTCTGTGTTGTGTGGAGCATGTGGTAAGGCCAGAAAACTTGTGAACAGTCTTGATACTCAGATATTCTCATAGAGCTCTGACCATGGGAACCCTTGGTTGAAAGGAATCGGGTTGTGTTCTTCAAACTTTGTGGCTCTCTGGCCTGCTTTCTTGATTATTTTTTTTTTTGTTTGTTTGTTTGTTTTAGGCTTTTGTTCAGGCTATATAAGGAACAGTAGGAAATGGGAAAAATCACCAAGGAGTGATGATAAAGGGAAGGAGTAAACTAGTCTTGGTACTTTCCTATGTTCTAGCCTGAGTGCATGCAACAGGTAGGATGCAGAAATAAGGATGGGTAGAACTGTCTCAGTAGCCTTTAGCTGGGAAGATAAAGAGCTTTAAATGAGAAGCAGCAGATGTGGAAAAGGCAGTGGATTAATCTACAAAGAGAGCGTAATGCCCAGAAACAACGTTGTGAATGTATGCTCTGCTTGCTTTCTGTAGACGTGATACCAGACTTCTAAGGCTGCAGTTATTTTGGAGGGTTTGAGAGACTGTTGTGGATTAAATATAGAGGGTAGATGATGTCCCATACAAAAGCTAAATTGCATTAACGCATGTAATATAATTAGTAATGTTCCCGAGCCAGCTGGCGAGTAGTACGCACAACTAATTGCATCGTCTTGCTGCTGGAAAGCAAATGCTAGTTTGTTCAGCTACCTTTTAAACTGGGTGCTGTGGAGTGACCAGAAGGCCTCCGGATGGCTGTGGGGTGTAGAGGGGTGCTGCCACTAGATTGCTCTGGCCCTACAGTGGGTCTGCAATAAATTCTGCTGTATATGTGAAATGCACAGGGAACTATTTTATTGATGACCACAAGATGTCACTACTGGCAGGCATACATGTGTATTTAAAGGGCATTTAAGTGTTGCTTTTACGAGACCCTTGTACAGAGTTAAAATTCTTGTTTTTACAAGCAGGGTAGGAATGAACGACAAGAACCATAACAAAGCTGTTGATCTATAATTAAACGGGGCCATGTGTCAGTGCTATTTCAGAGTATTTTGTTTTGTGAACTTTATAAAATCCGGATGGTCAGTAGCTAGGGGAAAAACAATGATTTATAAATAGTGGTTCTGAAGAAATTCGTGTGAAAAGCAGGAAGGATGCTTGCAATCTAAAACATTACATGCATGTTAATTACAATATAGTACTAATACAGGAGACAAAACAACTAATATTTGTATATCATTAGTATCGTGCACAATTTACAGTGAAAAAGTTATGTATAAACACTTCATGCTCAGCTAAATAATACATCTAAATGAGTATTGCTGTTAGTATGAGAAAAATGTGGTGATTCTCGTCTCGGCTCCAGTCCTGACGTTTCCCGAAGGAGCGGGGAAATCTCTTGAACATGGTGCTGACCTTTGAAAGTGAAACAAAGTTCTGATGCTTTTCTCCTTCCTGCTGCAACTTTCAGGCAATACCTGGTGTGACTTTTAAGCAGTAAAAGTTCGTGTGTGCTCTAATATTTCTCCTGAAAACTGTAAAATATGCCTGTCTTTCATTGCCTCTCAGAATAACGTCACATTCCTGAACTGGCTTCTTGTCTGGCTGTAAAAGGCATTCTGTCGATCTCTTTCCTTGTGAGACAAAGCCGTTCTGTGTCTTGAGCTGACTTTTATTATTTACAAAATAATCAAGTGTCTTAGTGCAAGTATGAAGTACCATTCTGGCAATATGACCTGGTATCTCTTCCTGCAGTCATCCCTCTCGTTCAAAAGCTAACTTTCGGTCAATCTGAGGGCTACCCTCACAAGGTTTTAGAAAATAATACATGCTTGTTGTAACTTTTTGTTGCTCCCTAATCCCACTTTTAAAATATCCTTTTGTCCAGTTGTATTTCTGGAAAATGGGAGGGAGAATATCTCATGAATTCAGAATGCGTTGGTCCTTTTTTTTTATCTTGTGCATTTGTAATGTGCAAGTTGCACACTGATACTGCTCACCTCTCTACTTTAGTTGCCTTTATGAACTACTTCTTTTAATTTCTTAATATTTTTTCGTAATTAAAAGGCAGTGAGACCTCTTGTGTTTATCTTTCTCTTGAGCAATCAGCTTGAGATTGTTCAAATCCTCATTGCAATAGCCAACTTCATGATGCTATCAACATCTGTCAGAGTCTTAATACCATGTTTTGTAAGGTGTCTGGGAAGATATCAGTCACTGCCAAGTCCAAAGGGCTGAGCTCTATCACTGCTGCCAGAAGCTGCTGTGTGATGACTTCTTCCCAGTAGTGTTATTTCTAATATCTTTGGAGGGCTCTGGATGTGCAAATAGAGAATATATACCTGTTTCCCACCTGAAGCATCAGAGGAATCCCCTAGCAACTACTAATTTGAATTCTGTATATTACTAGGACTGAATCTGACTTTTCTTAACTCAGCAAGGCTTTCACCACTTTCTCCCACCATGGTTTGGTATCAAAGTTAGGACTTTACAGTGTGGACAGAAGGACAACCAGATGGGTAAAAAACTGACTGGCGGCTTGGCCCCAGAGGGTAATAGGCCGGGCTTCAGCTAGAGTACAGTGACAAGGAGAGTGCTACAGGGGGTTGGCTTGGCATCTGTCACGCTTAGCATTTGCTGGTAACCTGAAGGAGACATCTGAGTGCACTCATCATGTTTGGAGGTGACACCAAGTTGGGGGGACCAGTCAATATAGTCGGGGCAGGGCTGCTGTCCAGAGGGACCCTGACAGGCCGGTGCAGTGGATCAACAGGAGCCTTATGGAATTTAACAAGGACAAACGCAAAGCCCTTGGGAAGGAAGACTCCCCTGCAATGGTACAGGCTGGGGGTCCTCTGGCCAAATAGAACCTGGGTTCTTGATGGACAGCGAGCTGGACATGAGCCAGCAGCGTGCCCTGGGAGCAGAGGCAGCCAGCGGCACCGTGGGCTGTACTGACAGGAGTATGGCCATTGGATCAAGGGAAGTGATTAACGTCCTTCCTTTTCTCTGCACTTGCAAGACCCCACATAAAAAACTGCATCCAGTTTTGAGCTCCCTGGTGGAAGGTGGATGTTAATGAACTGGAGCAATCAAGGAGGTCTGGGGGCTGGAGCACTTGTCCTGTGCGGAGAGGTTGAGGGATCTGGTCTTGTTCAGCCTGGAGAAGGAAAAGCTTGCAGTGGAGGAGGAGGAAATAGCAGCCTTCTAATACCTGCAAGGAAATCAGTGAGAAGACATAGCCAGGACCTTCAACAGTGGTGCACGGTGAGAGACAAACAACAGAAGTTGAAATGAGAGGTTCAGACTAAATATAAAGAACACTTTTACCATGAGGACGTGCTGCCAGAGAGGCTGTGCCATATCCATCCTTGGAGGTTTTCAACACCTTATTGGATAAAGCTCTGAGCAACCTCGACTGATGTCATAGTTGACCCCAGTTTGAGCAGAAGTGTGAATAACAGACCTCCAGACATGCCTTTCAACTTTAATTGTCCTATGATATTTACAGAAGACCAGCATCTGAAAAAGGTAGATACTATGGAGCAGGAGTTCAGCCTGAAATGAAAAAAAGTTCTCCTACCTAATGTGATAAGTAAGGGTGCTGTTGTCTAACATATGCTCAAATGTGTTAGGTCTGTGAGGGAAATTGCTGGTGAGTCTCATTTTGATACTTCTGGCAAAATAGGTAAGAATATAATTATAATATATGTCTTGGAGAGATGTCTTTGGGATGAAGGATGCTGACTGTAGTGAATAATGCAGCTGCCCTGAACCCAAAACTGGAATTGACCAGAGATGCGTATCAGGGCTAACCTATCAAAACCTTTCCACCTGAGCTGTGATGAGCACCCACCACATGTTACTTTTGGTCCTGTATGTGTGACTGTACAGACAACCCACTGCCACAGTAACCGAACCTGACCCGCAGCCTGAGCTGTGAAGTGCACACACACTCAGCTGCTGCAGGCGCTGGCTGTGTGTACTGTGTGTGCCCTGGACCTCGATGGGACGTCTGTGTGGGGTCTGAAAAACATCCCTGAGGGAATTTTAAAACCAGAATTTTCAGTTAAAGCAGCTTACGGCTTCAGCTGAGCAGAGCACCTATGCCGGACTCTGGGTTTATACTCATGCACATCAAGAAGGAGGTACTTTCACTGGACTGTGGTGGCTGCCCAGGGCACGCCAGGCTTGAATCACTGGTTGAAGTTCATCCGAGATCCAGAAAGGGGAAACTAGTAACTAGGAGCAGTGGCTTATGCAACTGGTGTGTTTTAGGGTGATAATTATGTACCTTCATTATATTTTTGATTCTGCTAAGTGCTACTTCTCACTGTAGAGATGTTGATTGTTTATTGACAAGAAGCAGCTTGTTGAGTGGGATGACAAGGAGATGAATGGTGGTGGTTTGCAGCAGGTTCAGATTTTTTAGATGAGTGATGGAGCAGGCATTGTACCTTGTGTGTGGAAGGACAAGGTACTTTGGTCTTTAATGAATGGGAAATCAATACGTTATGAGGCTTTCAGTTTAGTTTCCAACTGATCATCTGCCAAAAGTTTCTGGTACTTAATATCCAGATATGGTTCCTCTGAAATCAATGCAATCTGCAGAGGAGCAAATCTCTGCTATAGTTTCATGGTCTGCTGAAGGATTTTGCAATTCAAAGATCTTCTCAGTCAGAGCAAGACCAAGTGGCTGTTTTCCACATCTGGAAATTGTATTATTCATGTCAGAATGACACTGAAAAGCCAGAAAGTATAATTGGGGTGTCTGTGTTTTCCAACAAGAAATCTGTCATTGTTTTGTATAAAACCCCTTGAGATGTGGTAGGGCTGACAGCTGTGTGGGGCTGCTTTGGTGCGGTGCTTTTTTTCAACTCTCCCAAAGACTTTTGTTTGAGGTGTGGTGGGCATCTCATTTTTGGCTTGTGTTACTGCACTGAGGTGACAAAGCTCCCACTTCCCCAGCAGAGGGGGCAGCCTGAAGTACATTCACTTTATTTTTAAGCTTTAAAAATGAGTTTTTAAAAGGGTAAATTGGCTAATTTGCTTTCTTTTTTTCTTTTTTCGGATTCAAACTTAAAAAACCTGAGACCTGCTTTAATGCTCCTGGTGCCGAGTTTCTTCTCTAGCAAGATTATGATTGCTTAAAGTGTCCTGTACTGGAAGGCAGTCAGTGACAGTCCTCAGTACTGCAGTACTTTAAGGACAGGACTGCCTGGCCATCCAGTTTCTCTGCTGTCTGTAGTAATTCCAGAAATCTGCAGGAGCATCAGCAGTTGTGTCTGAGGATGCAACTGAAGGAAACATTAACAGTTTGCTTCTGAATGCTGAAGCTGGTAGGAACTGTGGAGGAATAGCAAGGGGAAAGACATATTTAGTGCAGGGGATAGGAATTTAAAACACTGCTTGTCTATGAGACCCGGTTCTGTACTGGGGCCAATGCCATCACACCTGCAGGAGCCCAAGGTATGAAGGGTGCTCTGAGCTGTTGGCGTCTCACAGGGTGGAGGCAGGTGGTGCTGAGAGCCAGCATCATCCCCCTGCTAGAAACCGTCCTTTGGCCTTAACTTCACTATTGCTTTGGGACATCCTCAAAGCGGCGAGGATGTTACCTAGTTTAATTTGTGTGGAAGAGGGTGTGCATGAGGTGTGTGCTGGCTGCAAGCTTGCTGGGGGAGCGCTCAGCACCTGTGAGAGCTCGAGGGGTTGAGGAACAGAGCAGGGGTCAGCTCAGAGCAGCTTGTCATTGCCTATGCCGTGCTTTAAATGGGTCCAGCTGCTGTCTGTGTATGAATGTGAGTGCTTCAACCTAGCTGCAATGAAGTCATTAATCTCTTCTGATGCTTAGATTTATTTTTTTTTTACTTCCATTCCTTGCAGATGATATGGATTGCTGTAGGCACAGTAACTGTTTTACCTAGGTTTCTTAGAAATATGCGTATTTTAAAAAGCTACCTTGTTTTTGTTGAACCTGAATTTCTGTTGGTAAAGCTAGGAGCTTCATTCACAGATATGAAGATGCCAGTCCAGAGGGATGAATGCAATATAAAAATCCCCCAGCAGATGGGGACTGGAATTGAGCTATTCTCTTTTTTCTTCTTCTTTTCCCCGTCCTCTTTTTTTTTTTTTTTTTTTCTCTTAGTTAAGACCAAAGAGAACTTTAACACCTCTTTCAGTCCTCTGAAACTGGCTGGATAGATGCACTGTGTTGCCTTTTCTGTGTTTTTTTCCCAAAGAGCAGAGCTGCAAGCTGGCTCCTGGGGCACTTCAGGGCTGATGTGAGCTGCTGCGGCCCAAGGTAAACATTGGTGAGCCACTAGTGCCCCAACAAAGAGGGATGTGATCCCCCTTCAGCATCCAGAGCAGCTTTGTACCTTCTTTAACCTGAGGAAAGTTCTGAATGGTCAAAACAATTTTCATATTTCATTTCTCTACTCTTATGACCAGAGCAATGCTTTGTGAAGGCTGCTATAACCATCTATCAGCACAATCTCAAGTTTGAAAACAAGAATCTCTGTACATGTGGAAAATTTGCAAATATCACAGAGATAAGTAGGGTATGAAAGGAGCTAATGAGCTACTAAGAGATTGCCTTAGCAATTAAGACTGTACAAAAGGATGGAACCAGCTTGCAGTCCTTTCAGTAATATGGTCCGTGAGAAAGGCAGAATGTGCTTGAAAGACACAGACCAACACCCATGTTAATTGTGGACTTTCTCTGGTTTAGTAATTATAGGATTTTCTACAGGGTAAATATAGCATACATGTGGAATATATAGTAAGTATAGTATTTTTGTAATCACTGAAAAGGAAGAAAGAAGTCAAGCTTTCGTGAGTGCAGTGCTGATTCCTTGTATTAGTGAAGAGGACTTTGAAACAAGCATGGATTGCACGGTCACTGGGAAGGACAACAGGTTTCTAAACACTTCCAGGCAGGAGATTATCAGAAGGACGGTGTCATCCTGTGCATGTGTAGGACTTGGGGGTGTTGCAGTGCGTGGGGTGCTGGAGCAGGACTTGGGAGACTACAGGCAGTATGGGTGTCTGTCATAGTTTCTTGGCAGCTGTTGGGAAAGCTGTACTGCTTCAGTTTCCTTTCTGCAAGATGTAAATACTGATGCTGGCTCTTCTGCAAAGTGCTTGGAGACTGATGGATGAGGTTGTTTATTAAATCAAGAGCAGAGTAAAATTATAATGACTTTTGGAAGGAATTTTCAGAAGCCACGTTATCCTTTGAGAGGAAGATGAAATACAGAAATATGCCAGATGCTCTTAAGGCTGTAAATAACCTCTTCTCAGACAAAATTGTTAAGCCCAACTTTCATGAGCTTTACTTTGGCAGGGTAATATGAGGGCATGTGGAAAAACAAACAGCAGAATTCCTCCTTCCCTAGTTCTCCAGTATAAAACATTATATTATTCAAGGCGCTGGCTTATTAGTCCCCGGCACAGATGTTAGGTGGCCTGGAGTCTCCATTGCTTTTCCCATTGGTATGTGTTTCTCCTCATTACAGCTAGCTGCTCTCCAGCAGCACGCATGCTTTTATGCTGTTTTCTCCTCCTGTGGTAGGACATAATGTACCTTGTAGCCTGTCTTTGCCTGCCTTTTTTTTTTTTTTTGGTAAAATTCTGTGGTGTGTTTTTCACAGGCACCTTGTGCTTCTTTGAAGGCAGCAAAGCCCTGGCGAGGAGGCACTGTTCTTGCACCTGTGGACACACGTAGCGTCTTGCATGGCTCCTGGCCAAGCACCTTTAGCTGCAGGAACAGCAAGTGATGCTGAGAAATGCTTGAGGCTTTTAATTCCTAAATATGTCAGGAGAGGGTATGAATAGTTTTGAGGCTCTGCTGACTTGCTTTATGGACCTCACTCTTAAACACCAGGGATTGCTGTGTTTGAGCTCAAGTATAAACCCAAGTCTTTGTCTTAGTGCAGCCCAGATATTTATCCTACAGGAGGATGTAAAGGTGTTTGTCCAGGTGTCAAAGGACTTACATCTGGGGTTTTTTTTTGTGGTTTCCCTGTTGCTGTCCTAAAATCTGTCTGGTTATTGAAGAACTGCGTGTTTTGTTCAAGTCAGCCTGAGTCCCTCTGGAGCTGATGTCTACACTGGGTTGCAGTAATCTCCTGCTGGTATCTCCTAAACCTCACCCAGGCCCTCTCCCCTGGCAGCATGCTGGAGGCAGTGAGTCGCTCAGCACACTACGGTGGTTTTCTGAAAAAGTCCATGTTCGCAACGGTGCTTAAGAGATGTCTGCCTGTGGCTTGGAGTCCTGTCTTTGCTCTCTCCTTTCCTCATCTCATCACCTGGAGACTGGCTGGCCATAGGGTTGAACACAGGCAGGCATTCAGGAGAAGGAAGAGAGGAGGAATTTTTTTTGTCAAAACCATGGGGAAGGGGTAGCTAGAGCTCTGCCGACACAGGTCCCCGTCACAGGGCGCTGCCTGCAGACCAAGGAGCACCATCTCCTCCAGCCAGAAGCCCTGAAGGCTTGCAGAAATCCTCGCTTGCGCAAGCACTAATTAGCAGTGCTGAAGGACTCGTAATCTCATTGAGGAACTCTTCGTGGCTGTGGCTAGAAAACAACCTAAGCAGTGCTGGCAGGTGCAGCTTCGAGATCCTGGCAGTGCACTCACTCAGCCTGCCTGTGCCAGTGCTGGGTTTCTGGAGCATGAAAGCAAATGCTGCAGTTGGCTCTGGCTGGTGCCTTTCTGGCTGGACAGACACAGAGACCTGTCTGGCCCTCTCTAGAGCTCACTTCTGGGCTTGGGCTGGGCTGTTAAGAAGGGGTGGCCTCTGCGGCTGCAGGCGTCAGATGATGGGACAGATGACCGGTCGTGAACATGATGTTTTGCTGGAAAATTTCTTTCTGGGGACGCCCAAAACGTACACTTAAGCCTCGTAGTATTTCCAGAATGCCCATTCTGGAGTTGTTCTATGTGGGTTTTTTGACTTTCCGCTGTTAAACCTGTTAAGCACCATCCAGTGACTCAGCACCTACTCTGTCGCTCATTTGCAGCATGGTATGTGCCACGATGAAAATGCAGGAACAGCCTGTTTACCTCAGCGCTGCTGCCGGTTTAATTTCTGTGGCATTTCAGCAGCTCAAACCAACATTCCAGATCATGTTTATGTGGGTGGTAAGGTCATTTGCCATGTAGTAAACACCCAGAAAAAAGGCAGTTTTTGTGCTTTCTTGGTGCTGGTTTCCAACCTTTCCCCCAGCTGGCGCTGGGGTGGTTGCTCTGTGTGCAGCTCTCTGATGCTTGTAATGAAGAACTAAAATTTTATTACTGCTCCAGTATTAACACGCTGTAATCCAGAAGCCCCGCCCCACTGCTCCCCCCAGATTAAATACTCCCACTTTGAGATGCACCCAAATCTGCAGTGTGCAGGGGGAATCTCCTGAAGCAGGGAGCAGATGTAACTCATTTTGGATGTGTGTAGATGTGCCCATGCACAAACACATGGTGACACATGCCTTGCGGCACTGGGAGCAGAGCAAATGGCAAGAAAAACATTTATCTTTCTGACTGAATTCTACTGTGGATACGATCGGTGTCTCTTCACCTTGCATGAGTCCCCCAGCTTTTTTGAAAAATTCAAGTTGGAAGTAATATTGTTAGCAACACAAGTTGTGGGGTCAGATGGAGGAAGGAGAGCTGGGAAACTGGTAGAAGAATAGCACAGCCCAGCAGGAGCTGTAGATACTCACAATTAATCACAGGCAAAGGCGTCACTGTCAAAGTCACAGAATCACAGAATGGTACAGGGTTGGAAGAGACTGCTGGAGATCATCTAGTCCAACCCCCCCTGCCAGAGAAGGTCCACCTAGAGCAGGTTGCACAGGAACGTGTCCAGGTGGGTTTTGAGAGACGGAGACTCCCACCATGTCTCTGGGCAGCCTTTTCCAGTATTCTGCCACCCTCAAAGTAAAGTTCCTCTTCATGTTTAGATGAAACTTCCTGTGTTCAAGTTTGTTCCTGTTACCTCTTGTCCTGTCACTGGGCACCACTGAAAAAACACTGGCCCCATCTTCTTGACACTCACCCTTTAAGTATTTATAAGCATTGACAAGATCCACCCTCAGTCTTCTCCAGACCCAAGACCTAAGTCCCTCAGCCTTTCCTCATAAGAGATGTGTTTAGGTCCCCTAATCATCTTTGTAGCCCTTTGCTGTACCCTGTCCAGCAGTTCCCTGTCCTTGAACTGGGGAGTCCAGAACAGGACACAGTACTCCAGATGTGGCTTCACCAGGGCAGAGTAGAGGGGGAGGATAACCTCCCTCGACCTGCTGGACACGCTCTTCTTGATGGACCCCAGGATGCCATTGGCCTTCTTGCTCACGAGGATACATTGCTGGCTCATGGTCGTTCTGGGAGAACTGGTGGACAGCAGGTTGTTTTCCACAGAGCTGCTCTCCAGCAGGTCAGCCCCCAACCTGTACTGGTGCATGGGGTTACTCCTCCCCAGGTGCAGCATCCTGCAGTTGCCCTAGTGGAATTTCATCAGGTTCTTCTCTGTCCAGCTCTCCAGCCTGTCCAGGTCTCACTGTATGGCAGCACAGCCTGCTGATATGTCAGCCACCCCTCTCAGTTTTGTGTCATCAGCAAACTTGCTGAGGGTACATTCCATTCCTTCATCCAGGTCATTGATGAATATATTGAAGAAGACTGGACCCAGTACTGACCTCTGGGGAACATCACTAGTTAGGGGCCTCCAACTAGGCTCCATGCCACTAATTATGACCCTCTGACCTCTGTCTTTCAGCCAGTTCTCAATCCACCCCACTGTCCATTCGTCAAATCTACACTTCCTAAGCTTCCCTGTGAGGATGCTGTGGGAGACGGTGTCAAAAGTCTTGCTGAAGTCAAGGTAGACAACATCCACTGCTCTCCCTTCATCTGTTCATCCAGTCATACCATCATAGAAAGCTATCAGATTAGTCAGCCATGATTTCCCCTTGGTGAATCTGTGTTGACTACTTCTGGTAGCTTTCATTTCCTCCACACGCTTTGAGATGATGCCCAGAACAAATCATTCCATCATCTTTCTAGGAATGGAGGTGAGGCTGACCGGCCTGTAGTTTCCTGGGTCTTCCTTCTTGCCCTTTTTGAAGACTGGAGTGACGTTTGCTTTCCTCCAGTCCTCAGGCACCTTGCCTGTTCTCCAGGACCTTTCGAAGATGATGGAGAGTGGCCCAGCAATGACTTCTACACAGCTCCTTCAGCACTCACTGAGTCATTAGTGTTTGTTTTGAATTCGTGACACAGGAGCTGAGAAACTCCTGAGAGGAAGAGTTGGAAGGTTTTTGCATCCAGGGAGCTTGCCATCCACATGCAGGAAGACACTTGTGTCCTCGGAGGCTAAATCTGCCACTCAGAGTATTTTTCTGAGAAGCCTCAAACTGTTGTTCACCTGCAGCAGAGCAGTGGAGGTGATTGCACTTGTTTTTACTCTAAAGCATCTCTTGTCCAAGGATGTGTGTGGAAGGGTCTCCTGAAGCTGTCACGGGCAAGTTCTCAAAGCACTAGTCTGCCAAACCAATACTCTGTTTGTATATGGAGCTTGAATGTGTGGTTTGAGTTTTGGTGTGTTACCTGTGTGGAGAGGCTGTATTTGCCCTCAGTCCTATGCCTGAGACCTGGGCGTAGAAGAGTCACATTGAGGTAGGACAGATGTCACACTGACATCTCTTCTCTAGGGCAAGCTGGGGCTGTGTGCTGTGCAAAACCAGTGGCTGAAATGGGGCACGCAAAGCATTTTTGCTGTACCCTGGGTGGCCCCTGGAGGAGTCTGCACGCCAACCTGCTGGACGCAGGGGCTGCAGCGGGTGGTGTGGTGGGGCCACAGATGGTCCCGTGGAGCTGCCTGACTGCGACCGGGTCCCAGTGCTGCCTCTGCACTCTGGGGATGTGATCATTGCCTGGAAGAGCACGTTGGTGAGACCCGGGGACAGGCGGCAGGGTGGGAGATGGCTGATGTCAGAGGGATGGACCCGTATCTGTGGCAACCAGAATAAATAAATAAATAAAGCTGCGTGTGCTGGAGCAGGAGGCGTGCAAGCTGCTGCTCCCAAGCACAGCTTCGCTGAATATCTCTTAAGCAGCTTAGCACCCTTGCTCCAGTTTATTACCTGAGCTCCTTTGTGTCTGCTGGGTGGCTGAGAGCATCCTGCCGCCGGTCCCCTCGGCGGGGACCCCGAGAGCCTCCCCCTCCCTCCATCCCTCCTTCCCTCCCCGGCGCGGGCAGTGGTTTGCTCCGTGCATCCAGAGCTCGATGTGAAGCTGCCGCTTGGCGGTGAATTTTGGCCCCACGGTGCAAGGCCGGAGGCGTCCACCTGCATCCCCGCGGTGGGCCCGACTTCAGGCAGGGGTTTGATTTCCAAGTCCAGGAGCCTGCAGGAGGCGAGTGATGCTGGAAGTGCTGTAGCCGAGCCAGAGATGGATGGTGTCGGCACCAACACGACCATGTCTTACAGTAGATGGAGTTACAACAGGTATGGTATCATCTATCTTGCTTTAGTTTGTGGGGTGTTTTTTTTCTTTCTTTTTACCTTTTTTTCTTTCCTGCTACTGTGAAACTGGCAGGCTGTTTATATAAACTGAGACAGAGAGCCCTCTTCAGGAAAGCATAAACCTTGACTGATGTTGCTTTTAACAGCCTGAAAGACGCTTGAGACACCCTGGTTTCTCAGCGACTCTGGCAGCCACGCTTGCTGTTGTCCAGCAGGCGTTTGCCTGGAACCCGGGGTGGTAGTTTTGCCCCGCTGCGGGGGGACTGGGGTTACTCCCAGCCCCAAGCACTGCAACACAAAGGTTTCACAGGCTCCCTCCTCTGAGCAGGGCAACTGAGATGCAGCGACTGCCTGAGCAGTTGCCTAGACTTCTGGAAGGGGATCTCGAGTAACTACTGTTCAAAGCCAGCGCCTAGATGTTTGCCACAAATATAAACTAAAGCTTGGGAAAGGATGGGGCCAGGATGTGGCTAAAGAGTGATATTTTCAAGCAAAAGCTGTGAGGAGTGCTGTGTAGAGCCTGGGTACCACAGAGCCCAGGGGCTGAAGTAGGTGTCTCACTGAGACAGCTGAAATATTCACACCGCATCTTGTATCAAGATGCGTTTATGTATGGGTGTTTTTCTTCTTCTGGGGAATGGAAAATTATTGTAACATTAGTTTTGCTTTTATGTGATTCACGATTGCGACTGGCAGTTTCTTCAAGCTTGGTTAAAAAAGAAAAGGCACAAACTTCATACTTTTTTTTTTTTTCATACTTTTTGTCTGTGTAAATGTTACACCTGAAATGGAGCCAGATGCTAAGCAGTATTAGCATCTCACTGAATCACTACTGCAAGCCACCACAATATGCTGAAGAAATAACCTTTGGAAGTGGTTTTCAGTGCTTAAACATGTATTCGATGTTGCCCACACTCCCTGAGTGCGTGGGTTTATACGATTTATACAGTTTATACATGCATCTAGAGAGTTTCACTTATTTTCAGTACATTCATACTGCCTCAGCAGAAAACATATACAGATGCATATAGTGGTGGCAATGGCAACAGCGTCGTCTTTAATAAAATGTGCATATGTTTATGTATATGCAAAGCTGAGTTATACAACAAGCCGTGGTTTTTATGCATATAGTCTCCCACATAGAGGATGCTTTCCGTCTGATGCCATGTCCTCAGAAATAGCAGTATTGAGACCTTATAGTGCTTGGTTCTGTCCTGTGCTCTCCAAGTTTGCAGCAGTTGTGATACCCTAACCCTACAGTAAACAGTCCAGAAATTTCATAAAAACCCCTCCTGGGTGCTTTCTCCCAGTGATATTGCCTTTTGATTTAACCTTATGTATTGCTTCTGATCTATTTCTCTATTTTCATCCTTCCTTAGCATGACAGAGAAGTTGCTGATTACTGTTTATCATCCTTGCACCTAGGAGGTGTGCTGCACTTGTGTGCTTGGCTTTCGTACTGCATCTGGGAGCAGGGGGGAAGAAATGCAGTATTTCAGTGCCCCAGCTGGTTTTTTGGTGGTCAGTTTCCAGTTTCTGAGATTTTTCCTCAATAAATCTAACCTGATAACCTATGAACTGATGCCTGCGTGCCATATATATTTTTCAATGCCGGGAGGCTGAGGAGTGAATTGCTGCTTTGCTCACAGTCTTCCCTTTCTGAAAAATGGTGCAGAGTTGTTCTCACACACTGAGCCTGTCCTCCCACACCCGCCTTGTGCCCGGGCCCGTGACAGGAGAAGGAGCTAACTCTTTTGTATCCAAGACCCCGGTGGCTCTCGCTGGCAGCTGCAGCATTTTCAGTGCCCAACCTTTGGTCTCACTGAGAAATGACAGAAAAAAAGGTTTTGTGGAACTTTCTGCCGGGGAGGGAAGGAAAGGATGGGTGCTTGTTTTGAGCATCTTTAATCATCTGTGGTGGATGCCAACACCTGGGGACATGGGCTCTCCCCAGAGGCTCTGCTCCAGTGGAGTGTTGGGTACCTTTCTGACCTGCAGGCTCCTGCAAAGCCCCCAAGGGCTGAGATCATCCCCTGACTACTTACGTGACGAGATGAGAAAATGAAGTTATTGCAAGGTTTCATGAAAGTTGAGCTCCAGTGTAGTGGGTTGTAGGAGCTATGCTAGTAAAGTTACATAATGTAATTTGCTCCTTCCTCAAGGTATATTTGTAAACTTAGGCAAGAAACCCTGCTGCTTGTAAAGCAGGGCTAATGATGCTTATCTCATTTACAAGAGTCCTGTGAAATGAAGTGATAATGCTTGGGTTATTCCTCCTCACCAGCGTCCGCAAAAAGTCACAGATGTTCTTGGGCTGGCTGTTCCGTGGCAGAATATTTTGGGCCAGGATTCCTCCAACATCAGCTGGCAGCAAGGAAAGCATAACTGATAATTTTTTTGTTGAGTAAAAACATAACATTTACAATTCTTAGCTTTGTTGCTCATTACTGCGTGTCCTGCAAAAGTCTCTGTGGTTTTTTTCGCTTGTCCCCACCTCTGTTTCCCTGGAGGCGGAAGGGATTAAGCACATACCTGTCTGTGCAGATGTGTGGTGCAGCACTGTGAACCGCCAAGTGCTGGGCAGAAGTCAGTGACTGCTCTTCTGGATGCACACCCAGGTTTTTTCTCTTGGTGTTGGCCTCCATGAATCAGCATTGCAGTTATAGAGTGACAGGGCTGATGGAGCAGGTGTTGCCTCCCATAAATACAATTTCATCCATCATTTTAAAGAAGTGCTCGTTGTCAATTAAATCAGGTAAAGGGAATTAAACAGAGGTTTTGGCCTCTGGACTCCATAAGATGCACAATAGTAGAAATCCATGGAAAAGAGGGGAGTTGGGGGAGTTGCTATGTCCCTTCTAACTGGCCAAGCCTGTGCCTTGCAGATGAAAGCGCTTGTGTGGAGCAGGCAGAGGCTTTTCTAGTGGGGTTTGTCTGGCATTTCTTGTGTATCTATCTCAGCATTTGGCCCTGGGATTGTGGTCTTTCCTTAGACTTGCTGTGCAGGATTTCTCGACAGGAAAGCCACTGCTCATTCCTGCAGGTAGTTTGTGCAATGAAGAGCAAGTCCAAACACTGACTGCGAAACTTGAGGTGAGGCAGCCCCACGCAATGAGAAGAGTCTGTTCAACAAAGTTCACCTCAGCTGCTCTCCTAATCAAAGGGAAGCTCCCCACCCCTAAACTAGATCAGTGTGTATGTGAGAAAGAAAGAGGTAGTATATGAAAAGCCTCTTAATGATCACATGTGGCATTTCCACATCTGACTTGCTGGCCTTCCTAAAAGCCTAGCCTTATCTCAGGCACATCTTTGCTTTCCTCCTGTTTTGGTGCTGCGATAATTTCCTTGTCGCCCTGAGTGCTGTCAGCCAAAAGCAGATGATAGGCAGCAATTTTTAACAAAAACTACTTTTGAAGATCCTAGAATCATTTGGGACTTCTGGAGTCAGCCAGCTAATTCCTAGAATAAGAAAATGCCTCTCTTTCAGCCTCTGCCCTCGGCAATATGCTGTTTTCTAGACAGTTACTACTCATTTCTACTCAGTTTCTTTTCCTCCTGAGCAAAGTGCTCCCCGCTCGCCATGCCTATGCCCCCTGGCCGTGCAGAAATGCTTTTCTTCCAGAGCGGAGCCAAACCTGCCCTTTTCCATGTTCTCGGTTTTCAGTGCCGGTGCAGGTTTTGGCAGGTGGGCTGTTGCCCACCCGTGCTCTTGCTGCCTCTCCCCAGCCTTGTCCAGGGGCCATGCAGCGACTCACTCTCAGGGATGCTGCATGAAGGCCAGCAGAGCGTTGCCACATCAAGCTCTTCAGGAAGCATTCACCTGTCCCGGTTCACTGATTACAAATGTCATCCATGTGGGTGTAAGAGCCACCATGTCGCACTCTCTTTGGGTTTGATGCACTCCTGTAGGAGTTCATGGTCTGTATGCAGGGAACCTGTATATACTTTTAAGGGTCTCTGCTCAGTGCTGTGGCAGTTGCTGGTGATACCCAGCACTGATCAGGCAGGACTTGAATGCTGTGTGAAGTTGACTTCCTCTAGGCAACTTACAGCCAAGCAGTTACTGAAAGCATCCAGTGTCAGGAACGAAACGAGCAGCAGAAGATGGGGTATTCAGAAACCTCCTTGGGCTGGAGGTCTCTGAAAACGGAGGTGGCCAGTGGAGGTTTTGCAGAGTGCTTCCTGTCATACTCTTGTGGAAATGGAAGCTCAGAGAGAAGAGTCGTTAATAAGATAGAAAAGTGAAAACGCAGACTAGGTTTTGGCTGGTGTAGGACTGAAGAGCCATTCTCATCAGCTGAGACACCCGTTTCCTTCATAGCACTTCCAGCAGCTAGAGACCAGATGGACAGAAAATTAAGGCTCCACAATCCCACCCAAGTTTCACCACTGAAGTGTGCTTGTGAAGGCTTGAGGGAGCTCTGATACTGTGGATGTAGTCAAATCCAAGCTGTGGGAAGGCACAATTTAGGAAAGACTACAGAATTCAGTAAGCCCATGGATGCAGGAGACTGGTTTGAAATCAAGTCTATGGGCCAATACTGCAGACTGGGAGTCAGCTGTATGCATTTGGAGAAAGCGTGTGAGCTGGTGGTGAACTGTAAGATTTTGCAAGGTTTTCCAGGTATCAGTGGACTGTGCATAACTTGTATGAGGAGGGCCACAATCAAACAGCTAGTCCAGAAGGGTTTTCTGCCAGAACAGTAGAAAGTTTTGCAGCAGGAATGGGTAACCTACAGGCAAACTGAATACCTATGCATGAACATGAACAAAGATGTCAGTGTTGTTATTTTTAAAAACAAGCAAACAAACAACAACCCACAACAATCCACAACAAAATGCCAGCTGTGAAGGCAGTAAAAGCCACTGTTGCTTCTTTGCTTTCACATGTTTCTTCTGGAGACCAGTACGTTCACAGACTTTCTCCCCTATCTTCATTGCTTCATTTCCATACCTATTTTCTATTTTTTTCCCCGAAGGAATTTAGTGCAGCTATGCTGGGCTCGTGAATTACCAGATTGTGATTAATGTAGGTTTTGTCTGCTAGCATTTGAAAATATATTTTGGGGAACTTATTCCCGGGATGTTTCAACTGTTGGAGACAGCTGAAAACTTTTTTTCTATTGATCTGTATCTTTGGTCTGTTCTGGATATGAGCATTTTTTGTGGCTCCCTTTTGAAGCTGCTATTTCTGTTTTACCTTTTTTATCCTGCGCTGAAAAGCTGTGATTGTGTATTTGGGTCGTGATGTTGGAGGGTTTTGATCTTAGGTCTCATTTTTGAAGGTTTTTAAACTTCTCTACCTTGATCTTTTCTGGGACAAGCTGTCATCAATCAGTAAATAGGGGTTGCCCTCCAAACTTCAGCTGAAAGCAATTTCTTAGGGAAACTGTAACTTCTCCTTCCTTCTTTTCTTTAAAGTAGCAGCAGTGAAATACTGAAGCATGTATGCTTGTTACTTCCCGGGCTGGTTGCAAGGACTGCACTTTACATGGAAGAGCAGCTCCTCTCTCTATTCGCAACAGAGCCACCTCGAGTCCTGTGTGCTGAGCTGCCATCAGCTGAAGTGCACATGATGCCCTAAACCCCTAAAAGGGCACATGATGATAGTGGTTACTTGTCTGCTCTTAAGGAGAGGTAGCATACTGAGGAAGGACCCGCCACCCACTTTCTCTCCTCTGCCATCTTGTGTCCTTAGGTGTTTCCTGGAGCAGATACCTTTATAGCTGTAGCCATTGGACAAATCAATTTGGTGGACAAGAAGTGGAAATTGTCCTATGGGACAAAAGGAGGGGGTAGAATCAGCCAACCCTGAAGACAGGATGAAACATTCACATAGTGGATAAGCTTGTGGTGCAGTAAATACCACTGCCTGCAGCTCAATGATGGGAGCAAAGGGTAAGCTTTTAAAGGGAAAACCACTACTACAGCTGACCTTCAATTTATCCATGGTATGTAACTTATCATTCAAGATTTTGCAGTGAAAATGGACAACCACCTTTGAGAGTTAACTCAGCTTGGAAGGTGCCACTTGTGTGCTCGCAGTAATTTCATTCTCTGCTTTTATACAAGTGCACATGTTGGGCCATAACAATCGATGGACCTCACTGGTGTGTAAAACTTGATAGCCCATCTGAGGTCTTCAGTGAGGCCCCTCTCAGGGATGGTGGTGTGAGACTTTGCGCTCTCCCTTGCAAATTGGACTGTGACCCTTGAAATCCACACCAACAAACCTAGGATAGACAATTCCCCTGCTTAGTGGCTGGTTCCTCATCTGCACATACTTTAGACTTCCTTCACATGTCACTGAAATTTAGCTCTAGGTGTTTCTAGATTTGGGTCAGTACCAATGATATTACTTCTCTCAAATACTAGTGAAAGGAAGTGGAGAACTCCAGTGGTTGAAGGGTATTATCACACAATATAGACCTACTTCTGTGCATCATATCTACTCTGGGGTAGAAGGCTATTGAAGTGAAATGTAGATAAATGCTGTTATTGTTTTCTGTTACCCCCTACATGTTTAGCTGTAGTGCTAGTATCAAGACAGAAATGGATTTTTGTCTCTTTTTTTTTTTTAAATTTTGGCAGCCTAGCAGGAATTCTTAAGTTTAAACTAGTATTAAAAGGCATGTTATTAAAAATACAAATTTTTCTTTCTGGAGATGTGGTGTGAGCGGTGTAGACTCTGAATATGAAGCTTGGAGGGTGATACAGCAAACTATCTTAGCATTGTGTAGACAGTCCTCTTTCTTCATGGTCAGAGAGCTCATTTACAATTTCCCATTAACAAATTTTGTGAGAAGACTTCTTTTAGAAGATGATGGAGAGAAAAGTAGAAACAAAATATACATATCTTTTGTCAGTACATTCGTAGACCTCTGTTAAAGTTCCAAGGCCTCTGTAAAGCTTTATGCTTAAAACTTGCACTCAGGGTTTCTCTTCAACAATGAAGATGACTCAAACATTTCTTCAGAGTAGAAGGGGCAATGGGAAACCAGCAGAAACGGCCATGAAGGAAACCGTGTGTGATGTGCCATAAGAAATGCTGCTCTGGTATCTTTTATTAGCTTATTAACTTTTCTCTTTCGTCTTCCTTTGGTCCTATTGCATGTTCTGTACGAGTGCCTGTTGTTACTGTGTCTAAGACACATGCTAAGTGTCTTGTTTTCAATGCTGGGGCACAAAATTCACAGTCCCTTCTGTGCCTGAACATGTGCACCATGCAAGGAATATAGAACATCGCAGCTCTGAGCTGTCAGAGACTCTCTGTGCTCTTGCTGCAGCTCTCAGAATGAGATTGTATCTTAAAGAAAAATCAACCGTGTCTCTCAAGATCTGCATTATCATGAAAAGAAAATCTTTTCTCTCTCCAGTATATAATTTGTGTAAATGTCACTACTAATGAAAGTCTGAGAAATAATGTTTACCGCTGAGAACCAACAGAGAGGGTTGGAATTAAATGAATCAGGACAGAAGAGCAATCCCGGCTGTCGACACGGCACGTGGCGGGTGCTGCACGTGCAGACAGCCGGCGAGCGGCAGCGCACACAGCTGTGGCAGGTTGATGGGGACTGGGGAAGCTTGCTCACCAGGGATTTTAGGGGGTGTTTCCGCAAGAAGAGGGAAAAAATGATGTTCAGCTCATTCTGTTCTTTGCAAAGGCTAAAACGGATCTTTAGTTTGCTGTACCCAAGTAGGCAGGGTCCATCAATCCATGCACTGGGCTAAAACCACAGCCTCACACACGTGGTCATGTTTATCAAGTTAACAAGCAACTCTTTGATTCACTACATCCATAACCACCACTTCCTAGAAAAGGTTGAAATGGGTGGCAGCTGGTTTATGTTTCCGGCACCCTGAAAGCCTGTTGCCTTTGTGCTCATGGCAAGTGCAGTACTTCCAAGCAGGCGTGGGGCTCTGCCTCTCTTGGAGACATGTCGGTGAGCAGAGCCCGTGGTTCACGGGGAGGAGGGCTCCCTGCTCACATGGGAAAGCATCCTGGTGGCCCAGCTTAACCCCAAGTGCCCCCGGCCAGCAAATAATGTCAGTTTATACCTGTTTTGTTTATTCTTTGTGTCTCTGAAAAATGACTACAGCATGACGCTTTAAGATGACACAACTGAGTTCTGCCAGCAGTCACCTGTGTCTGTAAAAGAGAGGTGTTATTCAACACTTGGATATATCTGTAATGCTTGAACGGCAAGGTCAAGAGCAGGGGAATACTTCAACAGTTGGTATGAAAACAGAGATGCTCACAGAGGACTGCAGATCTTTGAAGTGTAAAAAGACAACAAATTAGCTCGAAATAAATTTCAAAAGTATTTTTTAAATTTTAATTTGTCTCTAGGAGTCTACAACATGGACACTCAGCCAGGTAAGTTGCCTTCCTTAAAAAAAAAACAATTATTTCCTTGTATTTATAAACTTGCTGTGATATGTGTTTGATTCCTTTGCCATGTCATGTTATGGTCATGGTGTTCTAACAAGTTGCCACACCATGTCAAACATCCAATTACTTGCTGTTCCGGTAAATGTGTCAGTTCAAATTCCCGCAGTGATTTGTGGGTCCTTAGAGAGACAAGATGTGTGGTAATAGTCTTCTAATTGCAGTAGATGCTGTTGCTCCAGAGATAGCTCTCTTCTGTTTTGGAAATTCCAGTTCATTTCGAAATCTCATCGTTTCATGCAGCATCAGCTACATCTTCCTTCCTGCTGTGTGTATTTGCTGTCTAGGAGCACAGTTTTGCAGGATGGAACCATTCCTTAAAGTCCCTGTGGGAACTGATGACACTGATATTAATATTAAACTATCAATATACTCTTGGTTAATTGTGCACACTTACCTAGATTCACTCCTGTGTTCACGGTTTGCTGGCAATCCTTCAGAATGTATTTTTTGAAGTTAGACTTTTCCAGCTATAAAATCTTGTTCAAAAATCCTGTTCAAATGCCTTCTGCTGGGACCCATGAAGTATCAAAGTCAATTCCTGAATGCTCAGTGTGACTTCTCTAAGTATGTTCTTGCAGGATATTTTGCAGAGCTGTAACCTAAAATCCTAGCAAAACGCAGGGAATTTGTCTGACCCGGGTGAAGGTGCTCCTGGAGAGCCAGGAGAACTCTGCTTCTCTGTGAGGCTGGGGCTGTGTAAGGAAGCTGTCCAGAGGATCTCATCAAGAGATATTGAGTGGAGCACTGGAACAAGTTGCCCAGGGAGGTGGTTGAGGCCCCTTCCCTGGAGATATTCAAAGTGAGGCTCAACGAGGCCCTGGGCAACCTGGTCTAGTTGGGGGTGTCCCTGCTGACTGCGGGGAGGTCGGACTAGATGACCTTTGGAGGTCCCTTCTGGCCTGCTATGACTCTATGACTCTATATTAATCAGATAGTAATTTCAGGATAGGCTGGCTCCACGCAGACCATTTTGCCTGTCTGCAGGATGTTCCGTTTGCTAATAATAAAACTGTGTTTGTACTTTATTCCTCTCTTGATTTTTTTTTTCCCCATGTAGTACTATTGAAGTGCAACTGTATGGACTTTCTCAAGATGAAGTTGCTGGTTAAAGTTATTTTCTTGTTCCATCATATTTTTTAATATCTTTGGTTGAAAAATTAAGTATCCTAACTTTTAATGTAACTTGGCTAGCTTTAGGAAGAAGTAACAGAACTTGGGCTTCATAACGGGATCTAAGAGTTTTCAAACAGTTTTCAGAATGGAGTTATCACCTGTATAGTGAAACAGGCTTTTTGGTGGGAAGGTGCAGATAAATTTGAAGGGGGAAAAAAAGAGAGGGGCCAGTAGGGAAACTGGTAGCAGTTCATTATTAAACAGGTCCTATGTCTCACCGTGTAGCAGGTGAGTTGATTTTTGCGTTCAGGCGAATTATTGCTGTCTACCAACATGTCTACCAAGCATGACATGTGTGGTCAGAGGATTGAGTTGGTTTTAATTAGACGGATCTAAATGAATCTCCGAAGAGCTAACTTGTGCAATGCAGCTTTCTGAAGATGAAGCCTTCTAAATAATGAATAGTTTATAGTCTTCTCTTACTGGCAATGAGTGAGTAATACTGAGAGGGAACTGGGAAGCAATGGGACTGGAGCTGGGCTCCAACACCCTGTGTGAACAGAAGCTTTTAAGGTATTCGCAGTAATTCTCCTTGCATGACATACTGTGCTTCAAAAAGGCCTGAAATCCATACACTGATATATGAGTGTCACTTTCTGTCAGAAGCTGTGATTTTTCCCTGGACACTGAAGGCAGCAGTGGTTTGCTTCCCAGATACGTTCTTCAGTGTGCACAGGCATAACACCACATTTTTCCAGTAGGTGCATCACCCACACCACTGCCCCTAAAAATGTCACTCCTTTCACCCTAAGCATGCACGATGTAAACTTCTTTTTCTCTCTGGCGTGCTTTATTTTTCTTCTCTCCTTCCTAGCAATTCCTTAAATGTATCTAATTAGTGGGGATTTTGAAATTCAGTTTGGGCCACTCATACAAGAAGCGTAGGAGCTGGTCTGGGCTATGAACCCAGGTTGAGGCCAAAGCCCATTTAAGTCCCTCCTTACAACCCTTCTGTTCTTCTGCTAATCACATTAAGAGGATTAACTTCAGGAGCATGGGATGTTGAATACTACAGTCAAAGATGTTCATATCAGACTCTGGGCAATTTTCATGCATCCTTTTGCAAATGTAAAATGATTCCTAAAACAATGAGCGAACTGAGATCCAAGGCAATTTACTCATGCTTGAAATACGTGTACGTATAGCAAGAAAAGGATTTTGGGGCTGAAAAATAAGAACTGGCCTTAAATCAGAGCTGAGATTTAATGTTCCAGACTTTCTAAAAAGCAGAGCTTTTCTTGCCACTGTCCACTTGTATTTGGAAAGAGTTGTATCACACAGATGTTATTTACTTTCTCTTATGAAAAATAATGAGCAACCACATAATATTATGTTGGTTTTATCAGTGTCTGAGTTGTACCTTCTGCTCCTCCCATCAGCTCCCGGTGCAGGAGGGATGCTCTTTGCAAGGGAGCTGAGGCTAAGCCACAGCTATTTCTGTTCATGGTTTTCGGAGCTCCTAGAGTTGAGCTTCAGCCTGACTACAGGGATTTTTAAATACATCATGTTAAATACGGTATCATTAAATGCAAATACACTGCCTTTTGCTTGGAAGGCTGGGAGGGAAGGCGGTGATATTTTCCTGTTACTTACTGTCTCTTCTGGGCATCAGCTCTTGGCTACTGATAAGGCAAAGAGAAACATGGCCTTGCTGTGTGCAGCCCCTCCTTGTGCTCCTCAGCAAGTGAACCCAGAATTTGTCCAACAGCCATCCTCCTAGGCAGGTTGGGACTGCAGGCATCCCAAAAGGACATACCTGTGCTTGTGTGTGCAACTGAAGCTCAAATGTGGTGACCAAACTTAGTTTTGTTCTCTGTGTATGTTATAGATACATTTGATTCATTCACTGGAAAATCTATATAGACTAATAGATTGTTTTAAAATGTAATTAGAGTAAAATGTCTATAAAAGCAGAAGCATTTTTTCTTATCCATTGCAGCGAGGCTTTTCTGTTTTCTTGATTGTGCTGTAGATTTGTTAGTGTAATGTCAATGAGGTGCAGAAATTAAGTCAAACATAAGGATGTTGTATGTGTGGGAGACAAATTGTGACTGTTCCCATCTCAGTATGCAAAATTGCGGTAGTTTGGGTAAACTCTCATCTTTTATTAACAAATATGGGTGCTCTGCTGTATTTTCTCTGGTTGTCCTGTGTGAAGCAATCCAGTCCAGCCTGGGGGAGCTGTGCTGCGGGAACAGCCCTGGACTGTGGGTGCAGAATGATGCTGAGTGCTGTTCCTGCTGTGACAAACTTGCCCAATAGCGGAAGCTGTGTGTTTATCTTTGACTCAGCTTGAGGTTTTGGCATTGAAAATTATCTTTCTGCTAAAAATCTATCTTTGCCTTTACTTTGCCCTCATTAAACTGTGCGACTGCCTGCATGATTTGAAATATGTGCCTAAGTCCCTTTTCCGTGGATCTTATGAATCTTGCCAAAAAAAAACATTGCAAAGAATATTAGTTTGCATTTTATCAGTTACCTTTCTGGGTCGTTGTTTGATCTAGACTCTGTCAGAAAGAGCAGCTGGTAGTAATTTTATGCATTTAGTATTCCTATGTACTGAGCAGCATAGAAGTGCTTGTGCCTCCAGTAGCGGCACGAGGCTCTGAGTGAGCTTTCAGATTTCTGGCTTCTTTATCATATGATTGCCCTTTTTCTACAGCTGTAGCATCTAAGTTTACCTTTTTGATGTCATTTCAGTCATGGTGCAGCTGAACACAAATTCTGAATTCTGTTACAGTAAATGAAATAATGTATGTCAATGTTGAAAATACAGTGAATCAATTTTTTTACTAAGTTTCTCTTCACCACTCTTGTGTAGGTAGTTGGAAAGTCAGGGTAGGTGACTTGGATAAGAATAGGCAAGGAGAGAGGGAGTGATAAAGCAGATTATTTAGCAGAGAACAATACTAGAACCCTTTAATGAGCTTTTCTGAAGTATCTAAGATTCTAATATAGTACAGAAATTATGCAAAAAGTTTTCTAATGTTACTTGGATTCTGTCCGCATGTGCTGTCAAATTTTTCCATGCGTAAGTTGCAGTAGGTCTATAAGTTATAACATTTTTTATTTGAGACAACTGAAAAATTCATCCCTGTGCAATTCAAATCTATACTCAGATCATGCTGACTGTAATTTGGTGAGCCTGTTCTTCAATGTTTATTAGAATAACTTAGAATTCACCTTTGCCTGAATGTTACGGAGAAGGGCAGCCTCGCTGCCTGGCTCTGCCAGAAGGAGTGATAAGAGCAAAGGTACCAGGGGAATATCTTGCTGTAGCGGTCACGATTTGTTTAAATTTGAGTTCAGCTTTGTTTTAGTTACAGCCTTGTGGGCTGACATTTAACTGCAGCTTTGCACTTTCCATCCTGGCCCCAGACGGGCTTGTGAGTGCTCTGATCTATGGATTTAAAAGAAAAATAATCTCATAATATAAGACACAGAACATTGCTGAGGAAGCAAGAAGTGTCATGCAGTATGTTTTAGGGAATTTGGTTGCTGAAGTCAACCAGCTGCTCTCCGTCTTTTGCTCGCCCAGGTGTAAGAGGGATGTTTGTTATCAGATGTCGGAAGATGAGCAGTGTCTATAATTAGATGCTTCTGGCAAAGTTCACTCTGTGACGCTCCCTGAGAGCTCCCGGCACGCTCCGTGTTATCTCTGCCATCCTACCTGTCCTGCAACTGTGAACTTTACCTTTTCTTTGATGCTTTTCAGACACCCTCTGGGTATCTGAAAGCAGACTTTTAGTGCCACTAGAACCTTTTTTAGCCAAAATCATATTCTCATCCCTCAGTCTGATAAGGTAGTGCAGGAAATGTTCCTTTAAAAATACATGAGGATTAGGAAAACAGTTTGTTTTCTCCCATCTCTTTCAAGTCCTCTCCTTTGTATTCCTTTTCTGCTATTCTACTGCCTTATCTTTTCTTTCCAATTTTACTGCAGTTGGATCCCTGGTGATGGACCACCAAAAAAATAATCAGGTACTATTTTTGTTGCACCTTAGCAGTGGACGAGGCTAGAGAAAGAAAGGGTGGATCCTCACAGCTGTTCACTTGGTTTAGCTCTTGCCTGAGCTGTCACATGGAGGATTCAATTGCCTTCTGAATTACATCTGTGCTGTCTTACTAGTGGATTATCTGACAGTTGGCCAGAGCAATATGAGATATTACATTGAGATGTTAATTTTGTTCTGAAACAGTATTACCTTTTGGTGGTTGTGCTGTGAGCACAGTTTCACAGTGGTGAAAGCCTTGCATGTGCAATGGTGGACTTGCAACCAGGCATCTCTGTTGAGATCCCGCCCTACAGCAGGGGAAGTGTACATCATTAGTGACCTTTTCTTGTGTTTTTGATTATTTTTTTTTAATTAGAAAGACTTCTTGATTACTTACAAATAGTAATTCTTTTATTCTTTTAATTAAAAATATTTTAAAATATGGAGTAAGCTTCTTTTCTTTGAAATCAAATTAATTTCATTTCAGAAATAAGCCCTAGATCATAAGGATGCGGATGTTGTCGTATTGCAGTTTGTAGAGCCGTGCTCCCTCGCTTGCCTTGGCCTGGGTAAGACGAGGAGTACTCCCTGTGCCAGCAGCCTGGCTCCACAGGCAGCAGTAACTGGAAACACTGAGTGGGGCCCCAGAGACTCTGGGAGTACCAGGAGCTGCTCCAGGTGAGCACCACTAAGCACCTACCCAGCACAGGATGCTGTATGGCAGACTGCATGGGAAGGAACATGTCCCGCCATGTCTCTGAAATACCTAGAACTGGGCACTGTTGGAAATGGCAGATTGGCATGCCTTATCTTTTAAGTTTAATCTGAAGTAATATGATTTCACGGTGGTAAGTAACTGACAGCATGCTGCTGATGGCATGTGATGGTGCTGATGGGTTGCACAGACTCTCACAGGAAGGCCTTCTTCTGGTGGAAATGCCTCTTAGGTCTTGGGAGCATGCTGGCCCCACTCTTTGCTGCCTTCTTACATTGTACGCACTGTTGACCCAGGGCAAGCTTGTTTTTAAATGAACTCTTTCGCAGAAAAGGGAGGACACTATGCATACTGGGACTTTTTCTTTGCAATACTGTTCTTTGAATGGTTCCTCACTTCCCACGGCATATGGTCTCTGCCAATACAGAAGGGTTTAGTCTCAGACTGAAGAAAGATCAACTGCAAGGTGTGCAGATGAGTTTGTCTCTTTGTTGTTGTTTTGTTTCTTTTAGCTGTGCTGTCTAAAATTGAGCATGAGCAGGAACCGGCACCATCAAGTAGTGACTGCCATGTGAAGGCAAGTAGCAGTGTAGATGCCGCCAGCAAAGCCGTCCCTGGAGGACCTGGCTCCAGAAGCTGGAACAGGCTCAGCTCATTCCAAATTTCCTCCTGTGCTTATATGCAGAGCTGCAAACTGCTCTCTGCTCTCGAGCGCTGTCCTTTGCTGTAAAATCTGTCTGGATGGGCGTGATGACTGCATCCTCAGCGCTTCTGTCAATGGAAATACAAAGGAAAGAGCAGCACCTTGTTTAGGAAATTGGGTGGGGAGAGGAGCAGATGGCATTTGCCCACCTTTCTGCTCCTCAACTCTCAAAATACCTGTTAACAAAGGGTAGAGGGAATGGGGAACCCTCTTCCCATACATGCAACCAAATCCTACTTGTGTATTCAGCTGCCATAAGTTTAGGTAGCTCCTCAAGCCCTGCATGTGCATTCTCTGTTTTCCCCCTCTACCTGCCAATATATAGCATATTTGGCTGCCTTGCTAGGGGTTGCAAGGCATAATTCCTTCACAATTTTTGATTAAATCAATCTCAAAGTTCTATTTAATTGAATAAATACACCTTATTCCTACTTCTTGACTTAAGGCACTCATCAGAAAACATTACTCAGCTCTGGAAATTAGATCTTGTTCCCTGTGGTTTCCATCATGAAAGACACAGTCCGTGTCTTTGGCAGCCCCATGGAGTAGAAGACAGGCAGCCTGGCTCGTTGGTGCGTGTCCCAGCTGTTGCTGAAACTGCTCAGCACTCCTTGTAGCAGAGTTGCCTGCAAAATTAGGAAATACGTCTGTAGAGAATGGACTGTCCTTTACTCTCTGGCAGTTGTTAAGCTTTGGGGAAGCCAGACCTGGGCAGTTTTCCTGCACGTTTCCCCTGTTTTGGGCCTGTTTTATGAGCAAGCCCCGGAGTGACTGTTTGGTTGCCAAGAATAAGTGTTACCAAGAAGTGTTACTCCAGAGCGCTCAGTCACACAGCACTGAGTGCCTGTGGCAAAAATAACTTTATGTAGATTGCATGAGTTACTGAGAGGAAGCTGAATTCCCTGAGGTTCTTGTAGGAGGGGGAAAAAAAGGCTTTTTTGTCCAACTATGTCATACTCCTGCAGTCATGCCAAAGCACGATGGTGTGCTGCTCCTGCTTTTCAGAGGCCTTTAAATTAATTGTTTTTCTCTGAGAACAAGGTGTCTGAAATATATTGCGATTAATGACATAGCAGATTTCCCTCCCCTCCCTGCAGGTTAAGCCTTTATAAGCAACAATGAAGAGGCTACTAGCATGGGGTACTGACATTTCTTCCTGACACCTGACAGATCCAGAAACTTTTTTTTTTCTCTCTCTGTGCATTTTTTCCGTTAATAGAAACTGTCACCTGTAATTGAGACTATCGCTTTGAAATGTGAGAATAATGCAGAAGTGTATGTAATTTAACTAATTTTGAGCCTGCTCATCCCCCTTGATAAAACAGACAACATTTTTAGTAATCCTATCCAGTCCTTTCCAGTCAGCAGTGCTTTGCTAGAAAAATGAGGCAAACCTCCATCACTTAAACCGTAAGGCAGAGGAAGGATGGTAGAGGCTGGGTTGACTACTTCAGCCTGGGCTTGGCCTGTTGTCCCTAGTGGTGATGGAGATTTGTCCTTTTTAAAGCATGCCAGACCAGTGACAGTACAGACGGCTGATGCTCCATCTTCACGTGGCACAGTCGACCCAGCACAAACGTTTTTTTTGGTGTTTTTTAAAATGTTGTTGCATAGCATGGGTTTGTGTCTGGTGAACTGGAGGTGGTATTTGGCAGTTTACCTGTTGCTGTAGGTAACTGAATCTGATTTGGCTGTCTCTGATGTTGGTAGAATGCCAAGCATTTCCTACACTGTGTACAAAAGAACAGGACAGATAAAATTGCTGAACCAACATTTTTTGTGGACTTGTTACCACCCTGGTACTTATGACCCAGCATATTTTTCTTTCTAAAGTCCTCTACGGGGTGCAGACTTTACGAAGTACCATTCCCTTGGTAAAGGTTTCAGTGTGTTTTAGATTTCAAAGAAGCAGTCTTCCCACTCCAGTTCTGCACTGGCTACATGAAAGTCGTTTGTTACTAAGTTATTAGGAAGAGGTTGAAGATAACTCACATACATTAATTTAGAAATACCTTGTAATTTTGAGAGCACAAAAGGCAGAAATGAGGTGTCTTCCCTTCTAGTCTTTGCAGTGAACTTGGTGCTGGAGGTTAGATAGCCGGTGCATCCGGCAGATGGGACACCCTTTTAGGAAAAGGAGTATAGATTTGGATGAATGCATATAGAAATAAGAGAGCCTGACATAATCTGGACAGGAACAGCAGTGTGACTCTGAAATAAATCTCAGTAAGACTCTGAAACCAAGCCTGCAGACATTGACTGGGAGGGGTTTTGGATCTTGGAACTGGAAATTTTTTCTGATGTATGTTAGTTTGTGGCGAGAAAGTCAAACTCTCGGCTCTAATTTTCTTCTTCCTTCATCAGTTTCCCAGAGACATGAGGTATGAGAAAGTGCAGTATGCAAAGTACAGGTGTGGGACCCAAAGATATGTACTCAAGAGCAATACCAGTATTCTAATTTGTGCTATGTGATTTCTTTATTGGTTGAGAATCTTGGTTAAATAGAGTAAGTGGGTATTTTATTCAATTGTGACTGTACTGTTTGAAATACACTGAGAAAATGAATAATTGATATCTCATAATACTGGCTGAATTTGGAGGGAAAAAAAGTTCAAATATTTTTAAAAGCCTATAAAATAGTTTAAATAATAGATGACTACACGTTACTGTGATTCCTCCCCCCTAATACATTTGGGGTATGTATTCATTTTCTTGAAGTGCAAATATTCTAAAAGAAAACATGGGGGAAGAAATGTTTAAAACTGGAAATCAACACAAGTGCCTTGCTGTAGGTGAATTAGAAATGGAGAACAAATTCTCCATGAAACAATACAGTGAACTTCCTCCCATGTTCAATCACTACTATGTCCCAAAAAGTGGTGATTGTGTAAACAAAGGATGCTGCGTACAAACCATTGAAGGGCTGTACAGAGTCATGTTATGTGGATACATAGTGTGCTGAGATGGGGTTGTTTTCCTGGCCAAAATATTTTTTCTTTCCTTATGTGGCATAGCTCTACTCAGTTTTTTGATGTGAACAAGTGCAAAGAATCCATCTTCGGCTTAACAAGTAGAAACCCCAGTGGAAGCTTTTATCTTTTTAACTTGCAATGGTTTTGGGGTGGCCTTCCATGTCTGACAGCTATTTCTGCTGCACAACAGTGCTGTTCAGCACAGCCCAGGTATGGCCAGAGACAGTTGCCCTGACAATTCACTGCTGATGAATCAGACTGGTTGTCTAGGCAACTGCCTTCAGCTCTAACTGGAAAAAGATGAGTTAAGACCAGAGTCTTAAAACTGCGAGTCTTCCAAGGGTCATCTCATCACACTTAAGGCTATTCTAATCTTTACAGGCACGTGCTGTAATGACACTGTCTGAGGACATAAGGGATAATCAACAAGAAATGACAAATGATTTGCTGCAGTGGAGAGCTGTTGCTGCCTCCACAGTGCAGGGATGATAGGTCTGATCCCTGGCATGGACTCCAAATCCCTATAGGAGGATGCAGAAGGTGGAGAGGAAACACTGAGTGTCCTCTTGTGCCCTGCAGATGTCTGGCATTTCACTAAATGATGCAAAATGTCAAACTCTTTCCCTACTGTTAATTTTTTTATGCTGTGCAGAGCAACCTTTTATAAGGTCCAGCGCAGACAGCACTTGGTAACTTAATGGAGGGGAGACTGTTTAGGAACAGCTGTCCCTGACTGATGGTAGTGCTGCCACCTGTTCTTGAGGATTGCCAGCACGTTTCTCAGAAAAAAGAAAAAAAACCACCTGTTTGTGGCTTTTTGATATATATGCATGCAGTGTCTTTCTTACATACAGTGCTTTATTGCACCAGTCTTGGGGCCATGCTGGTGTAAGGGAAGATGACAGAGGGCAGAAATAGATTTCCCTGTTCTTCTTTGATACACATCTTCCAGAAAGTTTCAAATAGACTAGCTGCTTCTAACACAGAGGTGGCAAAGTTGCTCATTCAGAATGACATGAAATCAGCTCTGATGTGAGGTCCTCATTGCACACACATTTAAATGCACAGCTGGGCAGCTGCTAAATAGCATGAACCAGGAGTGCTGAACCTGGAAAATGTACAGGGAATGTGTATGAGCGTGATCTTTGATAATTCTGGTTTTCTTTAAGATATATATCGGTGTGCTGAACTGACAAAGTAATAATTTTAGGCATTTGTGTAATTGATAAAAAACATTACTTCCTTCTCCTGAATCTGTGGCTGCGACGAAGGTGTCTTTTCCTAGACCTGTGCCTTACCTGTGAGGATGCAACTGGGGGGACTGCAGGTGGTCTGTACTGGGGAATTTAGAGGATGATGATGTAAAACAGAGGTGCTGGGGCACGGGAAATGGATGAAGCCAGCAGGTTAAGGAGGCAAATACAGGAATATAGGTGAGAGCCAAAAAAGCATATACAGCATCCTCTGGCAAAGATTTAAAAACAGCTTCCTCCCTGAGGGAGCTCCTTGCATAAGCCATCTCCATGGACTCAGATGTCCACTTCTGCCCCTTGCGAGCATGGCTGGAAGTAAAGCAAGTGCCATTTTTTAAGAAGCTGAGTTGGCTGTTGAGTGGAACTTAGAAGCTTCCATTATGTTTTGTCCCAGGTAAGGATGAAGTGTCTGTCTGTGTTTATGAGAGCTGCCAAATGTCTGTCTTCTACTTTTGTGTTGAAAATCTATGTGGCCAGACAGACCCTGTAGTATGAGCCTGAATAGAGAGTAATAAAAAGTAATAAAATGATATAATAGAATAGTCTTTGGGAGTAGGATATAATCAAAATGGTTTTGGTTTTGGTAGGGATTTTTTGTGGTTGTTTTTTTTTTCTTTTCCTAGTTAGGCGAAGACCATTGCTTCTGTATAGTTTTCCTTGAAGTCTGAACATATGAGGGTTCCGGATATTAACGTAACTACAAAAATTATCTGAAGCTTCTTCCCTTACAATGTGGAATTTTACGTGCTGGTGTATGTAATATAAAATCTATCCACGGCTAATCACAGTAACAAATTTCATGTGTCAATACAGACAGATGAAGCACATTTTGTATAAGCACATAGAAATGGTCACCTGAGACAGAATAGTTTTTTGTTGCAGTGCTTCTACCAGAACCCATCAACAATCTTGACAGTTCTAGTGTCCCGCTGAAATTGAAATGTTTCATGGGAATAGATTAATTACCACTAATAATCTTGACAGAATGCCATCAAAACATCTTGTTTTGATTTAAATGGAATATAGAATGCAAGTCAAAACAAGTCACAGGAGCTTGAAACAACATACTTCGGAGTTTTAAATTTAAAGTTCTCAATTCTTCATTAAAATGAGTTCTTAACGAAATAACTTGGAATTTATGACATGGAAAATTGTTCCAAATCTATCCCATAGTTTTCTATTCATAGTTTTCTTTCCTTTCTAGCTTATATTTTAATCAAATATATCCAAGGTGTATATATATATAGGTATATATATAACTTATTCTTGAAATGGTGATTATTTAAATTTGTAAAATCTCTATATGAATGTACTATTGGCTCTAGATTCAAAGCCTTTAATTATATTGAGTATTTTAATTGGTGCTGAGGATCAATATAATATGTTTATCACATTTTAGGGGGAAAAAAACCCAACTTAATCCTTTTCTTGATCATATCTACTGAAACTTTTGGAGGCTGTACTTAGGAAAGTGCTGTGCTTGAGACGCTGAGAAAGGCTTTCATTCTGCTTACCAGATACATCAAATGCTAACCTCATCATTTGTCTCTAGGAAATGATGCTATGACAGACCTTCTTAAGCTTGTTGCTGATTACTTTATCAGGAAAATGTAACCTGTTGTGGCACAGGATCCCAGCACAGCTGTAGCTCCCTGCTCTATTGCAAAAGGATTCATGGGATCTGAAAGCAAAACAAATGAGGTTCCTTTTTTGTACAGTGTCATGTTTGTTTCATAATAAAACAGGTGCAGAGGAGTACTGCAACTAATATTGGACAAGGAAAGGAGTAATGGTAAAGTCTAATGATGGATGGGAGGGAATGTGTGAATAAAATAGCTCAGGACCAACGAACACGGTCACACTGTGTCTAGGTCTTTTAAAGCAAATCCTGGCAGTAAGATACACAGGTGGGTCTGGGCAGCACCAGCTTGCAAATCCAGCTTTTAAAAGTTTGGTTGAGGTGAAATGCTGATGAATGCTGGTTCAGACTCCCCTTGTTGTTTTAGAAATTTCCTCTCCTGTTGGACTTGTGTGATAAGTATTCCCCTGGCTTGAGTAGCTGTGTTCAGTGCCAAATTTCAGTACAGAACTGGAAGTGTAACGCAGAGGTCTGTCTGTCAGAATCTCCTATGTTTAACAATAAAAGATATTTCACATTTTTCCACTGTGCGTGTGCTATACAGACATGAAAAAATACCAGATTTTTAAAAGGAGAAAGTGGTTTGGCTCATTCAATTGAGCCAAAGTCCATGGAAGAATATTGGGTTTTCCCCTGGGCTGAGCGTGAGGCATTTGTGATGATTTGCCCTAGGCTTCTGGACAAAAACTGCAGAAACACCTGGATATTAATTTTTTTTTTTTATCTCCATGAGAAATAAGAATTATTTATGGTAGCATTTAACTGTAACTATAACCAAGATTTATTCAGCAGCTTTACAGCCTTTTTTAGACTTGCTTTATATGATATCTTCACGTCTGTAAATATCTCAGTCTGTTTCTGTGAACTGTGAAGCTCACAGAGTGCTTCAAGATTTCTCATAAGGGCAGCTAATATATTTAAAATATCTTTGTGGCTCATACGAGAGACGTGCGGGCATGACAGGGGCAGGTATTTTATCAACACATTTCCTGATATTTAGCATGTAGGTAGATGCATACAAACTCGCTTTCCGCATTAAATGGCTGTTTTGGATCACTTTTATAAATACCCTGAAACTCTGCATGTTTTACTAAGGATTACTAAAGCTAATTGTTGCAATCATAGAAGCCATTATTATTTACATTCAGTAACAGATTTTCCTAGTTTCAGTCATTGCTTTAGAGCTTTATTTACTTTGTACTTTTCTGTTTTGTTTTCTAAAGATGTAATGAGCATTGTGGTTTTCTTGGTTTAGTGTCAGTTTAAATAATTCTAGCAGAAAACTTTGTATGTAAAGAAAAGTTAGGTGTAGAAGTATAATTTGTTGATGTAACAGTCTATGAACTAAGTCAAGTTACAAGGTGAGATGTAAGGAATTTGCTGAATGTGAAGTGGAAGGATTAAATATTCTAAGATCCACTCTATGCTTCAAGACAACTACTGTTTGTGTTTTCTGCACACACTTAACACAAGATAGTGTTTTATGACTAATGTAATGGAATGTAATCTACATTCCCTGCAAAATTTAGATGTTAACACCCCAATTCATAGGGAAAAACGTGGTGCTGATTTTCCGTTGAGGACTATAGATGCCATATTGAAATATATAAAATAATTAATATCCATATTTTGATTCTCATGATGTCTCCAAGTCCTCCTATAGTGTTCAATTTAAAGCAGAGAAACTCATCTATTTTTCTAATTGAAATTTCCCACGTCATTCTTTTCTCTAGGTATTTTAAGAAAGCATAATATATCTATATAAACACTTGCTCTCAAATGGTTTGGAGGGTTTGCCAAGGTATGTTTTCCTCTCTTATTTAATAAAAAAAGAGAACCCTACATATGATGAGCTTTGTCCCATTTTTAGTGTGTCCTTAATCCTCAAGCTATTTTCTAGTACAACAACTAGGAGTCAGCAAATGAAGCTAATAGGATACGTGATCAAAACAAGGAAAAGGAAGTAGTTTTTCACACAGCAGGCAACGGACACATAGCTACTTGCCAAAGAAAGCTGTGAATGCAAAGATCTTTTATTCAGTAGGAGATCTGACTTGGGAAATGCCCCAAACAGAAAATACTTGAAGGCTGGAAAAGGAAGTATCCTTTTCCTTTTAAGGCATATATTTGCCTTATTCCCTCTTTCCTCTGGGTCTCCATGTATTGCTTCTGCTGCAGACAGCATACCGAGCTCGGCAGCCCTGTGGTCTGAGCCTGCACAACTCTTCTGCTGTTTTTACTGGATTTCACGCTTTGCACTGTTAGTCTTTCCATGGCTTTTATGGAAACAGAATAACACCCCAGAGGTAGCTGCATGCCAGCATTTGCTGATGTAATTCCTTTGAGATGAAAGGAGCTCTATAAGTAAATACAGAGGCAAAGCATGTTCTAACCTAGCACTTTTGATGAGACAGTGAAATGATTTAGAGACCAATAAATGTGAATAACTCTCAGCAGTTTTCTTGCAGCTATCCACACTTCAAGCAAACAAGTGTTGTTCTCTATTGCTTATAAAATTGCTACTGAAATAATAATTGAAACTGTTGAGGTTCTTACCTGGAAATCTGTGCAGACAATAAAAGGTGCCCATTTTCCAGACATAAACACAGAACCATTGAGTTAGGGAAGAAACACAAATGGTATGAACAGAGAGGGATTTGGCAGTGCTGGGTAATGTGCTTCCTTTCTAGCTCCTTGCTTCGGTGTTTTTGTTTTTTGTTTTTTTTTTAAGCTCCTCCATGTGCTCCTTCACTCCTGGCTGATTATTCCAGTGTCAGCAAATAATGGTCAGGAGGAGGAGGCAGAACTTGCTGTCCCAGAGAAGAAAAGACATCATCCCTTCTCTGTCCCTTTGACTTGCAGCCTGGCTCCAGACTGGGAAGGCACTCTCTTTGTTGTTCAGGGCAGTTCCAGCGGAATTTGATAGCCCTATATTTGGAGGGAAAGGAATTACAGCACTGCTTATAGTCTAGCCGGACCAAGTCTGCATGACTATGCTCCCATCCATGGTTATTTCCCACTCACACAAACAGGTGTCAAACAAGTATTTTTGTCTTAATCTATTTGATTAACTGCATGTGCCATATACAGATAAAAAGAGTTAATGATTACATGTAGTCTGGCCTTGCTTTCCTGTCTCTTGCATATGAATAAGGGTGAATGCAAGCAGACAAATAATAGGACTTGTTCCATCATCTTGAGGGTATGTTGTGGCCAAAAAGTACCTGGCATCCCCTTTGACCACCATCTGCTCTTGACTTGAGTTCTTGGTGATATTTAGTCAACAAGTGTGTCTGCCTGTCAAAGAACTAGCAAACTTTCTGCATATGCTGTGTAATGGAAAATCATTTTATGTGCTATGTTGCCTCTGCCAGTGGAAGCCACACAGAACATAACAGAAAAAAACAGGGGACTATATCATGGTGTGGGTGAGTAGGCAGGAGGGTTGCTTTTTATCAGATATATTTCTTAA
The DNA here is from genome assembly GCA_003697955.1 of Calidris pygmaea. NCBI lineage: Eukaryota > Metazoa > Chordata > Aves > Charadriiformes > Scolopacidae > Calidris > Calidris pygmaea. Next base: position 5,064,141 of record QJSC01006438.1, read on the forward strand.
AGAACTGGTCATGGAGAAGGACCAAAACTTGCTCTTTTCAAAGAAGCAGATGGTATTTATGGCCTGTCGCTGTTGCTCTCCTGGCATGGAAGGATGCACCCTAAGGAGGCACTGGGAACTCCAATGTTAATCATGAGCAAAAAGGCTGAATACTGTGCATTAAAATAGAAAGCACTGTTCAAAACAGTGCACAGAAAGAGTATGAGTGCTAGAAGAGAAGAATCTCAAAAAGGAAATAATACTTGGCAACTATTCTAGAGACTGATGCATGGGGAACATCTCACTTAATCCATCACAGGAGAGCTCTAACAACAGAGGGAACGGTGGGAACTAAGCCCCCAAACAGCAAAAAGCTGAATTGTCTCGCTCTGTGTTTAAATGCCAAAAGGAAATTAGTATAATGTTTCCCCATCTGTTCCACTGGGACCAAAGTTCTTCAAAATGCTTCTCTTGCTTAGTGGGCAGGAAAATGCCAGGAAACATTTAATGTTAACAAGTCTGCTATACCAAACTGTTCCTAGCCTAGATTTACATGCACTGGTTTTAACAGTGCTCTTATCTGTGCTTTTGTTATTTAACACTTTAATTCTTGTATGGGCAAGAAATCTCAGCTGTGGGATTGGATTCTATTGCCCTCCGTACTCTAAGAACACCCATGCAAAAAGATTTCTGTAACAGATCCATGCTCTGGAGACAGGGACAGAAAATAAGAATTGTAAAGTCATATGAGCACAGACTTCATATTGGCTGATGTTCTGATGGGCTTTATGGGAATACAAGAAAAACATCTGCATTTACTTCCTTTGTCAGTCTAATGGCACAGCCCTTTTATCAGGGCAAATTAATGAACTGCTGAATCTTGGCCCATGTGTCTTTCATTTCTTTGCTCTGATACAAGGAGGCAGAAAGCTTGATCCATCAATGTGAATATACTCTTTGGTCCTTGCTACAGCTGTTGCAGGAGAGGTTACCTCCTGTAGATGGGCAGTGGTGTGTCATGTTGTTGCAGAATCTCTGCCAGGAATTAGCTCATGTGCTTCTCTTAGCAATAAGAAAAAATAAAAAGCTGGTCAAGAAGTCCTGCCTTCATTATTACTGAGTGTATTTTTTTGCATGCTGTTAGGCTGACTAAATGTAAAAGGCTAATTTTTGGAAGGCCACCCAGTCATATAAAGTTGCCTGATTTTGCTTTTATATTTCAACACCTATTTTCTTTGGTAAGGGTTCATGTGCTGCTTTCAAAGAGTACCTATACTTCAAATGCAGTGGTTTGAGCAACTTATTTCAAAAATACCTTAACATTTATCAAAGTCATGATATATTAGTGTTGCAATTTGGTGCATTCAGTTACAGATGGGAAGAAATTGAATACCTCCTATGTTAGTTGCAATAGCTTAATCTCTTAGCATTAAAAAAAAAAAATAATTTCTAAACCATCTTTACATGCTTCAGCAGCCAGTCCTCCTTTAATATTGCTATTGATTTTGCTCCCAGAGACTTGATTGTTGTTTCCTTAAGATTGGGGGAGGGAAGGGGATTTGTTGTCCAAAACTGCTTTTGACATTAAAATGTTGGACAGACCTCATTACATCCGCAGAGAGCACTAAGAGTTATTTTAAAAGATACACCAAAAATTATGCTTTTTAAAATTGAGTGATGGAGAGATGTATATGTGTTCACACAGAAGTAATCTTCCACTGCCTTGATGCAATCCAATGAATTTTAATGTAAAATTTAGCATCCGTTTTCAGCCACCTTGGAGCGAAGCTCTGATTCTTGTGTGTTTGAAATCCTAGGCATGCCTAGGCACAGCAGCTGAGAGCTCTGCACTCAGTGAGAAGCCAGGGGAGACTGGGGAGGCTCTTCCATCTGATGGGGACTCAGTGAAGTATGTGGATCCTGACAAAAAGATGTAATAAAATGCAATGTTTCCATAATGGCAAAGTAAGGAGGTACCCAGGACCAGTGTGTCCCAAGAACCCCTGTGGGCATGGGTGCAGTTGTGAGCAAAGAGGACTGGTTCCTGAATGGTCATCCCTGCTTCTTGTCTGACAGTGCTATGCCTTTCTGTCTCAGGGTTTAGCTCTAATATCTAATAAGCATGATGATTTGTATGCTTGCATTCTCCTACCAGCTCTTAAAGCTTAAATAAATACTTAAACATGTTCAGGGTTAGAGCAATACTCTGCTGTGTTCTGTTAGTGACAGAGCGGTGTTTTTGTTTACCAGTGGATTGCTGATTACTGTCTGTTATCAGTGATAATTGAACTCATTTTCTCCATACAGCAACTTGTGTGTGCTACTTCATTTGCATTAAGCATTGCAGACAACCATGGAAATGACCTTTTTTAATTGAAAGGGAACTGTTTTCTAGTCAAGTTCAATAAACCTAAGCTGGCAAAAACATCTGCTCTGATTTGATAGTAATGAGAATTTTACAAATTCAACAGTAAAGTTATCCTAGTGCTTTTTTCCTTGGTTATAAAACACATGCATTTAGGCATTTGCTAGTACAGAGAAGCATGAGGAGCTGAAGTGTCTCTGCTCACGCTCAAACAAGGGCATCAAAGCAGAGACAACAATTTCTGAAACACAGCTTGTGTCACCAGGCAGGTGATTGAAATAGGCTTCAGTGTCGTAGCAAGTAAAGATGCAGGCCTAGCTCACCGCTGCAGTCAAATGTGTTTCTGACCTGGTAGACCTTAAAACGTGATTTAGAGCGTTCCTAAACTAGGATCAAAAGACATAAAATTCCCAAATGTTATTGATCTTGATTAAGCAAACAACAATTAGATTTCCTGTATGTTGCAGCCCTGATTTCGATGTTTTCCAGACGAATGGCAACACACAGCAGCTGAGTATCTGCCTCTTCACATCATTCTGCAGTAACACAGGTGTTTATTGCAGGGCTATTTAATCAAATGCTCCTAGAATCGACCATGCTTTATCATGTTCCTTAAATTAATCACAGCTGAACTGGTCAAGGCCAATACTATTTCTTGAGAAGTAGCTGACTGATGGAGTCCTTTAGATGAAGAGGAGGAAGAGAACACAGATCTGTTCTGCAAGTAAACATTTGTTTGAGCTTGAACTTTGGGATTAACTCTTCTGTATGGGGAATGACATGAACACAGTTCACTTTTTATTGCTGATCAAGTAGGCGTGTAAAATTCAGTAAAATTTCTGTAGGTGAGAAATACTCATAGGAAACTGTGGAAAGGAAACTTTTACAAGAAAATGGAGCTAGTTAACCCTTTTATCCCATGTCCTATGAGAGTATCATGAGGGGGGAACCATGTTGTAGGGAAAAATGGCTTGTATATATAAGCTCAGACTTTCAGAATGACTCAACTGTTCAGCTGTATTGTACTTCAGAAATTGCATGCAGTCTCTTGGGGAACACAAACTTAAGAAATAATTATCCTATGCCATAAGGTTCTTTAGAAAAATAATTTAGCGGCAAAAATTATTGGAGAAAACGGATGATTTTGTCAGGCAAGGTATTTCTGTATTTAGATGTCACAGATTTTCGTGGACTTAATGCTTATGCCTTTTGGGAATTTATTTATTTAAAGAAACTCTCCCCCCTCTATCTTGATTTAATTACATGCTATAAGCTCAGTGAAGAGAGTCTGTCTTTGTTATACTGTGAAATAAACTTGCTCAGTTCAGTTTATATTTTTATCAAAGACTGGATTGGTAAACAAATGCAGGCAGCTTCCAAGCATTTTATATTTCTGGTTATCTAACAAGTATTAATTAACTAAGATGGAAAAGCATCTAAGAGGGAGGTACTTCAGGCCATGAAGATATGACCTTATAACCTGTGGTGTTAGCACAGGTGTAAAAGAGTGTTTGGAGTTTATATCAGAGATTTCATCATTTCTGCTATGTGTGTTTTTCAATAGTCTTTATTTGTTGAAGCTGCACAAAGTATAGAAAAATATTTTTGCTGTTCATTATTGCAATGTTGATGCTTGTGAATTAGCAGTATATTTTTGTTCTGTGAGCTCACTGGCAAAAAGACTGCCTGTCGTGAGGTCTGCAAGAGCAGAATTTGGGCTTAATGGCTCTTGCAACTTGAACGGGAATGTGGATGAAGTTACAAAAGTATGGTAATGCTGCACGCAGATGCTTTAGTGCGGAGATCTGGTGTTAGAAGCCAGCATAACAAACAGCATTTCCTTCTCTAATATTGGCTTGAAGCACTGGAAAAGCAGCCCTTACCAGGAGGGTGGAAGAATGTGAATATGTCCTATAGCATGGTGCGTTGCATCCATGAGGCAGGAGAGAATTTTCTGCAAAAGCTGGTACATCTTCAATTTTTGAAAAATGTATGTTCTTAAATTTTGTGACTTGGAAAACTCTGATTATGAACATATGTAACACATCAATGTGTTTTTATAATTGGTCATCAGAGAAACATCTGCCTTTTAAGACATTCTCGGTTTTTAGCTGTGGACATTTCTAAGTGGCACCTTTACAGATCCTGATGTTGACTCTGGAAGTTTGCTTGGAGGCTGTCACAGTCAGGGCTCTTGCAGGTTTCAACCTTTTGTTACCTGCCCAACAGTGTCACTGTGGTAGAATCAAGAAGAATTCATCCCCACTGCACCTGGTGGTGCAGAAAGAGAGACCAGAGGTGGCTTCTGCCTTGTGCAAGTTGCTAGTGGAATAGAGAGGACAGATGGAGGACAAGAAGGCACAGGAGAATGTATAGCCAACTGATGAGAAAATGAGAATGGGTATTTTGTGTCTGTTGGAGTTTTTCTGGCATTAGAATTACAGGTGGACTACACAGAAGGATGAGGCAGGAATGGGAGTAAAGAGAACAGGAAGAAGAGGAAGAAAAATAGCTGAAGACAGGCCAGAAAGCTGACCTGAGACAGACTGAAACAGATTTTTGAGAGGCTGGAACAAACAGGGAGAGGTTCAGTCAAAACTACTTTCTTACAGGTATTCTCTGATATCTTCCTGGTTTATATATGTTTTTTCTGCAGAAGCATAGTTGGCTTTGCTCCCTGTCTGGTGGATGGTGTAGTGTACTGTGCATTCCCAGGTGCAGACCCTGACCTACCCCTTCTCCAGCGTAGCAGCACCTAGTTCTAACTGCCTGTGAAAACCTGCCCAATCCACATAACCATTCTTTGGCTATCTTCTTAGAAACAGATCTTTATAAGCATGATTTTTTTTTGCTGAAGTTTTCTGATTTCTTATCTTGAAAATCCAGATTCACTAATTATTGCCTCAGCTATCAGAGCCAAATTTTAGCATTAGAGGTTGACTCTGTTGGAGCTTAACCAAATATTACTAGCTCAAGAAAGAACTTATTATTTTTATCTTTGCAATTTCATTTGGTAAATAAATGTAAAATAGCTTGTAAGAGTTTTTTTAGACTGCAAAATCTTTTGCTCTGATGAATCAAAAATATACTTTTGTAATATTGTAGCTGAGTGGATTTGAAGTTATACACCGAGTTGAGATTTCAGTACTTAGTGAAACTTTCATTCTACATTCTGTAAACATTCTGTGGTGTTTTCCTTTGAATAGAGCTGCAACTTAAAGGTACTTACATTAATTTGCCTTCTAGTCCTCTTATGCCAAATAGGGTAATTGAAACTCTTCCTTCTTCAGTCTGAAAATGGTTTCATTAAAAAAAAATGTCTGCTCTGTTACAAATAACATCTTACGGTTCACAGCAATTTTCTGCATAAAGTTTCTGTGTGAACTATTCAGTCAACAAGAAGAAGAATGCTCTACCGAACACACAGGGAAGTCACTCTATCCAAAATACATGTGCGCATGCACAAAGGAAGCCAAGCATATATGTGGGAAGAAAACAAACTTTATCCCTGGTGGAAACAACAAACAAAACGTTTTTGTAGGCAAATGGGATTTAGAGTGGCTGTGTACTTTTTAACTACCTCTGAAGGACCTTGGGAGCTTTAATGTCTGGAAAGAAACTGAAAGGTGTAATACATAAAATGTTAATGATAAAAGGGGAGCAGGTGCTTTTTCTCTCTTGGTAATTCATAATTAATGTTTTCAAAGCTGGAGAAGGTAGGGGGTTTTGTTTGTTTTCTCTCTTTATAACTTGGGGAATTTTAGAGCACAGTAAACAATGGGTTTTCCATTCCAGTGAACAAGCTGTTCTGAGCTCTCAAGCTGTAGCTTTCAGCCCATTAGATTGAATCCTGCTGGAGTGATGGATGCTGCAGCCACCATTCAGTGTTACCAGTCTGGTGTGTCTCCATGCTTAATTAGTCAGTGAAATCAGATTGAAAGGCAGCAGTTGCCTTGACAGAACCACTGAGAGGGGTTAGTTGTCATGAGTTGGGTTTTTTATGCACTAAATGTTTGGCTCCCAGGGGATGAGAGTTGGCTGGAGCCTGAAGCAAAGAAGGTGGAAGAAGGAGTGAGCATTTAGCCAAGAGGTGTGGAAAATGCCTCGCAGTAAAGAGCAAACAGGATCTGGTTCTCTTGGCGCAAGGCTACTAACCATAGGGCAGTGTTTCAACATCATACAGGGGCTGGGCAAATTGAACTCCAGCCTTGCTTTCTGAGCAGCTGAGCGCCTGCCTTTCCTCAGCATGCAAAGTAGCTATGAGATAGCACCGTAATTGCATAAAAGACTACAGTTTTAAATATTCTCAGTGCAGTTCCAGGGCCAGATGCCAACTGGTGCTGGTGGTTGGGCTACATGGGGAATGGATTCAAAGCATTCATAGTTTAAAGTAGGCCTTATCCCAAGCCCACCTACTCCTTGACTGTTTTTCAGGAAAGACTGCTCTGTCCCAGCCTCTGTAAGCCGAGTATCAGCTCTGGTGACAAGAAGCTATGGTAATAGTTTGCTCTCGTTGCAGATCATGCAGCCTGGAAAACAGTTTGCCTTAGAGGGAGCATACCCGAGGAGACGAGGGGAGCTATTTATCCCCACTTACTTGGCACTGGTGAGACAGCAACCAGAGTGCTGGATCCAGTTCTAAAGGAGGTGATTCCTCATTAGCTGCCTCTGGCTGTGACTGCAGGCGCTCTGCTTTTACAGGCTTTGCAGTGAGTGCTGTTGCTTGCACTGGGCTGGAGAAGCATGAGATTGTTTTGCTGGTTATGTAAAGGGCTCTGTTTCCCAGCTAGACACTGGGTTTTGATCTTTGTTCCTTGTGTATCTCCATTTCAAGTGTTCCATAGAGACTTTCAACTAGATCCCCAGGGCTCAAGCTCAGATGGTGAAAACCATTGCACCTTTGTTTTGGTTTGGTTTTTGTTTTAAAAAAGACTCTCTGGGTCCAGTCCCTGTGTGGAGGCCTTGCTGTTAGATACTATGTGGCAGAAGGCACATCTGCATTATAAGCATGGCAACAGATATAACAAAGACACTAATTAAAGAAACTCTTCCACTGATGTCTCTGTAAATTGCACTCTTGGGTAACTGACTCTTTATTGTTATTATACTTTCTCCATAGCATCTCCTCAAACAGAGGACTTCCTTCTGCCTATGTTTTTTAAGAAGAATCGTTCTTTTGTGGATCGGCAGACATCAAATTAGAAACAGTTTATGTCCATGTTCTAATAAAAAGTCAAACATTACTAATAAACTCCACTAAGGTATCTGGAGTTTATAAGCCCACCAGACAGGGAGAAACATTTGGGAAGCAGCAAACTGGAGGGAAGGCAGCTACAGTTTCCTAAATGAAAGGACTTAAGAGGTGCTTACAAGGAGAGTAGGAGAAGCACCGTGTGATGCAAGGAGACAAGCATTACTAACCAGACACTGTTTACCCAGGAGAAATGCCTGCTACCCATGTCTGAACAATTTGCTCCTTTTCTGTCATTCCCCATTGTCCTAGATGTGCGTTCTGTTCTGTTGAATATGAAAACACCATATCCAATGTGAGGTTTTTTTGTTGCCGTATTTTGTTTTTTATTGTCTTGGTTTTGTTTTTTCTTTTACCTTAATGACATCTAAAGACGTTTAAACTGTGTGAAAACCTCATATGAATCTGAGAATTGTAGTAAGAAACCAACTGAGAGTATAAAGCTAAGGACCCAGGAAATGCAGGAAATATTTTGGTGAAGTTCAGGTCTAATTGTTGTGATTCAGGTGATACAATTACCTCCAGTACCATGACCAGATCCACAGTGGAACATCTAGGAAGTAGTACTGAGTGCCTGTAGACTAGGTGACTGATCAGCATGGGGATGTTTTCCTTGTCACAAAGACTTCTGTCTGTTATTTTCAATGGGTTTATGCTGGTGAGGTGAGGAGCATCCTCAGCCTTCATCAACTTCACCATGAGTTTGGGATGCTTAGCAAGCTGCTGGACTAGTCTCCAACTGCAATACAGTGTCTTCATACACCAGAGCATGACTGCTTTGTGCAGTAGTTTTGGAGCAGTCAGGAACTTACACTGCAGTTAGGCTTGAGAAGCTTTGGAGACAGAAATACATATGTTGAAGTCCAGGTCCATTCTCATCCAAGTGAGAAAAGTAGTTGCCTTCAGTTTCATGTGTAGTCATGAGAGACGTATAGCTCGCGGGCCAAATCAATCTACCTAAGAACTATCCCCTCAGATCCCTTGAGCCACATAAGCACAGGTGGGATGAATTCAGGCTGTAGCTAATAATCCTGAAGCAGCCCTTGATCCTTATCTTGCTTAATTTTCTGAATCAACCTGTTGTGTTTATTGACTCACCTTTTTTATCTTCCTATTGCTATTTTTAAAATATTGTCTGTGTTAAGTAGGGATTACTGCTCTCCCTCTGTTTTGCCCATAGCCTAACAGAATGGCAACATCACCTGAGTAAAGCTTGCCTGTGTGCTGCTGTGAGTGGCTTTGAAGAGACAAGTGGTTTACGACTGAATTAAGGAAGCTTCTGTCTTTTAGGTTCATTGTCTTTATCCTGCCAAGTATTTTATCAGGTCCTTAAACTAGCTAAGTATTCCTGACATGGTGCTACTCCCAAGTGTCCTTTTCCAACAGTTTTGCTACATTGCAAGCATACTTTAGCTGCTTGCTGTCTTCAAACAGCTCACAGTCATGTTATTAAGAGCCAACTTAAGCTGAAACCTTAAGCAAAAACATCTTTAGCTAAGGCAAGCTCCTAAAACTCCTCAGGACTTGAAGGCAGTTTTACTAATTTGTACTGCAAACACCTGAGTGAAGGCAGAGAGCCTAACACCTTATACCAGAAATCATCTGAATAACACTGTGTATGTGTAAGCACCTGAAAGCCTGTGTAGTATAACATACTGTTCTAAAACAAGGAAGATGGCTTGTGGCAATGCTAGGCTTAAGCTAGGAAAAGCTGTGAAACTGTCACAGGCGATGATCAGGCAATAGACTTCCCTGAATGTGTGCCTCATGAGGGCAAGTGAGAATGACAGCTCTAAAGCCATACTGCTCAGTGGCAGCTTGAGTAAATTTTGTTTGCTTCTAGTGCAAAAGACAGCCTTCTGGCCGTCAAAGGTTAACACAGGCAGTTCACAGTGAATCAACAAGACAACTGCTAACAGAGGAACAGCAAAAATATTCAGAGGAGCAGAGGGAGCAAATACCTTTTATAGGATAGGGTGAGTCCTTGTACAGGGAACAGGAACAATCTGAAGACAGACACCAGGTTTACAAACAGACCTTGGAAACTTCAAAACTGTAGGTTTCCAGCACTTGCGTTCTAGCTGAATCAGCTCCTGGAGAAAACTACTCTGTATCTCATATGCCCAAATCTACCAGTGTAATGTTTGTTACTCACAGTAGGAGCTGCCTGAAAATAAGCCTTTGAACTAAAACTAGCTCTTTCATATCTCTCTTGCACAAATTTGACTCATAATCTTATGGCTTGTAAGTGGATGTTCCAGACCACAGCCTGTCAGTGTTGTCACCCTTTGTTAGAGCAAACCTTATAAGAACAAATAAAAACCCTCAATGTAAAGAGCTCATCTTTCCTGCAAAACTCTTCAGGCCTGGCTTGCCTGTGGCTTGGAGGGGTTCACAGGAACAGTTCTATCCTCTCTCAGATCTAATAATAATGTTTCTTTCCTCAGTATCCAGTAATTTTTGCAATGCTGTGTGCCATAGAAATGCTGGACTCCCATAAAGACTGCTTTCCTATAGAACCAGAGAAAAATTACTTTCTTGCTCACTAGTGATGTAGCCAAAGGTTGTTGAGGGCTACCACACTTTATGGCAGTACAAAGGGCCAAAGGCGATAGAAGAAGTTGTGCAAAAGCCGTAAACACATCATGTTCTATTTTAAAGCATTCATGAATTTGTTTCCCTTTGCTAATATTTAATGAAAATTCAGAAAGGGGACAGTATTTGTTTGACAGGTGTGTTTTCGTGTGTGCTGTGCTCCTAAATCATGGTAAATGGTGAAGGCTTTCCAGGTTTCATCTTTAGCTTTGGCAGAGAGTAATTTAGAGGAGTGTGCTTTGGTAGACGTGAAGACTAATGCTAGATGGGATTATAAAATTCAAGAAAAGTCTTAGACAGCATGATGGAGTGAAGAAAAAGAGATTTTGGTAGAAGTGTACATTTTGTTCACGTGTGCCTTAGCGGCGCACAAATGCCACCAAATACCTTTGATGCAGTGTTTATTCAAAAGGAAATCTGAAATGAACATTGGTAATAGTTGTTGCCCTGTGATTTGAAATAGTTGTTTAGTATTCAGATATAAAGTTTCAGAAATTTTTTTGGTTAGTTGGTTTGGGGTTCTTTCGTTTACTGTTTAAATTAGAACGCAATGTTTATTTGCAGATTTTTGGGGGTTTAGGTATATTTCTAAGTAAGGAAAATCATCTGACTTGTTTTTTAGTTTTGCTCTGTGAATCATTTCCAGTATGACAAAAAAAAGCCCCATGGATGAAATTGCAAAAAATAAATTGGCTTTTGGACTTCAGGGTATGAAGGGAAAACAAACACTTTGGAAAGCTCTTAGTCATTGGAAATAATATGATTTTCTAGTTGAAGTTTGCTTTTCTTTTACTGTAAGGGGCAAATAATGTGCTAAAAGATAAATAAATTCCACCTTGTTGCCTTTAGAAGGAAGGACCATAATTCAGTAACATCAGCTGCCGGCTCAGCCTCTAAAAAGGGAGAAATATCGCCATCTTGAGGTTACTGTTCTGTATGGTGACTAAGATAAGCTAATGAGAGAAGCATTCAGCTGCAACTAATTAAAAATAAAATATCTTCAGTTCTTGCTGAAAGGCTCTGATGGAACACAAAAACAGAGTTAATGCAACAGAGAAAGGTTGATTTTTCTTTATCTGCACCCTTTTCTTCTAAAGAAAAAAACTTTGAAAAATGCCTTTGTCAGGTGTTCTTTTTGTTAAATAATAGGAAAAAAAGTGATATTTTGAAAGTATTTCTTAAAATTAAGACAGCCTAACTACCACTTCTGTCTTCAAATAAAAAAGCCTGCAATAGTTTTTACAGGAATCACACCGCAGTAGATTCAAGTTCCTAGTAATTGTTAACATGTCATTTTGTGTGTTTTGACTGTACTAGGGGATTCTATTTTGAGAATTGTAACTTGTAAATTCTACTATGTCAAGACCCCCACACACAGAAACCTTGTTATGTATCACCCTGAAACCAAATTATTATATTCATAGGGATTGTTTTCTGAAGGTCTAAGCTGAGGGGACAGAAAAATGTAATCTGAAATGTATGCATGTTCCTAATTCTTAACATTGTTGAATTAAATGATCCAAGATCTAGGTGGACAAATTGAAAACAAATGTTGAATTTTAGCCCTTAAAATCTCTGTTATTTCAGCAGAATATATGTGGGGTTGAAGTTCCATAGAACTTCACAATATTTCAAAGGCAGGCTTTGAGTGTGTACTTCCAGATGAAAACAAAAGATCATCTGGGAGCAATTTTATAATTCTTTCTTATGTTCTTGACCTGGCCACTGTCTTTCTGATTAACTTTGAACCTCTTGCTGAATGCATGTGTTCTAGCATTTTTGCCCATAAGAGAGACGATTGGCTACCTGAAATTCATGAATGCTATGAGATCCACAGGTAATGCCCAATGCTCTCAGAAAATTTCTTTGCTGTGTAGATACAAAGGGTGGTTGGCAGGACATTCAGGACACTTAGGGAAGGTGGGGTGCATTAGCGTTGCTCTGTGCTGGTTCTTTGAGAGTCTTCACTGCAGGTCTCTGAGTGTGGAAAAAGTGCCTCTCAAAACCACCTCTGCTGTGCTACTGAGTGCTGCGTGTGTTAATTGCATCATGGCATCATCTTACTTTTAGAGGAATTCTGTATTTCTGCAGTTATGGTTGTGTCCATACTTTGTACTATGTTTACAGTTTTCTTTTTTATGGGCTAAACTACAAAAATAGTATCTCGGCTTTGAGACAAAGTCTGTGGGAAAGAACTTGTGGAAATACAGAAACTGTAGTGGATTTTACAATGGAACAGCTTTTCTCCTTTGCTCCATTCTACATCCTTCAGACTCGCACATTAACTACAGTGATTTAATTTGGTTGGGTTTTTTTTTGTTTTTTTTTTTAATGGGGAATGGATTTCTTCAATATCCTGTCTAGTGCCTCCATTTCTGTTTAAAAAAAATAGGGCAAAGGTAGTGCTCAAAATAGAAGCTTCAGGAGTCCTGTTTTCTAAAAGTTTAGTATTGTTTCAGGTCAAGGCAGAGGTTTAACAAAAGTCCATTTAATTTTTCTGACAGCAGCCAGTAGAAGATGTAAAGCGAACAGTGTGAGAAGCAGCCAAGAATATTTCACCATCCAGTTTTCCACTCAGATTATCAAGTCTAATATTAAAAGAGTGATGTGGACATATTCATGTATTTATTTATATTCAAATACACAAGACTTTGTTGTTGGGTTAAAGAAATAACTCAGCCATGCCAGGAATCAGCCTCCTGGCATGTAACTCAAAGGAAAACGTTTCTTGCTGGATGGAGGCATTAGCACAAAAAGCTACTATCAGATATGCTAGGGAAGGGTGGAAAATATGCATCCTCATTACTGGAACCATTGCGAGCAAGGAGAGGAGGTAATAACCCTTTAAAACGGGATCAAGCCTAACATGAAAGAGGCAAAATACTTATCTGATACATTTCCTCTACCGTTGTCGGTGATGTGCTAGCCCTGGCCCCTGGAATGCACTGAATGGCAGGTGACCGTAAATGTGAGTACCCTCTTCCAAAAGAGCAGTGCTGGCTGGGCTGCGGCACTGAGTGGTTCTGGGGTGCCCTGGAAATCGCCCACGGTCCACAGTGGAGCTCGCTCTCTCTCAAAGTGTATGGTGTGAGTGCCTGAAGACAGAATGGAGCTGCTTCTGAGTGAGAGTTATGTCTGTTGAGTTTGTCACCCCAGATATGACGAAGACTGTGTGACTATTAGTCTTGGGAGATACACAGTTAAGATTAGAGCCATGCTTGCGCAGATGGCACTCAATTTTCCCTTTTGGTCCCCCTTTTTGCTCCCAGAAATCAGAGTGAAGCAGAACTGGCTTGTGAGAATGAAATAACAGAAATCTCTTGTCACTTGTAAGAAAATACAATAAATAACTCTAGCCATTGGGTTACTCCCATGTTCTTGCTTTCTTTCCTGTCGGGGGGAAATAGTGAGCTCATAACTGTTCTTTGACTGTGTCATCTAGCTGGCGAGTATTGTGATTTAGTGCTAAAACTGCAGTATTGGTGGGTCTGAGAACGTACACATTGACAGTAAGGATTTTTCAAAAATCTGATCTTAAAAATTAGTTTAGGTATTTTATTTTGTTCCAAGACTTTTGGATATTTCAGAGGTCAAGGTTTTCAAGTTTTCCTCCATAAACCTGGCAGCAGAATGCTTCTATAGGAAAGTGCTCAACCAGGAGCCCTTCTTTAAGAAAAAAAAGTTAAGTATCCTGAGAATCTGGATAAATATGTTGTTGTCCATGCTCGTGACTTTTGTGAGCTTTCCCTTTACCCTTTAAAGGAAACGACGCATAGTCCTCCTGCATCAGACCAACTCTGCTCTAGTAAAAGCTGACTCTGCTCTTAGACATGTTTCCGTGTTCTTGGTTCCCCTGGTCAGCACAAAGACTGCAGGATCTTGAGGGACTGCATTGAGGATCAGAGGTTTGGCTGAAGCCTGTGGTCTCTTTCAGACCTCCCTGCTGCCTTGGTCATGTCCTTTAAAGACTTTGTCTGGGCTCAGTGGGGAACAGTGAAGATGCACTAATGGTGTCCTGAGCGAAACTTCATTAATAGGTAACAAGGTTTTCTATACTGTGGTAACAGAAGGCATTTTGGTATCTCAGCTGCTTGTGTCTTGGTCTGAGACTCCTGTCCCTGACTCCTGGTAAACCAGGTATTGATAAGCTCTGCCTTTGATAAGATTTCTAATGTGGGGGCGTTTTCCTCCTGACGGAAGATAAATGGGAATACAGCTTGCTTACAAAGGTGAGAAACTGGCCTCATGAGAGCATTGGCTGTGCAACAAAGGTAGGAGAGGAGGAAGAGAGCCGAGTGTTCAGTACTATTGATACTCTTTCCAAGCCACCGGTTTTGCATTTTTTTTTCTTTTGCTTGCCAAATTATAGATCAAAGTACAGGCCTGAATGTGCATGTTAGGAAAAAGCGCTCAGATAACTTCGACTTAATTACATTACAGCCCGTTATTGCATTAAGACATAATTGTCAATTTCATTAGAGTTAATTGTTGCAATTTTAATGTCACTATCAAAGTGCAGTATCCTAGCTGTAAGAAGCAGCACATCATCTTCTATTGTGTAATGGCCCACGTGTTACTACATGCCCTAGACCAAGACTTGGCTGTCTTTCTGAAAGACAGAATTGATTTTAACAACGAACGATTTGGTTTGGTGCAGCAGCTCCTGGGTGGTACTCTGAATCTCTTTTGTCAGGAGGTCAGAATGCTCTCCAGGGCTAAGGTGTCTGATTGTGGTAAAGCTTATATACCCGTGGTTCTTTTTTTACTGCATTTTTTAAGGGGAGCTACTTAGCTGTGCTAATGTGGTATTAAGCATTCAGGCAAGCAGCTCCCAAGTCTTTTAATAGATATTGAATTGCCTTGGTTTTGTGTTCCCAGAGGATGCTTTGGGGCCACTTTGCTTTTGGGTGGGCAGGAGCCAGACTCTCCAAAGTAAGTGTCTTACACCAAAAGCTATCTCTGGCTCATTGTATGGAATATGCAGTGTTTTGCTGCTTTGGATCAGTGTGGGTTTTTGAATTGTTAAAAAAAAAAAAAAACAAAAAAACAACAACATGGTAGAAATGAATGCATGTGTAACTTAAGCAGTCAGTTTAGTTTATTATGTCATATAATCTTATAATTATTTTCAGCATTGTTGACTCTCCACAAAAGACAGAATAACCTGAGATGTTATCTTTGTTAAAGTACAGTGTACTACTAGTTCTGCTTCTTTACTGGGAGGGGAAAAGATGCTAATTATGATTTAGGAGGTACTTAAAATTGTGTAGCAAAGCTGTTCTTGGGGAAAGAGGTGATAAGACAGTCACTTAAGGCTAAAATTAACTGTTTTATCTCAATAAAGGCCAGGATTTGCTCTTCTAATGGCTTTTAGTGTCCATTTTCTTCTCAACTAGGCGGAGAGGCAATAGAGAGCAACTGGAAAATCCTTTTCTGAATGGAAAGAATTAGCAGATGTTAGTGGGAAGATGTAACTCGTTTTGTGACTGATTTTTTTTTTTGTTTGTTTTTTTTTCCTTGTTGACTGCTTTGGGCACTTACTGCTAAGGTGTGTGCACTTCAGTGAAAGGGTGCGGGCGGGCAGAGGCTGTGCGGGAGGGAGGGGAGCACACCGCGTCTCTGCCCCCCGCAACGGCGGACCCCAGCGGCGGGCAGCCAGCGAGCTCTCCCGCCAGGCAGTCCGCTTCTTTAGGAAGCTCCGTTTTCACTCACAGCTTTCACAGAGTTTCTCTGTAAAGGCCCCGTGGGCGGCACCGAGCCGGTGCCCCCCGCTGCTCACGGAGAACGCCCGCGCTGACACCCGGTGGAGCGGCGGCCGCCGAGGGTGGGCTCCGGGGCTGGCAGGCTCCGGCGCGGGGCTCGTCTCCGCCGCATGGGGCTGGATCACGGCGAGCACCCGCCGCCGGTAGCCGGGGAGCGGCCGGGAGCGCCCGCCCGCGTTGCCGCGGGAACGCCGCGCCGTTGCCATGGGAGCGCGAGCTGCGGCGCCCCCGGGCGGCGCGGCCCGGCCTCGTCGTGCGGGTTCGCCCGGCGGGCGGGGTGTGCGGGGTGGGTCCCGCCAGAGCCGGCCCCGGGGGAGCCCTGCTGGTGGGGCGGCCGTGGGGCTGCCCGCCTCCCCGCCCGTCTGCGGCAGGCCCGGCTGCCCTGCTCCTGCCCCGCCGACTGCCGTGGGGCAGCTCCCTCCTTCACCGCGGGGGGAAAGCCCCCGAGGAAGCATTCAGTGAACTCCGGCCTGCTTCCTCTGCCCGGCTTATCCAGGAGGAATCACGGAATGGTCACAGTTGGAAGGGACCTCTAGAGATCGTCTGGTCCAACTCCCCTGCTAAAGCAGGATAGCCCAGAGCACGTTACTCAGGACTGCATCCAGGCGGGTCTTGAAGATCTCCAGAGAAGGGGACTCCACGACCTCCCTGGGCAGCCTGTCCCAGTGCTCCGTCACCCTCGCTGTAAAAAAGTTTTTTCTCATATTTGAATGGAACTTCCTGTGTTCCAGCTTGTGCCCGTTGCCCCTCGTCCTATCGCTGGAAACCACTGAAAAGAGTCCGGCTCCAACATCCTTCAACTCACCCTTTAGATACTTATAAATAAGGTCTCCCCTCAGCCTTCGTTTGTCCTGGCTAAAGAGTCCCAGCTCCTTGAGCCTTTCCTCGTAAGGGAGGTGCTCCAAATCCAAGGAAGGAGGAAGAGCAGGCACCATGTAACTAGGGGGGCAGGCACCAGCTGTGCCATGGTATCACCCCCCGTAAGGCTCCAGATGCACCGTGAGCATGAGGGGTTGGTGTTTGCAGGAAGCAGCATCACAGCCATCACGCCTCAGGCTGAGCCCCCGCTGCCGTCGGGGCTGGGTCACCTAACACAGGGAACAGATCTCGGAGATCCCAGAGTTGGTTTGTAAGATGCTCCTAGTTCAAACAGCTTCTGGCTGTAATTCAATCAAAGGTGGATGCGAAGCTCAACATGAGCCGCCAAGGTGCACTGGCAGCCCAGAAAGCCAACTGCATCCTGGGCTGCATCAAGAGAAGCATGGCCAGCAGGTCACAGGAGGTGATTCTGCCCCTCTACTCTGCACTCGTGAGACCCCACCTGGAGTACTGTGTCCAGCTCTGGAGTCCTCAGCACAGGAAGGGCATGGAACTGTTGGAACGGGTCCAGCGGAGGGCCACGAAAATGATCAGAGGGATGGAGCACCTCTCCTATGAAGACAGGCTGAGAGAGCTGGGGTTGTTCAGCCTGGAGAAGAGAAGGCTCCGGGGAGACCTTATAGCGGCCTTTCAATATCTGAAGGGAGCCTGCAGGAGAGCTGGAGAGGGACTCTTTGTCAGGAAGCGTAGTGACAGGACAAGGGGTAATGGTTTTAAACTGGAAGAGGGGAGATTTAGATTAGATACTAGAAAGAAATTCTTTACTCTGAGGGTGGTGAGGCACTGGAACAGGTTGCCCAGGGAGGTCGTGGATGCCCCATCCCTGGAGGTGTTCAAGGCCAGGCTGGATGGGGCTTTGGGCAACCTGCTCTAGTGGGAGGTGTCCCTGCCCATGGCAGGGGGGTTGGAACTAGATGATCTTTAAGGTTCCTTCCAACCCAAACAATTCTATGATTCTATGAAAGGTCAACCAATTGTGTCTGTTCAGTGCTGCCTCTGCTTGCTCTTCACAAGTGGCGTTTACGCCCACACGGAGATGCAGTGTCCTACAGCCTTGGCTAGCAGATCTGTGTGGCAAAAGCCAACAGCAGATGCTTAGGGAAGGGTGTGAGAGGAAGGCAGCATCACTTAACCTGGGCAGTGAAGGCTTGTGTTTTGCAGTCCAGGAGTCTTAGGGCTGTTAGTGACCGACTGTTCTGTTTTATTATTTCTCACATCGGTGGATAACTGGGCCTGAAATTACTAGTCTAAAGACAAGAGCTAAAAGTAGGGAAAGAAATATACTGTTGCCAACAAAACGCAGGTCTTGTGGTGCAGGATACCCCTGGCTAACTAGCGAGCTTTGCAGATCCTTCCTGCAGGCCTGCTTGCTTCAAATGAAACCAAGTGCCAGACCAAAGTTTTTTTTATGTCATTCTTTTGTCAGAAGGTGGAATTATGAGTGCAGTTGGGCAAAGGCAGGGAGGTGGCCTTTCAGATGGAGTCCTGGCTTGTAGCCATCTGAACTTCTGATGCCTGCCTACAGCCCCAAGCTGCAGCGTGGTGAAGAGGTTGTGTGTTGAGCCCTGATGGGTTATCTCAAAAGGTCAATGCTAGTTACAGGGAGGCAGAGTTGCCTCTTCTTGGGAAGTCAGGAAGCCTGTGAGCCTTCCAGATCAGGAATCAGCAGTGGAATAACAAATCACCTCTGTAATTGGCAGCAGCTGTCGTCATCCCAATCAGCCCTGACCTAACCAGGCGTACGTTTTGCAGTACCTATTTGCATTCTGTGATTTCCTTCAGTCAGGGCATCACTCATTGCTGAGACCATTCTGCCAGAAACTACACGACGCCTGGGGATGCCAGCACAAGAAGGAAAATGACATTTTTGTGAAGGATGTCATTTCTTTTTCAACACTGCAAAACATCCACCCATCTGTCACAAAAGCATGTCTTCTTTCCTGGCACTCCAATGTCTCTGTATCAGTCACACACAGAATACAGCTCAGCACGAAGAAATTTATCAAGCTAATGTTATCAATCATATGCCAGTTCACATCACTTCTGAGTGCCAGAACCACCTCGTTTTCACCCCTTAACATCAGGTTTGGGCTTTTATTTTAAGCTTATCCTCAAGAAAAGAGCTGGAGAAAACACAAGTGGGGAGATAGCACTGAAGTGTCTCTGGAAGACCAGGCTGGCTTGCAGACAAACTGTATGTCTGTATTCTGAAGGAAATCTACTGTCAGATGGCAGAAGCAGAGGTGGAACACTTAGGCCACACATAGCCAATTGTTCCCCAGATCCCCCTGTTGCTCCTTCCCATTTGAAACTCAGCCTGACACCTTTTGTCTGTATTAGAAGCTGCTGATCCCCTTACAGGAGAAGAGGCCATCTGACTTGCCTGGCACGCTGTCATGCTGATAACAAACCAAATAATCTCTATGCTGTTGATTCTGGAAATCATGTTCAGCCTAGTAAAACACTAGTTACAGTGTTGCTTAACATCTTGGGGTCTAATCTATGTTTTTCAGTGTCACTGTGCCGTTTAGAAATGTACTTTAGTACTTTGAAAAGCACTCAGTTAACCATTGGTGAAATACGCTCTGCAACTGTAATAAAGTGTCAGTTGCATGGTAATTAATAACATGCTGCAAAGTTCTTGCTGCGTGAAAATACAGTATCAGGTGTGCCTATATTACCAGAAGTACTTTCAGTTCAGATTGACTTGAAATTTTGGTTAATGAAGCTGTCAGCAACTCTCAACAACTATAATAAAGAGAAAACATTGATTAGTGGCCTCAGAAACTGCAGGCATGTTTACAAGAAACTCTAACTTGGCTCTATGAACAGGAGCTGGCTGTAAAATTAGGTTTGTTTTTAAATGTTTGTTTACTCATTACTACCATATTGATCTTTTATAAAACTCAGAGAATTCCAACTCACACTATTGCATCAATCCATTTTAGAAAATGAACATTTGAGCATCGCTAAATATGTGGGAGTCTGAAACAGACCAAAGTTCAGAGAAAAGCCAATCTAATTTAATGTAGAATTTTACACATCTTCTGTATGAATTGATATTTGTAAAGTTACCCAGAGTAATTCCACTGTTATGCTACTTAAGAATAACTTTCTTTAAAAGGGTGTAAAGAACACAGGGTGCACACATTTCTACCGTAAAGATGATCAGGCAATTTGCTGGTTTGTCTGTGAATAATTTAATTCTCTCAGATGTTTCTACTGATGTCTTCCATCCAACCTTTTATTGCCACCTTCAGAAATACCTCGTTCTTTGAGATAAGAATTTTATTTCCTTTATCGGGCCTTTATGTATGTCTTGGGTATCTGTGTGACACCACTGAGTTAGAAATCAGCCATAACAATACTAGAGAAAATTAATTCTCCTTGTGTCTCACTCAGTCACCTTGAATGCCGACTTCTAGAAGTGAGATAGCGTTTGTCATTCTGAGAGTGCTCCCATTTTGTTGGTGAGATAAGATGAAAACTAGGATTAGTAAAGCACACATATCAGGCAGTTTGGTGGATGCATTTTAGGTTTGGAGGGCTATTAAAGATGGGACCAAATCGGGAACTTTAATGCTTATGCCTTTGCAAACTTGAAATTTTTTGAAGCATTTGTATTTATCTGTGGAAAAAGCATCTGGACTTTATTTGACAGCTCCCTGAGAAGAGACAAAACTGAAACACCAGCCCTCAAAGGAGAAGTGATTGGCACAGGGAGCACTTTTCCAGTCACTGGTGACCAAAGGCTTTACATTTAATAACTTTAAGTGAAGTTATTTACTTATTTGACTATAGAAGATGGAGGCCGCTGCTATAGGCTGCTGGCCAGAAAGTACTCTTGTGGAAAGGAGTGCAGAACATGAAAAGAATAGTAGCAAATACTGAACAGAGAAGTCAACCTGCATGTCTTGCTCCATGTACCAGCAATCTGTGGGTAATTAAGGGCGATTTGTGCTTACTAAGCAGGCCTACAAGGTGTCTCCAAAGGCCCTAACTTACACCTAACTTAGATATGAGCATACAAAATAGTAGTATTAATAGCTTTGGTGCCTGGACTCATTTGATCTGATGAGCAACTGAGTGTTTAAGTCTGGAGGACCCTGCGGTACAGGACCAATAGTGTTTTAGCAGCTTGTGTGCCGAAGTACCCTGGAATCATACTGAGCTTGCCTGTCATTTGTGACTAAGGAAGTTTTGCAGATGAATAAAGAAAAAAAACAGAGATGAGTCTAAATTTGCTTTGTTCCCAGTTTGTTGACATGAAAACTTCAAAAAGGGGAAGTCCTCTTGCTTTTCTCTGTAATCAGTATTGCAACTGCCAAGGAATTCTGCAACACTTGCTCCTTTCCTTGGGGTGTCACCATCAGCCACCACCATCTCTCATGTGCCTCTTGGGAGACAACAGGCTTACTCCTGTTTTCCTTTGTGTAGCCAGCTAGTTCAGTGACCCATGTGTATGACTATGTCTGATTGCTTCTAATGGGAAAGGTTCTCCAGCTATCGAAAGCTGTAAGCTTTGCTTCGCCTTCAGGGCTCTGCCTTTCTTCTAGTCACCCATCAGGCTTCCACACTAGAAGAGGCATAAAAATGCCCTCTTCTTCTGAGAAGAGGGGATTATCCCCATGCGCCACAGATATGAAGGAAATGCATAAACAAAAGACAGAGATTTTTCTTGCTCCTGTAGCGTAAATTCTGCTGGCTGAAAAAATAATTGCTTTTTTTGCTGAAAACCTTTTCCAGACAGACCAGCAGGGAACATGGAGACTGGCCAGAAAATTCAGACCGGATTGCCTAGAGGTTTATTACTGGGACAATGGCCCAGCTGGACTGAAGAGATGGGCAGGCTGGGTTGGGCATAACCAATATGTGGGGTCAGTGGGAGCACCCTATGGTTCATGCAGTGCTACCTCCAAATGTGTGGTCAGCTTGCAGTGTGATAGGTGTTGAATTACCTCAACCCATACCCCAGTCTCTTCTTAGTCATTACTACAGATTTAAAACTTGGGGTGAATTACCAGACTGTGCTGTAGCCAGAGAACAATGATCAGCTGTTTGTAATTCAAAGCCTATCTGTGCCTTAAATTGTCATTTTAGAGAAAAAAGAAAAAAAAAAGCCACCAACAAAAACAACATACCAAAACCCCCTGATCATTTTATCTCCAGTGTTGTTATCTCCAGCTGAGTTACGGCCAGAATGTGAAAATAGCATACTCGGAATACGCTACTTCTTTTGTAGTAATAGGTCTGTTAGCAAACTGTCAATCAAATACTATTTGTTTCAAAGAAAAGCGTGATGGCAGCTTTTCTGCAACAGAAACTTCATTATCCATCACCTGAATACACCACCTAAACAATGCAACACCCTTCAAGTGTCCTGAATCCTTTTATATGTCGTCTGGTTTTTGCTGCTTTGAAAATGTTTTACTTTTGACTAAATAATTACAAAAAATTTCTAGTCATCTCTGCTGGCAAAGCATACTTAGTTTTAGCTTGGAGAATAGGGTGACTCTTGAAAAGACTTACACTGCCTCAGAATATCTTCAAAGATACAGCAAGTGCTTTATGTCAGCTTATTGTCTGGAGCTTTTAATGGACTGCCTGAGTGAGAAACAGAAAGATTGATTGTGGGGGTTGATGTTAGGTAAGTAAGTACCTGTCAGGTGGAAAGCTGATGGTTTGCAGGGGGGTGGTTAGTTGTCTAGGACTGTTCCAGGGGTCTGGACTGGAAATGTGTAGAAAATGCTGGTTGTTACAAAAAAACAACAGCAAAGGAGGGAGGAGGCTGGTGCAGGGAAAGGCCACAGTAACAGGACGTAGGGCTGGGTGAGTGCCCATACCCTCATTTCTAAGCCTGCGCTCTCGGCAGGAGCAGGTGAGTAGCAGGGCAGCAGGGACATTGGACGATCTGGCTTTTCTCAACCATTAAACCACTTCATTTTTGGCACTGGACTGGTGGTAGTGGCTTTCCTACCGTCTCTTAGGCTAGATGAAGATGGACTATCACGGTTGCCACAGTGGCAAGGTTCAGGCATTTGGTTTTGAACCTTTTTGTAGCTCAGAAAGGAGCTGGTGCTGTGCTGCGTGCTGAGAGAGGGCATGTCTTAGCAGGCAGGATCCCTGCAATGTGGTGTGCAAGGGTCATCCCAAAATGTTACACTAGCACACATTTAGAGCTTAAGCCAGGCCCAAAGGACAGTCCACAGAAGAATGTACTGGGTTAAGCAGTGGTGGGTCTTGACTTCTTGAGAAGGCATGTGGAGAAGTCAGTCTCTTATCTCATTGTCCTGCACAGTCTCCATATGGACCAAGCCATTTTGGTATTCTGAGACTGTGAAACAGGAGGAAATAGCCCTCTATTCGTGACCAGACATAATTAATGCATCACTATGGATAAATAGTTGCTACAAATAGACCTGAGGCCTGATGTCTTGTCCCGTTTGACAAAATAAGCTTGCAGTTCTAGGATTTAAATACTTCTGAAGGCTGGTCACACACACTTCCTCTGATTTCCCCTTCCAGTTGGTCTGGAAGTAAAATGCAAATCAGCTTTCAAATGAGCTGTGTGTTTGAGTTCCCTCGTGTTTATCCAAAACTACTTAAAAATGTTTTTGATTAGGAATAAATATTTAATTTGGATTTTGAGGAAAGATGGCCTTCTTTTGAGAACTTTAATTCACTCCTGCTTAAGCAACTTGCTGGCTACTCCAAATGCTACATGTACAACTTATTTCAACAATGACATCTCTCAGATGAGTACTGAATGAATGTTTTAAAAGTTCTAATCTGCTTTTGTAATTTAACAACAAACAATCTACGATTAAAGTTCAAAAGAAGCTAATATGAAGCTTCAAATGGGATGGAGCCAGTGAGGGTATGTGAGATGGGAAGGCTGTCACAGAGAGAAGGCTCCCTATCAGTAAAAGAGGAGCATGCGAAAAGAGATTCAGCCAGGCTAGAAAAAGGGAAGGTGTATCATGGGAATAAAGAGCTTTATGTGTTGATTCAGAAAGCAGTATGTGAGAAGAAAGGCACAAGCTCTCTACAGACAGTCTGGAACTGGAAGAACTGTGCCAGAGAGATAAGCAAGTTGCAAGGATCAAGTTGAACGTGGTTATTAAGAAGTATTAGTAAAGAAGTTAATAGGCTAACGTCAGTTCAAATGTGGTGATTAAACTTAATGGGAAGAATAATATGACCAGGAAAGAGAAAGGAGGAGAATGAGATTAAATTTATAGAGCCATATTTCTGTTCAAGTTCAAATTGTGTTACTGAATCTGTTACCCTTTTTGCATAAACTGGAAAACATCGGAAATTAATGATTCTCTTGGTTATTTATTGTTGTTACCAGTGGCTTGAAAAGACTTTAGAAGTCAGAAAATACAGATAAAACTGTTTATTCAATATTGACTGGATTTAAAAGATCTATTCCCATTCAGTTTCTGTGCATCTCTCCAAAGTCGTCTCTATATTTTTCAAGCATAATAAAAATTTTCTGTAAATATTTTTCACTGGTTCTGGTGACAGCTCTTAGCATTTTCCCAAACACAACTTTAAGTAAGTAATCCCAAAGCAATCTTAAATATAAATACACCAGGTGGGAATGTTTTTATTCAAAGAGAAGCTTTAGCTTCCTATGAAATACCATACTGCAGGTTCTTCTTTTAAATCTTCTGTTGGAAATGTCTCATTTAAATTTCTGCTTCTGCTGCCTGTATTTTTGTTTAACCTAATTATTTGATATTTGCCATAGCAAGCAGTTGTGCTGGCACCAGGGGAACAGTGCCAAGAAGGCAGAGTTGAGTGGCCCAGGGAGGAGAACGTGTGATTGCTCGTGCTGAGCCTCAGCGTCCAGCCTCCCGCTCTGCTTCGCTGGCCCCGTGGCCAGCCCAGCTCTCGGCACTCTCTAGGGTAGCCAGCCTGTGCAGAGCTAAGGGACCCTCTGAGGTGTAGCCATGTCCTGGGTGTTCTGGGCCACATGCTTTGCCCTCACCCATCGGGCTCCGTGGCCAGAGGTGGTGAAGGCAAAGCTGTCCTGTGATGGGGTCAGGCTGTCTCCACGGCCATCTGTTTCAGACGGCACCAAGGCCACCAGAGTTCTCAGTGTACTGATAAGGTGTTTTCGCACTTCTTATTGTACGCCTAATATACAACTTTTAGTTCTATCAATGCCAGTTAACTAATTGCAAATTGACTTGTTTTACCTAAGACAGTGGCAAATTCTGTGTCTGGACACTCCACATAGTCACCATAACTTAGGTTTAAACACTGTAATCAACTTTGAGTAGGGCCACGTTAAGAGTTCTTTTAGTCCATTCTAACAACGAAGAAAATTCGGAGAAATTTGATTGTGCTGATTTAGAAATACGACGTGGTTAAAGGCAGTTAGTGAAATAGCTGAATTTTTGAAAGCCAGGTTGCAAACTGTGTAGGCTACCAGCACTGAAATACTGGGAGGGAAAATCCTTATCTGGGACATGCTAATACAGTGTACTTGAGAAAACCAAGCTGTGTAGTTTCTAAAATTGTCTTCATCTAAGAATATAACACAAAATGGTTTTGCATTGCAGATCAGAAAAAAAAATGTAATTTTTTTACTTCATTTATACAACTTCAAGAAACATCTGGTAATGTAGCTTCTAGATGTTTGGAAGATGGAGAACAATAGGAATTTAGAGTGGAAGTTAGTCTTTCTGATTTGATGGGTCTTTTTCCTACAGATTATGGAAAAAGAAATGTGCAATACGTACTAATTAGCTATTCTTAGCCTTTATTTTTTGAGTTTCATTTTTGCATATGAAATTGTTTGAACAGCCAAGCTATAATCCTCCTGCTGAAATTGTAACTGCTGAAAATTATAACACTTAGTTTATCTTACAGAATATCAAAAATTACAGATCAGTGACAACTGAATTGTAACCAAAGGATTCGTGTAGACACTTATATTCGCTGTTGTAAATTGGGAAAATTAGCGTCCTGAAAAAAAATTTAATTACTTAATCTATGGCAAAATATTTAAAAGAAAGTACGTGAGGAAAACCCCAGAAGGCTTCTGATGAGAGACACAAATCAGAAATAGTCATAGTTATAAACCAGTAATAATAACCAGTAGCACTATGTAAGAGTTAAAGCGAAAAATCACTTACAAAAGCCTGTGTCCGGTTTTTCAGGATGCTTCATGCTGTTTTCTTTCTTTTAGTATGTTATTTCCAAAGTCATCAAGCCTTTGGAGTTAAAAGCCATACTTTAGTTGATATCCAGGTTTTTCAAAATATTGAATGTTTATGGAAAAAATTCATTATTATCTGTGGCCAGTGCAGTTACTGTAAGATTGTCTAGATGAGGCTCTTGCCACTTTAAACTGCAAGAGCATGAGAACAGCTTGGCAAAATGATTCCTGATTTATGTATGCATGTCAGCATTTCACAAGTACTAAAATATAGCATTTGCTTATTTGCATGATGATGCCTGAGCTGAACGACATCAATTTAATTACCACTAGTTTACTGGCTCTTGGATCATGCTTCTAGATATATTTTATAAATGTGAAACAGTTTTATCAGTCTGGTGCTTTTTTTTTATTCACGGGCACCAGCGTACAGAAACTAATATGACCATTTCCTTCAGTATAGTATATTATTGTGTGCATGAACACCGCCTGAAATACCATACTTCTGAATTTTGTAGTTGTCCTTGGCAAACGGAGAACACCACGCTCACCTTTGTGTCTAAATTTGTGCCCTCAACTAGCAGCCCTGCTGTTGACAGTCATGACTGCAAAGGGCACCAGGGCCAGCTGTGAAGGTACATTGTCACAGAGGACTCAGAAACCTAGGGTGAGGTTTTGGTGCCTGTTTGCTTGCTAGAGAACCTCTGAATATTCCTGATAAGGAGATGTTTTGCTAAAGAAAGCAGAGCCCTGTGCAGCAGCTGGGTAGCATGGAGGTCGGGCACATAATGCAAGGGAGTTCCTGTTTGCTGCTTTTCCAGGAGAAGCCTCAAGATTTGAAGCACTGTGTTGATTTCAGTCAGGCATCAGAAATGCTTTCGTCTATTTGGCATTCAGGCTGGGTTTTTTCTGCTGTGCCACCTGATGGTGCTTCATCAGGCGAAGGGCTGAGCTGAAAGGATGTGAAGGATGTGCAATTAAAACATGTCATAGAAGTATTTATTCATGGGGCTTAAACCAAGACAGAGATTTAAAAAGAAACATCAGTCAGGAGCTGGAGTGTTGCCAGAGGTGGTACGCCTTTCCATCTGAGGGAAAGGGCAGTACCATGGTCGCCAAAATACTCTGAATTTCAAACTCCAGAGTTTGAATTCAGTTGAGTAAACCACATGTTTAAAGGCTTTAAAAAAAAGTATGATAGAACAAACTCTTCTGGGTGTTCCTTATTTAGAGCTAATTAGGCTACCTTGTCCTGCAAGGAAATTAGACTAAGTGTTGCTGGGAACAGAGAAAGTATTTTTATTTCAGTTTTTGTCTGGAGGGACAGTTTTTGCATGGCACCCTTCTGTAACATTGATCTTGTCGCATACATTATTTTTATCATGCGTGTATCATTTTGATTTACTAATTAGATTACTGTAGCTCTAGAAGGTAATCAGGCCACTTGATTATTCACTTTTTATAGCTGTAGTAGAGTTTGGGAGGAGGAAACATAACTCACAAGCGATCCTTAAATCTTCTGTGCAATACACTGTCTTTTGCTCCTGTTCCTCTTTGCAGGCTGGCGGTGATAAATGGGGAGCACCGAAATTACTAAAACTGGATATTTTTGATAGGTTGTTAGTCTCCAGACCACCCATCTGGATTGCTTAGTGTGGCAAAAATAGGACATATTGAGCTTAAGCTAGGAAGGTTTTAAAACTGGAATCTT
Source organism: Calidris pygmaea (assembly GCA_003697955.1). Lineage (NCBI taxonomy): Eukaryota > Metazoa > Chordata > Aves > Charadriiformes > Scolopacidae > Calidris > Calidris pygmaea. The sequence continues at coordinate 5,091,855 of QJSC01006438.1, forward strand.
TGTACAGGCCAATGAAAAACTATTAGATTGCATGCAAAGGAGAAACATTTGCTGGTGCATTTGTAAAAAACAATTCAAACATTAATACACTACTAACAATGTTGAAGACTTTGTAAACATACATTTGCAGTGATTTATTTCCATGATTAGCTGACCTATTTTTAAAATATGAAATCAATAACTACCTTTTTTTGGTTTGTTTGGCTTGGGAGAACAAGTGAAAACATTTGGATTATTGTTTTGAGTGGAGTTTGGGTTTTTTTTCATTTTTTTTCTACAAATGAAAGTCAGGTAGAAGAAATTCTTCATCTTCCCTCACTATGTCGTCTTCTGAGAAGTTAAGGGCATGAATTTGCCCTTAAATATATTTATTTTTCACACTTGTCTTTCACTATTTTCAAGGGCAAGTGAAGTCTTCATTATAAATATTAAAGTACTTTTTCTTAATCAGATTTTCAGAGACACAGATCAGAAACAAATTCTAGAATTTTTCAACTCAAACATTTTTCTTTTGTTGTGAGGGGAAAAAGCGTAGTTTGGTGTGGCTCTTTGGAGAGTGGTTGAGCATCTTGGACTGATGGGCCTAACCAACCTCTTCTTACAGCACAGTGAACATGCTGACTGCTAAGCATGTACCTGCCTACTGCTCTCGGGGCATGTCCAAGGGGGGGAATTATATATGCATGGGAATTAAATACCAGCTTTGGAAACTCAGTGAGAATTTGACCCAAAATCCATAACGTGGTTTGAGGTCCTTCAGGAATTTTGAAATACCTTTCTTCACCTGAGTGACTAATGGGAAAAAGACCTTACAGAAATCTAGAGAGATCGCATCCGTAACTCTTCCCTTGTCCACTGATGAAGTCACTCTATCATAGAAGGCCATTTGATGAATTCACTCTATCATAGAAGGCCATTTGGTTGGGTCAGGCAAGACTCGGCCCTGGTGAAGCCATGCTAGCTGTCTCAAATCGCCTCCCTGCCATCCGTGTGCCATAGCTTCAAGGATGATCTTTTCCATGATCTACCCATGCACAGAGGTGCAGCCGACTGGTATCTTTCACTAGACCAGGTTGCTGAAAGCCCCAGCCACCCCTTGAACATTCCCAGGGATGGGGCATTCACAACTTCTCTAGGCAACCTGCTCCTGTATCTCACGCCCCTCGTGACCAGAGGCAGCTCCCACAGCCTGCCCTGGTGTGTCGTGTGCCCCGACCCATCACCATCGTGAAGGCCCTGGGCTGGGCCCCCACCCCAGGCACCAGTGTCTTGTCTTCTCTGGACTGTGGATACCAGGAGGGGACAGAGGAGTTCAGATGCAGTTGCCCATGCCTGACAGTGGCTGAGAGGGAGCAAAGCATCCAGACATCCCAGCAGCGGGAAAGGGAGGTGGCAGCCAGCCTGTGCAAGGTCCCCCAGCACGCCATAACAGAACTGATGGTTGGTTTTGTTTCCCTTTCAGTATCTTTTCTAGTTTTCTATGTCCTTTTGGAAACAGGAGGACTAGGAATATGCACACTGTTTGAAAGATGGGTGCAATATGTAATGAAATGTTGAGGTAAAGGTGTTTATATTTTGTGTTCTATTTCTTTCCTTTTAATTTCAAACCATCTATCGGCTCCCTCCTCCACAAAGTTTCTCTGAAACTTCACTAACTTGTAAGTCTAATTGTTAGCATAAATAATGGAGTATTTCTCAAAAACAAATTTCCATTAGGACTCACTTTCGTGGCCTGAACAGGCCATTCTGACACTGAAGAGGCTGCTACATCTTATTTTGTGTTCAGCTGAGATTTTTGTTCTATGTCAAATTGATCTAAAACCATGGCTATGAACTTATTTATTTCTGAAAATGTTATTTAGTCCATAAAATTTGTTTTCCTATGCTTGATTTACATGAAGTGACTGTTTTTATGCAAAAATAATTAAGTATTTTTCTAATGTTAATGCAAGCAGCAGAAACTCGTAATGAGTTTTTCACAGGAAATTAACAGACCAGGAATGAATTCTTGGCTCTGTGGAGTACGCAGTAATATTTCCATGGGTTTCAGGGATGTACTCTCTGTGAGCTGCTGAGTAGTTTCAACAGACTGACTAGGTTTCAGAACGTTGTGGCTATCTTCAAACGCAACTTTTGAACAAAGAAATGGCTAATAGTTTGACTGAATATCCAGGTTTATCTTTCTTCTCCATGGGCCTATAGCGAGCATACCGACAAAGCCAAGCAGGATCACAGATAACTGTTTGTCTGAGCACAATCCACAGCCTGTCACACTGCTACCTTCCCCTCTGTCAGCTCAGCACCCAGAAGCCTAATAACTCTGCATTGTCAGACTGACTTAAATTAACTGCAAATGACAGGGTGATATTTATTTGGGGCAAGTCTTGGAATACTGTTAATTTACATGTTCTACTGCTTAAGGACTTGCTCTTCAGTGGAAAGCAGACTCATTAGAACACTAAGGGAAGATTTTGTATTCTTTCCTGAAACATGTTGAGCATTTTGAATAAAAGAGTAATTATAGTTGTTATAGTCAGCGGAACAATGTGAAGTAGTTTTACCTAGAATAATATGCAAGCACTTGTCAGCTTACCATTCACAGGAACCTTTTAAAATGCCACAGTAGTTACTTTCTAAGTGCATAAATATTAAGTCACTGGAACAATTAAAACAATGATATTCAGGGAAAGATATTCTTTTGCATTTGGATTTTGACTGCACAACCCATGGCAGAAAATCTATGTGTTTCTAGAAAAATGCTAAAATAATATTCCATGCAAGATTTCTTGCTTAAATTAAATTGATATTAAAAAAATCCCACACCAATCACCCCTCCAGTCTTGGTATAATATTGTACTGTCCATAGTATTTAACAATAACCCTTTAAAAAATGTAAGTAAAGGAAAAAAGAAAAGTCTTATGGTAATGCATCAATTATGTTACCCCAACGTGTAGGAAAAGTGGTATTTTGCTCCAGTGATTTGGGGGTTCTCTTTTTGCAGGAGCTTACTCTACCTTGCCAAAGATGTCCACACCGTACTGAGTCAGCGCTGGGACGTACCAGGGTACTGAGCCATTTTGAATGCAACGTGCTAAATAGTTACCCTGGTTCAAAAACACTTAAATTCCAAAATTGCATACCTGGCATTCCTGAACCTCATTTTAACAAGTCAGCTATTTCTATATGACACTGTCCGTCTGATTGTTTCTGAAAGCATATACTATGGAAGGGCAAATTTTTAATCCCTGTTATCTCTGCGCAGATCTGGCAAAAGTTTATTGATTTCAGCAGGCTTCCTGGTGAGATTATTTCTCTTGTATAACAGGGCAGAATTTGGGTTGTGTTCTCATTTCCAAGATCAGTGCTCCTGCGGACTTCTGCACTGCTCCATGCTGGCTGCAATAAAGGCACCACACAGCTCAGATATCTGTGTCCCGAAAGCAGAAGTGCTCCTTGACATTTGAGCTCCAGCTCAGGGGTTTTTGCTGCCTTTCTTCTCTCCAGCTTCTGCAGGCTGACTACGATCATTCATTAGGCTGCTGTATTATAAAAATAGACTAGTTACTAAGACATCAATAAGTCACTGAATTTAGAAACAGTCTATGGATCTTTTTCATTGCTGATTTTGGGGCAGTGGATAAATTGTGTGATGAAGACCCCAGGGCTGATTTGGCAGAATATCAGCTGGGCTTTCAGCTCAGTCCCTTGTGAAATTGGGTATGGAAGAAAAACTGCTGTGCTCCTTTTCCTGTGAAACATGCTCGAGGTCTTTGACTCTTAGAGGATCTTTGCCAAAACCCATTGCCTTTCAATGTACCCTTGCCAAAACCACCCTGTTCTCAGCTACATGACATCATACATTGTCTTCACCCCAGTGAAAAAGGAAAATACGTACTTCAGACATCCAGACACCTTCACCTTTGCTGTCAGCAGAGGTTAAACCAGCTCTGTATCCAGAAGGAATATACCCTGAAAATAGCTTACAACTGCACTTCTTTCAGTGGCTAGCACTGTTACTGTGGGTAGTACAATGTTGTTTTTATCTTGAGTGGCAAACTTACTGGTATATATCTGTGTACAGATGTGAGAGTACTTTCTGAGGGACAGTGTAGTCCATGGGTCTGTAGTTAGCTCACGTAGGATTCCCTGCAGGTGTTAGAAGTTATTTCTTAAATCATATAAGCACCAATAAATGTTGACTGCAGGAATAAGGAGGTTCTTTGTGAAAACATGTTGGAAAACTGAAGATTGTCTTCACGCTAGAAAACCTACAGCAAATTACCTGACACTCAGGCTGTTACTGAAGAGTCTGAAGCAAGGCACTATGTTTAAAAATACCAGTCATGACATTAGGGACCTAATCTTTTACACAAAAAGCTCAAGGATCTTTGCTACTGACTAAATAGATGAATGAAAACCCATGCTGTTTGACGATTATGCTCATGACTTTTTTTTTTTTTTTAATTAGAGAGCCACTTTACACTTTTTGACATGTTTCACAAAATTGCCTGAAGCCTACGTTTAGTGATTTAAAGTTAAACTAAAGCTTAGTTTTAGTTTGTGCCTTTTTGGTTTCTGCAGAAATGGAGAGACTGATGGGAAAGGATGAGAGAGCTCATTAACAAAACAAATGGAAAAATTGGCTACGCAAACAAGAAAATCATATATTAAAGAACAAAGCAAAGTTAGGTTATTGCAAGGTCAGAAAGGCTCTCTTTGAGGGATTTGTTTGACAATAACGTAAAGAACAAAGACTTGTAAGGAATACCGAAAACTAAGCGCAGACAGCATGTACAACACAGCAATTTCTTATGTCAAGACAAACCTGTGGTGTTTTTATCTCGGGTGAGGGTTTTTGGGTTCATTGCATTTTTTCCTTTGGTTCACAGGGCAGTACCTTTCCACATGACGAAATTTGACCGTGTTACACAAAGCAGCAGGTGTGGCAGGGAGTAATCAGCTGTTCGAAAGCAAGGAAGATCTATACTTTCAAACTGCATTTTATATTACAAGAAACAGCAATTTGGGGGCAACAGTACAGCAAGTGTTTCTGGCTCTGAAAAGTATGTGAGACTCCACCAATTTTAGGGTTTTTTTAAATGGAGAATGAAATGGACAGTCCCACAGATATGGTCTACAACTGCACTTAGGGATAAGAAATGTATTCTCTCATCTGCTATTCACTCAGTGGTAGATTTATACAGTGACGTACTCCTGATCATAGTTATTGCTCTGAAAAATATGTTGTATTTAATGCATTGCTTTCTCTGTCTCGGGAGCAAGAATACAACGGTACTCAGGTTTAAAAAGAATATGCCTTAGTATTTACCCCACAGGCAACCCCCTGAACTCTAGCTTCATCAGAGGCTTTCAGTAGCTGGAACATCAGTCAGGGAAGGAATGAACCCAGAGAAAAACATAATTAAATGGGGAGTGTCTGAAATATTCTGGGTGAAGAAGAGAAAAGAGTATCAATGCTGAGGTCTGTAGCATTGTGAGCTCTCCCCTCCATCACTCCTGCCCTCCCTTTCTCTTTCACGCTTTTTGTTACTATGTCTCCAGTTTGAGACATGCAATTTTTTAAAAGAATTAAAAACTCAACAAAGTGTACTAATGTTTCATTTGAATTATTCCTTTAAACAAAATGTTGCACTTGATTTTTCTTTATGTTATTACTATGAATGGTAAGTCTTTCTTCTCTAGCCTGTGGACAATAGTGCTACCCCTACAAACCTATCTGAAAATGGTGTCAGTGGTGACAAGTAAATTTGTAAGGCCCTGAATAAAGAGGAAATAGTCTGGTTGTGAACATGACCTTCCCCACTATTTCTGCCACCAAGTTCCTCTTCCGTTTCGTCTGAAGTGATAATACTGTAATTTGACCAGAATACAGCTGGTGAATTGATTACCTGTCCTCGCTGTGGATGTGAGGCACAGCATTGCAGGGGGCTCTCGTGCTGCTGAACTGCAGCAGCAGCTTACGAAGGAGGCACAAATTCTTCCCTCTGAGCTTGTATGAGTGTTCCTCGCTGTTTGTAATGCATAGAGTATTGCTCCTCCTGCATATTTACAGCTTGTCTTAATGTGTTACATAAAGGCTGGGTTACATAAAGCTCTGGGCACCGCAGTAATAGCGACAGAGACCAATCTGGTCCTGAATGAACAAAACGGAGAAAATAAGGATTACAAACTTGCTCAAGGTCAGTGTCAGCCAGTGGCTGAGCCAAGAGAAGAATCCAGGTGTCCCAATGCACGGTACAGTGCCTTTCCACCAGGCTGTGACATTGCTGTTGTATAGGTAACGCAGAAAAGAAAATGAAAGGGGAAAAAAGGATGACATGTCATGTGGACTGTAAGCCACCTCCTTTTCAGCATCAAATGAATAACAAAATCCCATAATAATCTGGTGAGACAGTTGCCCATGATATATGTGTTTGTATTATGGCTGGTACTCTTAAAATACACCACAGAAAAAGCCACACAGAATCATCTTGAAGCTTATGTTAATTTTTAATGTCAAGTGCATTTTTTCATCTGTTACAACTTAGTGTACATTTATTGATCTAGTTTTTCACACTTTCTCAAAGACGTAAGACTTATCAGAATACCTGCTGTTGTTGTACAGCTTTTACCACAATTTTGCAATGGGTCACACTACCACAACATTTATGGATGACATTTTGGAATCTAAATAAGAACATAGTCTTTCTTCCATGTCTTTAAAGAAAACAACATTGAACAAAAGAGACATTACAGTAGTGGTGACATTTAGCCAACACTTTCTAGTGCTATATTCCCATCAAACCGGCACTCATTGACTTGAGCAGAAATAGGACTTCTGCTTTGCTTTCCATTGAGAGGATTTGTTTGGGATTAAGCAAGTCAGACAAAGGTGTCTAAAAATGACACGGTGGCAGCTGAGTCATCTGAGGATGTCTCTCTCTTTGATCATGTGTTTGCCAGAGACATGTGAGACCACGTTGTAGGTGTCCCTTATAGTTGTGAGGTTCAAAAACCTGTGGCCCGGAATAGTCTATGACTTACCTCTATCTGCAATGCTTGCCCTTGTGATCACAGAATTTTATTATTTTAATGTCCTTCTAACACAGCTGCCAGCAATTCTTCTTCAGAGCTTCTCATTTGTTCAAAATGTCTGCTGCCTCGCTGAAGTCAGCAACTGTGCCTGATTTGCTCTTATGGTGACAGATTGCCTTTAAGTTGTGCCTTTTTTTTTTTTTTTGCAGACCTGAATGGATATGCTACTTGTCTTTGTTTTTCTCTGAGCCTTGCACTTTGAGATTTGCATTCCAGCAATGTCAGAACAGTAAAGATCCTAAAGCTGTATTTTAGCATGAAAGGACTGCATTTTGTCTTCTGTTGCTTATAGGAAATTATTCTCCCTTCAACAATGATCTTGGTGTATTCTCTCTACTCTCTGCCTTACACTCTCTTTTCCATCTTTTGACATTGAGGATTGCTGCAAAATGTTCTGGCTCGATGCACATAAAGTTTAAATGTAAAACATGTTTTTTTTTCACACTCTAAGCACTTGACAGAGAGGAGTTTTAAAATGCAGTCATTACATTGCATTATGGCAATGTAAGCTGGAATAGTCCTTCGGGACAAAAGCATGGGGTAACCAGTACTCTTGGTTTAGAAGGCGGGGCTATGAGAGTCAACTTTGAATTGAGTTTCCAAGAGGTGAAGTCTGAATGTGATAACAGGTGTGGACATTAGCCTGAGAACTTGGTGAACTCTGGAAGCATTTTGTTCTGAGAAAGATTTGAGGTAATTTTAGAACACGTAGCTCTTCAGGAGAAAAAAAGTACTTCTGTAGTATTTTGGTTGATTGATTGATTAAGAGTCTGAGGCCTGGTTTAAAAAGGAATCTGAAATTTTTTATCTTAGGGCAGGAAAGAAGTCTGATTCAATGAATATTATCCTTGAATGTTCAGTAGGTAACCAGATGACAGTCATTGTAGCCTTTTAAGGTTTCCCACCATGTAAACCAAATACCAGAAGTGCCCACTGCCTTTCATGCTTCCTTTGATTCCTGCATTCAGTTCAGTTCCTGCAGGCTTTACTGGAGCTTGGAAGTGCCTCAGGCTCCTTAGTACCTAGACCCTGTTAGCATGAAAAGCATATGAATGCTGTAAAGCATTTGAATAGGTTTGAATTCCAACTGTAAAACAGGAATGCTGAATGCCATATTGGGCAACCTTTGGGAATTCGGAGGTAAACCCCTGAAATGAATTGCCCTTGGGGAGGCTGGCATCATCCTATGGGTTTGACTAAAACCAACCACTCTAATGGCTGCTAGATGCCCATGTCCTGCAGAGCAGGAGCTACTGCATTCCTAATTAAAAATCTGGCTTTAATCTGAGTGAAGATGGGCCAGAACAATTTTCTTATTTCCTTTCTGCCCTTCCTTAGCGTCTGTGCTACCGTTTCTGTTTCATTTACTCTCATGGGGTCTGTTCAGAGAAGGAGCAGGTGGCAGCCCAGACATGCATTTTGTTTGTTTGTTTGTAAATATTTCCAAGTGAGCAGAATTGTTTCTTGCTTCATAGTTCTACTGCAGGAGTCCCTCCACTCAATTTTCTCTTTAGGAAGAAGAGGAGGAACAAAGTGCTTGATGCACAACTGAAAGATATTTGCTCTGGTGGTGAAATTGATTGAGAGGAACAGAGTAGGTTGAGAGACTGACCATACTTTGAACATGTTACCTATTTCCTCGAGCTGTGAGTAACCTCCTGAGAGGTGACATATTTACAAAAGTAGCTCTCCATCTTTTCGCCACAAGCACAGACTTGCTGAAAATAGAATCTTCAGAGAGGAAAAGTGAGAGACAGTGATTGCAACTGCTCAGAGCCACCTCATGCCATACATGGAAAGTACAAAACCGAAATGTATGCTCAGCTGCTACTACCAGCTGTTACATTCATTATAGTAATTGCTACCATTAGTGTGCTATTAATATTTCTCTTACAAACTTGTAAGTGAAATCAAATGAAAATGCAAAGCCTGCTCTATCTGCAACCATTTAAGTTCTTTGTGGGTCAAGTCCCACAACAACAATTTCTAGCAATGCTGTTGTCCTCTAAGGAAACAGTTCTCAGGAGAAGCTTCGTTTCTCTGAGTTACTTGTGAAATTTCCATTTCCATTTCCAAGCCTAACACCGTGTAACAAGCAGTAGGAAGCTTCCTGGACCTGTTCAGCCTTTGTGGTAGCTTTGTACAACTTGGGGAGACCCTGGAGTGGACACCGAATGAAACCTTTTACCAAATGGGCTGCACATGACTAGGTCTGAATAGGTAGCTTAGTCTTTGAATTGGAGGCAGCATGCTAAACCACTCTCAAATGCTGGCATTGGTGTGAATAAGAGGTAATGTCATTCCGACAATTGTGAGGTGCTCCTATATCAGCTTTTCATCAGCAATGTTTTCCTGAAACAGCTTTATTGTGGGCCATGATTTGGCCTTATGATGATTTTTTTTCCTTCTTCCCTATCCGCTATTTTTCTCCACTTCTTTGGGGAAATTCTCATCTATGAAAGTGCTGTTGAGTCAGCATCTTTCAGCTCAAGAGTGCCAACACTGTTCACAAGTAGCTTGAAAAAATGGTTTAATTTCAATTTTCTTTTTCACATAAACTATTAGAATGGAGAATGTTGCTGATCTAAATGACACTTATTCATCCAAATGATGAATATTGTAGCTAAGAAAAGACTAGTTAATTTATCTAGTTCATCTGACAAGAAAATGCGAAGTACTGGAAAAAGTTGCTATATTGATGGTTTGTGGTCTGATCCACTTTTAACTGTTATGGAAAAAAGTTATTAATCAAAAGTATATTGGTGGTAAAAGTTAATTATTTAGTGATTAGTAAATGACTCAAGACCATATTAGGAGTGTTGTCTACAACAGAATTAATATGTTAATGCTGCATACACACAACTATAATTTGTACTGTTTCACGTTGACCTGTGCACACAGTCACTGCTGCATACTGAATACTTCCACTGAAATCAGCTGGACTTCTTATGTCTGCTCAACGTTACTGCTTGCTTTTGCAGCACATTGAGACTCCTGTGAGATGCAGCCCAAAGTCTCAGCATTTCTGATTTCTTAAGCCTGTCTATTTACAGGGAAAATACTTCCATCACTCCCTGTTGTACAGAAAATGTGAAAACCAGAATCCTAAAGCTAAAATCCCAGAGCCAGCTGAAAATAGCCTCATTTTATTTGGAAACAATGTGATTTTTTAAAGCCAATGCTGCAGCATTGGAGAAGCATGGCATGATTTCTGGGTGCATGGGATCCTCAGTGCAGGTGCCATTTTCCCAGGGCCTCCCAAGCTCCTCTACAAAAGGTAACCACTTCTGCATGACTGACCATTTGGCCACCAGCAAGCCCAAAGTCTTGAAAAGGCTGTAGTCAGCATAGCAGTGAGATGGGATGGGCTTCTACCTCAAGAGGCTGGAGGGCGCACCACTTCATAGAGAGTGGTGAGAGAAGGGGAGAAATTCTCTGTGTCTGAGGGGATGTGCTGCAGTTCTGCTGCAAAGCGTTAAAAACCAATTAGTGGTGGGTTTTGGTTTTTTGTTTTTTTTTTTTTTTTTACTTCCTAAGATGGTTGGTGCCTGCTTAACCAGTGCAAAAGCAGGTGCTGTGTTTCTTCCTGCACTGATAGGTGTCCATCCTTTATTAAGCAGTACTGTGGGCAGAATTACTGCCTTGCTGAAGTGTGTGAAAGTGCCATCCTCGTGCTCTCTGCACACCCTTCTCCTCGCTGCCTGGAGGGCAAAGGATAGGAAAGCTGATTCTGGGAGTTACTTTCTTCATTATTGTGGATTTCCCCTTCATCCTCATCCAGTGTCAGCTTGTTCACCCTCCAGGCTCAGTGAGAGGGAATTTGCCCATCAGATTAACTGACTCTCACACAAATTTCACGCATCCTGAGAAGTGGAGGAAGGCTGTACTCTCAAAGTGAACTCTAGCCTATGACCAACAGATAGCTGCCTATAAAGTTCGTCCCAGCCAAAAATCCATCACTTCAAGGAGAGGCAAAATAGGAAATGTGATGGATTTGGAATGAAAGAGCAGTTTATTCCAGAAGTGCCATATACAGCACTGATTGAAGCAGCAACATTTGAGGGAGACCCTGGTTAAGTTTTAGCAGCCCATCATTAATGCTGCACCTGTCATGTTTTATGATGATTTACGTAGTATTACAGAAATAATGGACCAAGCTCTCAGCTGATGTAAATCTTCATCGCTCACTCCAACTCAGTGAAGTTCTGCTAGTCCCTTTGGAAATTTGAAGTTTGATTTGCGGTTTTTATTTCTACATACAATATTTTCCCTGTTTCCACAGGGTTTGCAGGATATATTTCAAATAACATAGACAATGTTGATAAACCCATCTGAATGCAGAGTTTTCTCTGCAGATTAATAACATGAAGTTGGTCTCACAGAAGGACAAGTACCTGACCTCACACTGCTATTGCAATTAAAAACATTGAAGAGGTCTTGCTATGGTGTTACTTCTTAGCATTGCCATTCTCTCAGCAAAAATGTAATTTGATGTTTATGCTGCCACAGCAAATTCAATTCTATTAATCCCCAAGTTGCATCCCTTGCATGTGAGAATACCCATCAATTTGTCTTTATGAGTTCTGCTTCCTACTAATAACTATATGCAGTTTCTTATGATCTGAGAGATGATGAACTAATCTGTTCATTTGCAAAATGGTCTGTGATGTGACCTCTGTTTCACTTCTGTCATTATCTTTTCATCCTGTTTCTTCCTACAGCTCATTGATCCGAGCTAGGAATGTGGAACTTGATTTTCAGGGCTCTCTGCTTCTGAAACGTGATGGGACAGAGTAACAGCCAGAGAGCCACCACTTGGTCTCCCTGGGGGAAGGAGCCTGCCTTGGCCAAGAACCAGGGCAGCAAAACTACCTTCCTGGAGGGGTCTGCGAAAAAAAGGGCTATGGGCTGCTCTGCTGGCCAGGCTATGGAAACTGAAGTTTGGGCTACCATTTTGACTGGCAGGAAAAGGAGGAATTTGGCTTAAAGGAGAGACCTGAACATGTAATGGTGTGACTTGCCAGCCATTCCTTCAAATAGATCACACAGGTCTTAAATACAAAGCCTGTGTGCTGGCAATCTCAGACAAAGAAATTTAAAAGCTTTGGGCTTGAAAGCTGATTTAAATTTAAATCATAATTGATTTTTTTTCTCATTTTGATTTTTATGAACAGACGGGCTATAGCTAGCAGTTGCCCTTGAGGAGTCTTTAAAAATGTAGTTCTGTGAACTGTTCCCCTGAAGATTGATACAGCTGCTATTTCTTCAGCTATCTCTGAATCATCCTCAATTACTATATGTCTTTATAAAATAATTATAGGTTTTATCTAGGAACTGAGCTCAGCTCTGTATTTTTCATAGAACACTTATACAGGGTTGGTTAGCAAAAGAGATGGTTTTACCCAACCAAGTTTTCAATTATTTAGCTTTGAACTTTTATTCTCTTATTCAATGTTTTGCTACCATGCAGCAGCTATATTCCCTCGGAACTGAAATGGAAAAGATTTTGGCTGCTCTATCCATCTCTTTACACTTACTAATTTATCTGCCAGTGTAAATCACACACAGAATGAACTTAGAAGAGTTATTAGCTCAGATGAAGCCATTCAGACTTAAACCAGTAAATAAATTATGATCTTGCCCTGGAACATCTCTGCTTGTTCAAAAATAAGTCCCCTCTTTCTCCTTCCCTGTGCATGTATAATGGGGAAATACTTTGTAGAAAAAAATCAGTTTAAAACACAAGATGAGAATGCACTGAATGAAAGTACGTGGCATTATCTCTGGATCACAGGGTGACAGAGGCTGGATGGTAGCAACATGGAATTGTCATCTGATGACTCAAACACAATTTACAAGGGTTCGTTTAGTCCTTGTCCTGCTGTATCTCCAGATACATCTTTGACTATATCTTGGCCAAGGACAGATATGTTGCAATAGGGAGGGCAGCATGTGAAACCACTGAGCCAACTGTCCAGCATGACAGCTCCTCACACGTGAAGGCTGGCAGGGTACCTACTCCTTCAGGTACCCTAAGACACGTGGGGTAAGAAACATTTTGTAAAGGAAAGGTTTTGTTCCCTCTGCACCTTCCATTTTTGCTACCATTATGGACACCTTTTACTCATGGCAGAGATCAGGCTAAAGTACCAATTTCCTTCTGGAGAAATGTGAGGAATTGGGGAGCCATAGAGCTTCCACATGCCATTATATAATGGCACAGGAGAGGACTGTTCTTTTAAGATGAGTTAGCAAAGTTATAGATTATCAGAAGTGTTGTCATCTTTGTTTTCTGTATTGTTTTGATGCACAAAACCTGTAATTTATATGCAGTGCTATGGAGGATTGCATGCATTAATCTTTCGCCTGAAGGAATTTTCAGCGTATATGTCACTGAAATGAAGTATGGAAGGAATCTAAACCCTAGCTTGTCTTCTGTTTAACGTGCTCAGCCGGTGTTGCTGGAATTTTGTAAGGCTTTTTAATAGAAGTTGCCACTTCCAGCTGGATGTGTTTCTGAATAATTCTGGTGTTTCCAGTTCTGCTAAACTTTGTAACAGCCAGCAGCCTGGCTGTTCTTTGTGGGTGCAATGAGAACCAATGCATTCCCTTTGGTTTAATGAAGTAAGTTTCATTCTTCCACCTCAGATACTTATTATGAGGCAGTGAGAGATATTCCTCATGCCCATGAGGACTGACTGGTTATGTGACAAATTTTCCGGGGATGAGGAACAGTAGGTTTAGGGTACCTCAAGACTGAGTGCTCAGTAGGCTCTTTAGTGACCTGGCCTTCTTTAAACTCTACAGATTTTAACTTACTTAAATTATGATGGCTTATGAGTTCAGCTTAGTGTAAACTGATTTAGACTTTTTTTTCCATCTTAGCTTTTTGGAGTGTTTTTTGGTTTATACTGCAGAGCTCCCCATCCAGATAATGGCACTGCTGGGGCAGACAAATGCACCGAGGGGCTGTCCTGCACCACACTTTGACTGCTGGCGTGTTTACACTGTAAACACCACATAAGGAAAGAGAGAGTGAGGGGTGCAGCGGCTAGTTCAAAATCCGGTAATCAGGCCCTGGACTGGGAATCTCATTCAGTTGAAATTCAATCTCACGTGCTCTTGTTAAACCGCAGTTTCCTGGTTTGCTGCCTCTTTTGATGCTTTGCTTTGATGCCTGGAGTTCTCTTGTACTTTAGGAGCTACAGGTGTTCATAGGACTACCTTTTCTCATGAATATTTTCTTTTAAATAAAAGGGTGATAGATTGCTTTGGGGATGCAGCTGATCAGATGATAGGAAATGTGACTCGAGCATCTCTAGAAATAACTTAGCAATGCTGAAAGCCTGATATTTTTTAAGATAAATATATTTAATCAATTCTGCTCTTGAGATTGCTATTGGGACAGAGGTACACCCCTTTGTACTTACTTAGAATTCATTTAATGTCAGTGGGGAATGAAAATGATTTCTATACAATGACACAAATCATTGATTAGAGCCCAGAGTCTCCATTTTATGTTTGGCCAATATCTGCTGGTGTCATGTAAGCAAGCAGGACTGCTCATACGACTTGATATTTTTTACAACTGCTTCACTGAAGGAAGAAAACAGACTTATCTCAGGTAGGGGCAATATGCACAGAGGCACTCTCTGTTTTACTGCCCCCCTAAAGTCTCCAGTGGACTGTGAAGTTTCATTAAATACGAAAACCTACACATTTTCCAGTATTCTTTTCTGATTTACAGTTAAGTCACAGGTGTCATTTTAAAGGAAATTATATTCACTGATTCTTCCAAATTATTGAATTAATGAACAATTTTCTCTAAACACCCAGAGTTAGTTTTAATGTCAAATAATTAAATATTGTATCAAGGAAAGCTGGTACTAAATCGACATTAGGAGAGCATGACATAATGTATCTTGAGGCTGGCTAGTATAATTGTGTTTTCCTCCTCTCAGAAGCCCTACCTTGATCACATTAGGCTGATCATAGAATAAACGTGCATAAATACTTCCACCAGTTCCAGTGGACTTCTGGAAATGT
Source organism: Calidris pygmaea (assembly GCA_003697955.1). Classification (NCBI taxonomy): domain Eukaryota; kingdom Metazoa; phylum Chordata; class Aves; order Charadriiformes; family Scolopacidae; genus Calidris; species Calidris pygmaea. Next base: position 5,106,997 of record QJSC01006438.1, read on the forward strand.
CTATTTGTTGCCAGTTGTTTCCTTCCAGAACATAATTTGCATCTGAACCACAGATTCTTCTACAATATCTTATCTCAATGTAATAATTCATTTAGATCTGTTGAATTGTCTACGCACAGTGAGTGGTAAAGGGGAAAACAAGAACTCTTCAACAAGTACTTGATAGCTAGGGCAAATGGCAGGGAAATACGTAATCTCCAAGAACAGCACTCTGTGAGGATGGGTACTTCCAGCAGAATTTAGCATACAGGATATCTTGCTACAGACCAATTTATTTTTAAAAGACAATTCGAAGTCAAATCTGCCATTCAGGAAAATATGCAGTATGCTTTCTTTCAAGTGTTGCTCATTTTACTGTAAGGCTGGCACATTTTGTGCAACAAAATTCATTGCCATCAAGCAGTAAAAAGTTGGCAAATAGAAAAAAAAGTCTCAATACCCACCATCTGCTTCTGTACCACTTCAGGTGCTGCATACCTTTGAATATTCCATCTGTGACTCATTTCTAATTGACCAACTTACTCCAATATCCTATTACAATATGTGGTATTTTGGAGGCTTTTCATTGTAGTAAAGTTTTGGTTTTTTCTGCAGACTGCTGATATATGGACCTTTTGTGTGTAGTTTCTATGACTGTATTTAGTCTGTTAACTCCAACTCTGTCTTCTAGACCTGAGCCTCCTGTTCTCTGGGTTTATTTTTTATATATATTTCCCTCTGTCTGTTGTTCTCTCCTTTTCCACATCAGTATTACCCCTTAGTTAACTTTTTCAATGTTTTCTGGATCAGTTGTGGTTTTTTCTGTTTCTCCTCGACTTAATTTCCTTCACGGAGTCTTCATTCCACTTTGACATTTCTGTATAAAGGAAAGGTCTTATTGTTAACTGGTCTGCTTCAGAGTTAAATTGGAAAACATGCTGAGAGGCACAGAAGGGAATTCCTCTAGGTCTTAGAGTCAGTGTGTCTCAACACAGCTCTTTGATACTACAGTACAACACAGCACTGGTTGTAAACTGGCTGTAACATTACCACCTTCCAAATGTAAGGGAAGACAGTGCAGACAAGGATCAATAAATAGCAAATGTCAGAATGGGGAACCCGCTCAGCAGCTCCTGAGGAAGAGGCAGAGCTTTTTGCAGAGGGGATTCTCAAGGGCGTTGTTGCGGTAAGGACGCCCTGAGAGGGAGCAGAGTAACACAGCAGGTGTAGCAGCAAAAAGTCCGTGCCAAATATCCTGCATGTACAATTGCTTCATTATGGTTGCTAGAGGTACAAAATGTATGAATATTATATGTATATACAACATATCTAAACATAACAGTACTCTCTGGGAAAAGGGCCATCAGTGGTGCTGGAACAGACTTTTAGTAAATGCAGAAAATCTGGTTTGTTTTTTTTTTTTTTTTCTAATCTCCACTCCTATTTCATAATACTCCCTTCCCCCCAGCTCTTTTCTATTCCTTCCTTGCCTCAGGTTTTCTTCTTGCTTATCTTCCAGTCAAAGTGTGCTGGCCCTCAGAGATTAACCATGCCGTCCAGGGACAGGTGGGGCAATACTGCAGGGACAGTAAAAATCCCTTCCTGAAGACCTGAACTTTGATCTTACCTGAAGGATCTTAACAGATTCTTTAAATCCAAGAAAAGCAGACAGAGCAGAAAGGAAGATAGGTAAACTGAGACACTGCCACATCATTCATGCAGGAATGGCATGACGGGTGGTATCAGCAGCAAAGCAATAACAGACTCTGACGTCCTGAGTTGTCTCATGCCCTTTACTTTTTTCTTCTCCCCAGACCTCTCACTAAACCCAAGCCTGTGACTAAGCTTCCACATTTCTTTTTTTTTAAGTGAATGCATCATATCTTTTACCAATGCAGATCGTCTGTCTGGCTTCACATTCTCCGTAGCATGTACTGTATCTGCACACTCACTGAAGGAACGTTGCGTTGATCTCACAGTCTCCTTTTGGTTTAGTCATAAATAATACATTTTTGGGGGAATCTGGAATTATCCTGCTCTCAGTCAGTTTGTCTTGATAACTTTTTGCTCCTGAAAGGGGGTTGAAGGATGTGGTTATAATCGTATTACCAGTGTTATGATCCAGAGCTGAATAACTGTGTTTGGCATGGGAATGAACCAGGCACGTGAACCCAGCTGGCCATGCAAGTGGAAGGATAGAGGGGAAAATGTGGTATCAGTGCGAGGAAGGTGCAGCTGCAGCAAAACTTGGCTTGGAAGAGGAAGATGGAACTGTAATTGATAAGGAGATGTGAAGAAATTCCAAGGAGTCAAAGTAGCAATTCCTGCCTTGGATATTAGAGAGAAGAACATCCAGATGTATCTACCTGCAGTAATTTAGGAGAAACTAGATGTTGTCTGAAAAGGGTCTGGCAGGCCAAAAAAGATTGGTTTATACAAAGCAAAATGGACAAAAAGAAGATAGATTTCATATAGTCATCTCCCTGTATGAAAATCTGCACAGGCTCAAAGAATTTTGCATCCATGTAATTTCTATACAATAATTACTACTGAGATGTGAATTCACTTTCGCTATTTATTTTCCTGTTTTTAATTCTTCTCCCAAAATTATATGATAAATGTTGCTTTACCTTATCTTCTGCCATGCAAGAAAACTCTCTTCTTGAGGAATTTAATTTTTTTTTAAATGGAAGTCTTACTTTAATGATCCTTTGTGTTTTCTTTACAGTGCTCTTTGAAGGTAGGAGTATAGGTTTTGCTTAGTAATTAATTGGTGCTTAAATACTTATTATTTTATGTCTGGAAGGGAAATTTTAAAAGCTTATCTTCCTGTCTGGCTGCCAGGAAATATATTTTGCAAACAATAGTTCCTCCAACATTTTTTTACAGTAAAGTAACATACAAAACTGCTTTGATTTGTACTTGCTGGTGCAGGGACTCTGCTCAAACCACTGAAGAAGTTGGTGAGGAAAATGTGCTCGTGGTCTGCCAGATGCAGCTGATACAGCTCTCCCAGAAGAACTGTTAATAATTCAGCATTGGGCTCTCCCCCTCTGAAAGAAGTGTTGCGCTAGGGGCTGCAGCACAGCAGGGTTTTGGCCTGGTGCCCTCCCCTCTGAGGTGGTGGGACCTTGCCTGCTTCATGCCAGACCCTTCAGAAATTTTCTTTCAGAGGGGCTGGCAAACACGCAGTCAGATAGGACCATCTGGAGTGCCTGGGGGGCCTCTGCAAGTGAGTGCAGGAGGGCCCTGCCAAGGGTGGGTGTGAAGTGTTGGTGGGAAGCTGTGCTGGTGGTGGGAGCTGGGCTGCACAGGGGCTGCACGAGGAACCCATGGAGACCCCCAGGCTGTAGGCAAGGAGTGCCCAAGTGCCCACACCAGGAGCTACCTCTTCACCAGTCAAAAAGAAAGTGCCCATGCATTCTCCAGAGGAAGCTGGGAGCTGCCCAGCAGGTATCTGTTAAACTCTGACAGCCAAATCACTGAGAAACTGGTGAACACTGAAGTAAAACATTTTATAAGAATATGCTAAAACCTAAAAAAAAAAAGCCTCATTAGGCTGGACCAGGTTATTGAACCCAGTGTCTCACATTTAGCTTATATTGAACTATTTGGCCACAGCTTTAGTCATCTATTGAGGTAAAGTGAAAAAAAAATAGCGTGGTGAAATCAATAACGTTAACAGCTCTTGCAAACAGAAATTCTTAGCCAGCTGTTTAAGTTAATTTAGTGTATCTGTAAATTTGAAATTATTACCAGTTGCATTAGATTGCAATTCAAGGAAACCCTGAGTAAGCAATGCACTCTCATCCTGTCCTTGTACCGGCAAATATGGAGGACTCAGAAAGCACTTGGCACAGAATATAATTTGTATGCACTGTAGATGGATGTTTCAGTGAAGATCAAATGATCAGTTCCTAGCTTATCCAGAGACTTTTTGTATAGCTGTAGGCAAACTAAATAATCTAGCTCTTGCCTCAGTTTATCGTCTCTAATGTGAACGCAGCATTTTACTGCATTACAAAGATGATGTAAAACAGTCATCTTATGAATAGTGTCATATATTGGCCAGAAGTGCAGATGATTGCAGTAAGTCAAGCTAATAAGTTGCATAAATTCTGAATGGAAATCAGGTGTTTCCATTGCAGGCTCAGATATATTTAACCCATTCTATTGGAAAGAGAGCAGCAAAACAACAATTTAAATTCTTATGCCTCGTCCTTTTGAAAAGTTTTACTAGCTACACTAGTAACTACTAGCTATTGTAAAGCAAGCAAATGAAAATAATAACTTCATACAATTTAATCTTAAATAGAATGTTTTCTAGTTATAAAAATGCTCAGCTATTCTAAAGCTAGTTTCCTATTTTTCTAGCTGCTTTGACTCCAAATAAAACCATTCAGATATTTTTTCCTCGTACAGTGAACTCAATCTCATTTTAATTTAATTGGAGCTCTATGCTGAAGTGTAATGGAATGTTAATTCTTTAAAAACCTGTGCCTCCTTTTTTTATAAATAAATTGACTTCTTTGAGTAATCATGTTTGATAGAGGAAGAGATCTAGAGGGGATAAAATCAGAAGGTCATTATCACTATGTTCCAAACGAACACTTACAGCAAAGCATTTCTGGTTCTACTTACAGGTTCTGCTGGGAGCATTTCAATTTTCTGGCTCATTGTCAGGTGAAGCTAACAGCTTTTAAGGGCAGATAAGTCATGTCTGAGTTTGAAACATCTGTGAGTTGGAAACATCTCAAGATTAGAGAGGATTTTATTTGGTTTTTCATTTAGCTCCCCAATAGCTAAGCATGAACATTTAAAACTATGTCCTCGGCTGGGGTAGACAGGCTAAGATTTATAATTTCAATGGAATTTTTTTGATTTACATTAACTGGCAGTAATGCCTATGCATGCTTTTACAGAACAGTTATGAGCTTAACTTCAGATTAATCCTGAGGTTTTGCAGTATGAAGTAGAGTTGCCTACTCACCGTGCTGCAAAGAAAAGACTAATATGAAGAAGCAGTTTGGGGTTTATCCTTTCAGCAGGCTAAGACATGCTACGGTTTGGTAACAGCTTACGAGAAATTTAGCATGGCTCTCCCAGTCTGAGTTGGAAGAGCTTGCTTTTGTCCTGAGAAAACACCTCATGGTCCTCTGGACTTGCCAGGAGGGCAAAGGGAGATGCAATACGTTCCCTTATTGCTGGTTTGAGTGCAAAATGATGCATCTTAGCTCACAGGAACAAAATAAGTGACAGGCACAAATTGGAATACAGGAAATTCCATTTATTCATAAGACAACAAGTTTTTACTGTGAGGCTGGTCAAACAGTAGCACGGGCTGCCCAGAGAAGTTGCAGAGTCTCCATTCTTGGAGGTGATGAAAAACTTGCCTGAACACAGCTCTGCTGTATTTGGTGTGCTTCTAGGCAGACAAAATGATTTCCAGAGATGCTTTCCATTGCCATCCATCCTGTGATTCTGTGACAAAAAAGCAACACAAAAGAATCAGAAGTGAACAGTCCCCTTGATTTTTAGAAGGGAAAAATAGATAAAAAGTGACTTAAAATTTTCATGGTCAGTAAACTGGCATTTGGTTTGCTATGAATTTAGACCTGTCTTACAGGAGAGAGAGAGACATGTACTTTGGGTGGGGGAGTCTTTTTGAAAATATGGCTATTTTATTTGGTAGTCTAACTGCCTTAAGTGACATGTAAATAGTGTGAAGGTTTCAGAAAAGGTCAAAAAGCATCAGTGCAAGAGATGAGAGCAAAATTACTGTGTAAAATTTTGTTTAATAACAACCTGCAAAGGAAAAAGAAACCTTTAAAAGCAAAACATATGCGAAAGAGTATGCTGAAATGGGATAGGATTATCCAATTTTGTATTTAAGTACTATCATAGGAGAATTCATCCTTCATGAACAATCATTTTAGGTATCAGGATGTAGGAATAATGTTAGAGGGCAGTAAAAAGGGTAGTCTGAAAGGAATATATATACCAGAATCCACTTCTAGCGGTCCCACTGGATTTAGATGAGTGTTCAGTGCAACAGCAATGCCAAAGATGACAGAAGCTCTAATTATGATTTACTGGTTTCTTACTCAAGTTTCGGTGACTTTATGTACAGTATTCCTGTAGGTTAGTCTGTCTCTATATAAGAGACTTAACTTTCACCTGAGTAACAGGGTTTATTACTTACAGTGGAGAATCAGAGCATTGGATATATTCAGCACAAGATTTTGAGAGGGATGCTAAGTGTCATTACAGGATCTGCCATCAGACTGAACTAAAAACTTAATTAGCAGGTGTTGAAAGCAGGCCACCAGTGGCAAATACCAGGACAGTGGTGTATAAGGTTTGATTTCTCGTGCTGGCAAAGTAAGCTTAACAACTTTCACTCCTCAAAAGTTAACATTTTCTCATGCGTATTTATTATATAGAAATATGTAGATATAGGTGCTAGCTTGATATTAATTGTAAAAAAATGATATTAGACATGATCTCAGTGGAGCTAGGCAAGTTCAAACTGAAGTGGCTAAAATGAAAAATCACTCTGGGTGGCGAGGGAACTCTATTCTGTTATTGCAAAATAGATTTTATTTCAGTGTGTTAGCGATCAGTATTTATGCTTCACAGCCTCACAATAAAGAAACAGAAATGTACTTATTGGAATGAGAAAAGATGAAATACAGTAAGGAAAAGTGAGTTTTCATGGAAAGATGGAAAGGATCAACCATGTAAAGGCTGCAATAAATCTTTCATAGACCAATTTATCTCCTTCCCAGAGTTTCATCTCCAAATTGTTCACTTTTACCACAAAATTTTCTTGTTATAGTTGAAATTGGGTTATCAAAAATAATGCCTTTTTTTTCATACTATGGAAACAAGATTTAACCTGGTCTTCTTTCTGTTTAAGGCACAAGGACAATGAGCTTGGCATAAGCTCATCCAAAGCCCATGACAATGAGTAGAAACATCTCTGTCGTGTTTTTGGTATTACTGAAGCGTTTATGGCCGAAATTACCATTCAGGGCTTTGATTTTACTCCCTTTTTGTGAGCTTTTTCTTCTTTTTTGATTTGTGAAAGTTTTAATGCCGTTATTATCATCCCTGGAGTTTATTCTGAATTTAACACATTTCAGAACTCCCTGCTTGCGAAGAAATCCACTGAATTGGCTGCATTCGCGTTATACAAAACCTCTGCTTTTGCATCTGGTCCTGGTTAGTTGCACAGTTTGATTTTTCAAACAAATGAATAAACAAACAAACAAAATATCCTAGATACACTCACAACTGATCTGAGCTTTATACAGAAAAGTTCATGAACTTTGTTAAGAACTCTAGGTTTGTAATGAATCCAGATAAATTTTATTTGGCATGGCTTTACTTCAAATATGATAGCTTGATTTTAGATATATTGGAATGGAAAAATCTAAACACAACTACTTCTGTAGTTATGCCAGCACAAACACATCCCTATTCCTTGTCATTTGGAGCTTAAAATTAGAAATGTCCAAGCCAGTACAGGAAAACCCAGAATCCTTACACTTTTATGCCAAATCTGTCCTGTTTGTGCTATTGTAAGATTTAAAATGCTGGATAGAAGTATTTTCTGCACTATGTGTGAGCTGATCCGGAGACAACAAACTGTCCGCTTTTGCCCCTTTAAAAGACCTAAAAAGTAAAGATCAAATTAGCTTCTTGGATGCCTTATGAATGAGTTAGGAACTGTGAGTTAGGACGTGTGTTACGCCACAGCACAAACCCAGGAGGGATCCGGAAATATGGAAGTCTATGGTCTTCATTACTATTCTTTTCCTTTTTCTAAAACCAACCTTCCTTCAGGCCAGCCAAAAAGGCAAATGAGTCAGGAATTTAATTCAATACATACCCTGAGCCTACTATAGCAGCTATGAGGTGTAGGAAACATTCTAAGCCACACAACATGCAGACCCTTCTATCTGTAGCACACAAGCTCTGAACAGCGCCGTGCTCACTAGCGCAGAGCAACCGTGCCTCTAGAAAGAGGAACAATAGGAATATAGATAGATAAAACCCTCTCTATGAAATATATCTGCGTGGTTTTTCAAATCAGTATATACATTTACTACTTGATTTGTTTTTATGGGCTAAATTATAAGAACTGAATTCCCCCATCATGGCAAACTTAGACTCTTAAAAGTTATTAATCTGACCATTTAGGTAACAGCTTACATCAGTTTCTTATTTTACTGCTTGCTTAGCTTCTCCCAACCCCCTTTCAACAGAGTCCTTCTGCTTTGATGTCTTGTTCTCTACCCAGATTGCCACAAGGCTTTCAGTTGCAAATGCAGGTGTTGTCAACTGTCAGATATAGTTGTGTTTTATTATTCGCTATTATTATTGTATTATTAGTAGGACACTTATTTTACATAAAGAACAAAATAGTATTAATTGGAAAGGTAGCACTCTATACAGAGGAAGATGGTACTCAGCGACACATGTTTTGCAGTGGAGGAGCTAGGTTTGCATCTACGTTGCTCCTTTCCATCTGTTTCATATATCCATCACTGATCCTTTAAAGCACTCTTTTTCTAATAGACTATCTTGCCCATCAGGTTGGTATCTGAAACTAATTAAGCATGGCTTTTGAGAATTACTTTTTACAGATGCTACCTAGAAATCACCATTGCATGTCAGGGTTATTTGTTACATGCTTGTAATTTTCCCTAGTTTTTGTTGTAGTAGTAGTACTTGGGGAAAAAACAGCCAGGTCTTCCATGAGCTGCTGAAAATTATTAGAAATGTCAGTGAATGGCTCTGCACTTCGAGGGCAATCTGGAGGCTTGTTACAGAGCAAAATGGACGCTTTGGCCATCCTCCTGCAAGGATTCCTCTTTAACTCTTGCCCTGTTAGCTCTGCGTGCCATGCAGAGAAAGCAGAGTGACATCCAGAGGAGACAGGTGAGTTGGGACCTTGCTCAGTTAGAGATATGCAGTAGCACTGCTCTTAACAGTGCCAGCTGCAGAGGGTTGGTATTCATCTTTCTGCTCAGCTCACCCGCTTCAGAAATGGGGGCAGAGCGTTGCCGGTGAGAAAGAACCAAAGCTGGAGTGAGGCAGTATAAATACATGTGACCCAAGATGGTAAAGGGATGAGGGAGAACCAGGATGGGGGAGGATGAGGAGGAGGTTGGGGGCATAAGTAAATCCTACACAAGCAGATAAAATATCAGAGAACTGTTTTTCCCTTCTCCCCCTACAATTTTGCTAATCCTTCTTCTTCTCTGTGTCAGCTCTCCCTAGATGGACGTTATGCTCTGGGGGACGTACACCCCCATCTTCCAGGACACCCAGTCTCCCATTTTGCTTTGTATTTATTAACAAAATAACATAACCCCACATGCTTTGTATTTATTAGCAAAAGCACAGTCTTGTGCTGTTTGTATGACAGTAAAGCACTTCCATATTTTGTATCAGTCAGAGGTTCAGAGGGATCTTTTTGATGTGTGTGCATTAGCACATCTATCAGGCTTTACACTTGTGGCTTTTTGAAAACAGATATTCTAATCATCATTCTTGAGAGCTTTTGACTCTGAAGACATGAAACTCTTCTAGTTTTCGTCTTTCTTCTTTTCTACAGAACCCTCAGTAAATGGGCATTCTTAAAAAGCATGCAGCTTAGTACCAGGAGATGGGATCTCCCTCCAGCAGCCTCATGCCAGTAACACTGCCAGGTGCTAGCGAAGCCCCTTCTTCCGATCACGATTTTTCCATGAAGTCAGGAACTGCTTCTACAGGCTGACGCAGACTAAGGGGAGGAGGAGGGATTTACACAGTCAGTAGTGTAAATGGGCTCTAGTTCTGCTGTAGCTGCAGAGCTGTAGCCGAGCTGGTCTTGCCAGGATGAGTGGATGGCGGCCTGTAAGCCAAGTTGCGTAGCAGAAGCTGGGCTTCTCCGGGAGCCACGACTGTGCCCTGCTCGCAGCCAGCCTTAGCCTTCCGCCATGGCCTCCCCAAAGGAGCTGCTGGTGCCACGGGGCTGGCAGAGGTGGGCTGTGGCCGCCGTGTCCCAGCGGGCCTGCGGCGCCGAGAGGCGCCAGTCCAGCCTCAGCGAAATCAAACAGGAATTCTCCCTTAAGCACCACATTAAGCTTTTGCCAACTGCCTCCAGGCCATGGCTCCTCAGACACTGAAACGCACAGATCTTGCCGGTAGGGCCAGGCCGAGAAGCGCCTCAGCTGTGGCCGAGCTCTCCCGGCACCCGCCTCAGCGGGCCGCCAGGACCGTCAGCCCCCTCAGCGGGCCGCTACCCGCCGCGGGGGCGGCGCCAGGCACACCGAGCCCCGGCGCTGCGAGCCGAACCGGCCTGGCCCTGGCCGGCCGCGGCCCCGCACATGCCCAGTGGCGGCGCGGCTGACGGGGCAGGGGCGGGCCCGGCGCGGAGGGCGGCTCGGCCCGGCCCGGCCCGGCCCGCCTCGCCCGGGCGATGCCTCTGCGCGGCGGCGGCGGCGGCAGCGGGGGGGTGGGCGGGTAGCGGCGGCGGCGGCGGGGACGCGGTGCTGCTGCCCTGCCTTTCCCTGCCCGCCGCTGGCCCTTCCTCCGCCCCCTCCCTCCCCCGCGCCGGTGCCCGGCTCAGCCGCCGCTCCGGGCTGGGAGGAAGGGCTGGGAGCCGCCTCCCGCTGCCCCCGGCCGCCCCCCTCCCCATGCAGCCCGGCCCGCCGCTGGGAGCCCTCCCCGGGGGGATGTTTCTGCTGCCGCTGCCGGGATAACCGGCGCGCCGTCCGCCCCCGCCCCGGACAGAGGATGCTGCCCGCGCCGTGGCGGGTTCCGACTCGGGCAGCAGCGGCCGCGTCCCCCTCCTCGGCTCCGGGCAGCGTCGCCGGGGAGAGATGACTTCAAGGCACCAGGCGGACTGGATCCCTTACAGGTAGGGCAGGACCCCCGCCGGGGGGCGGCGGGTCGAGCGGTGCGGCTGCGGCGGGCGGCCGGAGGGACTGGGGCTGGTTTTGGGCTGGAGCCGCTGCCCCCCGGGGGGGGGGTCGCCGCTGGAACCCCCTGCCGCGGCGGCGGGGCCGGGGCGGCCGGACCCCGCCCGGGAGGCGGTGGGTCCCGCCGGGTTGGAGCGGGTTGGCGGGCCAGCACCGGTGCCTGCCGGCCGCTGTTGGACCGGGGGTCCCGCCTCCCAACTTCGGGCCAGTCCCGCTCGGCGAAGTTCATCGGCTGGTCCGTGGGGAGAGCTGTCATCCCGGCGGAGAGCGGGAAAGCCGCGCAGCGGAGAGCTTCCCTCCGCCACAGGGCACCCCCCCCCCCAGAGGGAGCACAGCGCTGCGCCGTCCGTGGCCGCCGTCGCGCCCCGGCCGCGGGGACCCCGGCCCCCGCCGGGCGCCAGCGGGCGCTCCCTGCCCTTTCCGCGGGGCGGCGGGCCGGGCGCGGCCGCCACTTCCCCGCGGCCGGTGGTGCCGCCATGGCGGGGAGCGGGATCGCCATGGCAGCGCCCGGCGGCCGGCTGCCATTGGCTCCGCCGTTGCCATAAGCTACGGGAGCCGCCAGCGGCGGCCGCTGCCCGAGAGCCCCGTGCGTCAGCGGGGCGGCAGGCGGCGGCGGCCGCCGGTACCGGAGCCGCACCGAGCCGCGCTGGCCCCGCGGAGGGGGCCGTTCGCCCCGCGGGGCCTGGCGCTGCCCTCCTTCGCCTGGCGGTGCCGGGGTGGGCTCGGCGGCGGCCTGCCCCCCCGGCCTTGGGGCGGCGGCAGCGCTCGGTACCGGCTGCGTGAGAATAGTTTGTTTCGCACCCGGCGGTAGGAGGAGGGGGCCGGCCCAAGGAGGGGTAGCTGCGGGCGGGCTGGGCTGGGCTGTGGGGCACCGGTAAAGCTGTCCCTGGATCTGCGCTTTGGACGAGAGTTAACGTCGTGGGGTTTTTTAGTTTTCATTGAAATCTCTTTTTTTCAAACTGAATTATTGCAGAAAGAAGTAACGGGTGTTTGAAAAAAGGCGGTCTGGGAAAGACAGCAAAGCGTGTTTGTTTCATTTGTTTGGTTGTAAATAAAGCAAGGTGGATACAGTAATGTAAACTTTTGGTTTTGGTAGAGAATAATGAAATTAACATTTTTACGGAGTGCGTTTTAAAACAAAGACAGCTGTTTAAGCGGGTCAGTTGTAGTTTGCCCGATTCTAAATAACAATGTTTGCAGTGACCATATGCCACAATGTGTGCAATGTAAACACAAATAAATCACTCCTTAATACAGAGAAAAAAAGATGCGCAAGTAGAAGTCTGCTGTTTTAATCTCTGCACCTGATAGTTCTAATAAATAGAAGAATAAGAAAGAAAGAAAACTGATTACAATGAACCCAAGAATTCTGCTGCTCTCTCCGGTAGCTCTTTCAGACCATGTGTTCTGAAAAGATGTAAGGAATTGGCACTAAGGCTTCAAAAATGACTACTGTGTGCATTCTGATGCAATTTGAAGCCTTGCAATGAAGGCAAAAATACCAGAAGAACAGCTGTTCATGGCTCTTTCCAGCAGCAGAGTGACTGTTTCTCTGTTTTCTCACTGCACACAAGGCTCTGCAGGGGTCAATGCTGAAAGTTTGCTGAGAGCTTTTCTAGCGGTGGCCATGAAGGAAACAAAACATCTCTTCTGTTTCTGCTCAGCGCAGCTCAGAGAAGCAAAGGGAGACAAAGCAGTAGGTCTCAGAGAAATGCAGATCTGATGATACTCATGTCTTTTCTAATATATTATTCTTGAATGTTAACCATATGTTTATGGCCAGAAACCACCAAGGACTGCCCCAAACCAAAAGGCAAACAAACCACGCTTCTGCTCTGAAGTGTCTTTGTTTAGGCTTCTACCATAGACTTCTCTCAAGAAGTTGATTTATTTTTCAGCCTGTAAGGCTAATTCCTGAGTTAGAGGTATATGATTGCAAATCTCATTGAACTTGCTGATTTAAAGCATCCTCCAAGATCCCCTAAACATACTTATCCAGGAAACAATAGTTTCAGAATGCACATGTGACTGAGATTACGCATGAAAACACCTTATTAGTGAATTAGGTCAAATAAGTAAATTAGGAGTGAAATACACATGGTGAGGGAGAGGCCTGATGTCCACCCCTTGGAATAGTTCATCCTCTTTCTGGGAGAAAAATGCCCCAGGCTTATCTGTTCCATTACTTCAGATTCTTGTTTACTGTGGTGAGTTCAGTGGTTGTTGACTCTCAAAGCTTGGAGGCCTGTTCCCCACCTTCTTTATGGCCCAGGTGGCATGTGACAGCCCACAATGTCACTGCTGCTGGCATGGGGCACAGAGCACAGGTCATTAGGCATGCTGAAGTCTGTAAAGATGTATGGAACATGGCCTGAGCGTTGCTGATGTACAGCGTGCTAGAAAATGCCACAAGCCCTTCTCCGAGCTTGGCAAAGCTGTTTCAACTTTCACGCGGACTATAAAATGGTATCATGACTCCTAAACCTACGTTGTTCCTCCTGGCAATTGAAGGCACATACAGCTATATACCTGAATTAATTCAAGCATAGAAGTGGCTTTTCTTTAGTGAAATGTCATAATTTTCCTTACAAGTGAAATGACCCGGAGGGAATCAGTTCTGCCTGTGTCATGTACAACTCCTTAAACAATCCACCTGCGTGCCCAAAACTCACAAAACAGATTATACTTCCACTTTTAAGATGCAGAGAACATTTTGAGTGAGCTAACAAAAAACAGTAGGCAATTCTTTCAGTGTCAGCCTAGCTTTTTCATGCTGAGGGGGATAAAAGATTCATATTGTTTGCGAGTTTGCAGTTTTGGTATTTTGCCCTTTATGTAATTTTTTTCCTTCTCTTATGTATTCTGCTTTGAAACGCTAATAGTCATAGGACGAAGAGACTTGATTTCACTAATGTTATCAAATACAATTCACAAATTATTTTTTAAAAGTAAATATTTTGCATTTACTTTTATGATACTGTTTCGTAGACAGAAATTCAAGCATATAATTAAACGCTTATTCATATGAAGCTACATACCAGGTACAACAAGGTAGGAATTCTTCTTTAAATTGAACCCATTTTTAACAACTTTTCCTTCCTTTATTATAAAGGATCAAACCAGTGTAGACTCAAGTGAAAAATCAGTTGCAGTTCATGTAGCTGCTCCCAGCCCCAAAGTGGTTCCTGATGGCAGTTGAGAGTAAGACGTAGCTTCTTTAGGAATTATGTTCTCAAGCACAATAGTGTTTTCCTTTGCTATCCTTTAATAGTTTCCAGTAGGAAATACAAAGCAGAAATACCTGGGAATCATTGCAGATTCACAGGAATTCAGTTTTTTTTGTTCAAAAATATGTTTCAGTTTCGTATCTTTTTCCTGAACTGATTTTTAATTTATAGAGTTTCTGAAATTAACATATTCCTTTTCATTTTATGCTGGTGTGTCTTGAATAAGCAAGCATATTCCCCATACTACATAACTGTACTTAAATGAAACTTGCTAGCTAAGGTAAAAGTATCACTACTCTTAGTTGGAGGAAGGTCCCAGTTCCTATTATTTGTTCCTATGCTTTCACCTGCTTCTTTAACAATAAATCTTAATACTGTAACTTAAACAAGCAGCATTTACAAAAACATCTAACCTGTTTAATGAGAAATATATAAATGTTGTTAGCTGAAAAGCGCAGTCCACGTAGGAGTAAATTTGCTGCAAGTCCTCAGAGTTCTCTGCGAAGCATCTGCGTAATTCTACTGAGACTTGGTTTGTGCAGATAAACCTGCCATAGCCCAAGGGGAACCCGTGGACTCTGCAGTGAGGGGTCTGGCACTTTGCACGGGGGGTGATGTGTAAAGCAGATAATGCAGTTTCCATTTGCAGTGACATAATACGTCTTGATATGTACATGATGATGGTAATAATATACATTATTCGTGACTTTTTTATGATACTCAGTTGTTTGTAGCTTTTATGAATTTGCTCTGAAGTTTTAAGGCTGTGCTTAGATATTACAGCTATAAACAGTAACTAGTTGTTTATTTGCAAAGTGAAGGCTTACAGTTGGGTGAAAATTGTGGAGCAGAGCTGTGTTGGAAATTCATGAATCATGGCAATTAGAGCAGATAAGATTTCTGAAAGTGTGATGTGTAAACAAGTCCTGGAACAGGCTTGAAGATCAAGGGCGTCCCACGCTTGTTTCTATGCGTTCATTTGAGGTATTAGTATACTATCTACCTTTAAGCCTCAACGCTCTACAGTGCAGGTAGAGTGCTCACCCCCCTGCAAGGCGCAGGTTGTGACCGAGAGCATCGCAATGCAGGCAAGCTCGCTCCCGGCTGCCCGCGGCGGGGAAGGGCATTGATAATTTATGAGAGCACTGCTTTTTCTACAGAAAAGGGTACAAAGAGCACGTGTCTCCTCTGCTCTAAATTAGGCTGTCTTGTCTCAGGTTATTGTGATGTATAAAATTAGCCTAGTCGTGCGGTTTTAAAATGTTTAAGTTAGAGCTCTCCCTTCGTGGGGGTCCGTGCCCTTATAGAGGGTATTACTGCTGTACTGTATAGAGACTCCAGCTGAGATCAAAGGCCTGTTCTGCCCAGCATCAGTGTTAGGCAGCTATACAAGCACATCGTCAGAGGCAATTGCTACCCTGAAGCTGATAGCCTAAATCAACCAGGCAGAAAAGAGAGGTGAGGAGAATAATGTATCGCTTCAGTTTTACCAGTGAGAGAAACAGAGACCTGTAGAAGTTGCGGGGAATTGGCTTAAATGGAAGTGGGACAAGGCTCAAGGGAGATCAGCAGCAGAGCAGGGAGTGAAACCTAGTCCTCCCGTGCTTTGCAGTGTGCCAAAGATGGACGTAAGGGGCTGAAGGGGCTTTGTCATTTCTTGCAGGGTGCGCTTTGGCCGTATGACAGATAAGCGGCTGCACCGTCCTGTAGTATTGTGACCCCCAACCACCTTTGCAATATCAATATCCACATCAAGACTAAAGCTTGTTTCATAATAGGCCAATGGGTTTCTGGTAGCGACAATCATTTGCAGGGTTCTGGCAGTGACAATCGTTTACAAGCCATCTGTGCCAGATTGGGATCACAGCCAGAAAGTGGATATGAAATGTTATGGCTCCTCTTGCAGTTCCCTGAGTTGGACGGTTTTGACTTTTATGTCTGAGGGTTTTTGGTCTTTCCTTAAAGCTGTGTCCATTTAGACATGCAAGCAGCAGCTTTTCTGGAAGGTGGTACTTTTTATGAGTAACTAAAAATTGTCATTCTAGAGAGCTGGATTCTCTTCACACTTCCTCCTCGTACCTCTTCCCCTCATACTAATGACTTATTTTCTAATTCATGCTTTCTGTTCTTTCTCTTTAAGAACTGATTTATTTTTGACATTTGTCCCTACATCTTGCTCTCTTTACCTCTTTTTTTTGCTTTCTTCTCTCTTTCCCACTTAGAGATTATTCATGAAAGTAGGATTCTGTCTTGCCAGCTATATGGTACCCTTCTCTGTAAATGTTTGTTCTTTAATTTGTATTTTATTGTTTGTAACTTTTGAATAAATCCATCCCAGCTTCTCATTTCATTTCTTAAGTACTTAGTGGTATTTGCATTTTTTTAAGCCAAATTTGGTTTTTTTTTTGCAGATTTTCAAGAATTATTTTCAGTACCTGCAGCAGATTATTCAAAGGTTATCACTTTAAGCATGGATGTTAAAATTAGTGTTTATTTTGTATCTCACTTCTTGTTGAAGCTTTTGTTACTGCACTATATGAAGGCCAGTAACTGGGATTAGGAGACGTCCTTCTTGGTGATAGCCTGTGTCACTCAAATGGGGGCTGGTGAGGAACTGAAGAACTGTTCTCTCACAGTTTTGCAATCTCTTGTATCATGTAGTGGCAAGATGATGCCAGCAAGTTCTGAGAACTCTCAGCTGAGACTGTAACACCTCTCTGGGCTCTGTTACCATTTGTATTATGCTAATAGTATGCAGGTATACAGCAAAAGAGTATTCAGTCTGAACAACTGTCAGTTTAGAAGAAAGTTACAAAAGAAGGGCACAAAATGCAAGCGGAAAGATCAGGGTGATTGTTGGTATATTTCTTGTTGCGTTCATTTTTGTTACAGATTTAGGATCGTCAACTTCTCTTGACTACCCCGTTCTTAAGAAAATGGGAAGGAAGGGGATATTGACTTAACTAGATAAGGAAATGTGCTCCCAGAGAAGAGTGTATAGAGCGTGCAAAGGTAACTATAGGAGAAGGTGGAAAGATTGGAGTAGTTATTTTAGAGCAGGATGAGTACAGGTGATAAAGATGAAACCTTTTTTTTTTCTGATATAGGTGTTTTACACCAGCTTGTTTTTTGTAATGCTTGATGGTAACATTATTTTTTTTTTGCTGTATACACGTTCAGTAACTATGGATGTATTGTAGGTCATCTACTGAATAGTTTTAGTTTATATCCACGTTGTGTAGCTTTGTGGCATTTAGGAAACTTATCTTGCTCTCTGACAACACAAGTGCCCGAGTCATTCTTTCATGAAGTTGAGTTTTAGCTTGAGTTCTCCAATGTTTACCAAAATTAAGTCTTGAATTGCAGATTTCATTGGAAACCTCATGGTTCCTGTTGATGTGCATGTTAACATAAGTCTGAATATCATAATTTGTAATTAATAGAACTCATTTGACACAGGTAATGAAACCACAGCATGAAGTTTTTAATGGTAATTTTAATTGTAATCACAGTTCTAACTACCTGCAGGTGAGAAGTTACAAGATGAAGAAATTCCTTGATTAACTTCAAATGATGACTAAGTTGGAAATTGTATCTGCAAGGGAAATATAGATACGTCAGTTTTTGATGTATGTTTAGGGAAGGCATGAGAACAGGTCTGTCGTTTGGATTTGGTATCAGTTTGATATAAAAATGAATGGAGGTAAAGGCTACGTATAGGAAGCGTAAGAAAAATTGATCTCTCTTTTTTCCAGAGCAGGTTGTTGCTAACCGATGCTGCTACAGCAGCATTTTCACTTGTCTGCAGTAAAAAAACCAACCCACAAAATATTGCATTATGTTGCAATTCTCACTTCTGAAAATTTGAGGAAGTTATTTAATATATTGTAGAAATCAAAGAGTAGATAGCTTGTCTGTACAGTGACTTAGACTAACTGCTAAGGTTGAGTGGCAAATGAAAGAGTAAGACACTTACTGCACCTTGGAATGCTTCCCACTATTTTTGGCAGATATAAATCCCAAGACTCAAGCCAGGAGTGTGAATTTCCATTAAATGGTCTTTTGCAGATGTAAGGATTGCATGAATTCTTACATGCCTACCTGAAACGTGAGGTTATTTATATGGGTAAAAATGCGTCTTTTGGGACACTGTATCTGTAGAGGAACGTTAAATAATATTAAAGATGTCTCAGTGAGTCAGACCTTGATAATTGATTCTTCCAAGTTACTGAATTTTAAATCAGTTCACTGGCTGTTGTTGCAGATTTAAAAACTAAAGTACAAGGTTTTAGAGAAAGTTTTTGTGCTTGCTCTAGAATGGCACTAGCTTGGTTCTATTGCCTGTCCTTAAGGCAGAGCTCAGGTGCCTTGGCATATTGCATATCGTTAAATCTGTGCAGTGATGGAGACACGGAGAACCCTGTAGCCTTCCTAGGTGTTGAACTGGTTAAATTCTTTCCTTCTGTATTTGATCTCTGTGGTATGTCCACACTGCATACTGCAGTGCAGCAGAGAGACACTTGGGCGAGCTGCACATGAGCTGACACAGATACTGAGAGCTGTACTACATAAAAACACAGAAGTGATTTACTCCTTTGAGGAGCAATGCAGTTCAGTCTGCGAGGAGCTACGGAATACCATAGTTAAATTGTTTCCAGTAAATATGTTAACTTATTTATAGCTACCTGGGTATCTACCATAGCAGAGTTCACAATCTAAATGCAACTTTTAATTTAAAATTCATTATTTGTTCTAAACCGAGAATGTTAAGTTTTGGCTCTTAAGAGCACTACCCCCACCTATAAGCAACCTAATAAAGGCTCTGGCTTTTCAGAGTACTAGGATAATTCTTCTTGGATATGCCAGCTATATTAATTACAGAATACTGTATAAATACCCAGAGAAACTGGGCCATCATATCAGTGGAAAAGATCGTGACATTGCTAGAAGTTTGAGGCATCCTGGAAGATGCCTTTTAAATGTTAGCTACTTTAAAAAATTATATAGTGTAGTTTTCTGGCACTATTGATGCAGCTTGAAAAATTGTTAATTACTTCCTTGTGTCTTGAATATCACTTGCAGATTTTAATGACTAAGTAAAACCAGTATAGGAGAAATTTAAATGAAATGAAAGGTCCTTCTTCCCTTCCCGTTTTAATTCTTAGGGACCTTCTGTTATTTATTCATTCAATGCTATATGCTTGAGGCTTTGCAAGACAGAGGTTGTTCTAAGTACTACTGAAAGGAAAAAAAAGTTTTCCAATCCTATGCACCCTGTGTCAGAATGATTTCCAGTGTATTCTATTGGAAAAAATGTGAAATTATGTTTTCATAGCCTGGAAAGTGGGATATGCAGGTTGAAGTGTTGAAGTCTCTGCCCTGTGTGTTGTATTCTTTAGGAAGGTATTTCTAATACCTCAGAGGAGTGTCTGGACTTTCAGATTATTTGTTGGTGTGGGCCAGGCCTGTTCCCCCTCTCCCCCCTGAAATTTTATCCTAAAATTCTGGAAGTCACTGAGTTGACAAGATTTGGATTTGATAAATTGATACTCTTTTGCAAAGACTTCTGGCAAAAGAACCCAGTGCGCTCTAGACTTGGTATGGAAGATTTTAGGGCCTACAAAATTAATTTTGCCTACAATAAATTATAATTTCTGAGAGCAATCCATTTCATTGAACTGTTACCAAGTAATATAAGCCATAAAAAAATTGAAGGTGATAGTAAAGGCAACTTGGAGCTCGCTGGAAATGACTATTGAGTTACTGGACTTTCAGTTTAATATTTAAGAACACGGGCAGAATAGCTGTATTTTATCTTTAGGCTGGTATAGGCCTTTCAAAAGATGGAATGTAATGCTACACAGGGAGCCTTGAAGAATCTGTGGTTGGATTTTCAAGAGTTCTTAGGGTCATTCTGATTCTCTGCTCACGTTATTTCCTAATTGTGAGCCTTTCTGAAAATCTGAAGCTTCTATTGAAAATACTTAATGTGGTGGAGAGGGAAGGGGAGAATGACTATTGTGCTGCCTAGTCAAAATGACAAACAGCATATAACACTTTGCAGTTTTTATGTGTTCTTTGGCAAGAACAACTCATTCTCATCTGAAAAAGCTTATTCTGAAGAAAAACGTAAGATGCATTAGAGGCATAGAGGTTTTCACTGCATTGCATGATGAATTGTAAATATGCCCGACTGGCAGTGTGAGGAGTCCTCAAAGTAACTCTGTGCATTGGGATGAAAATTCAGCCCAAGGGGTTTTCGTTTATAGCCAGCTCTGCAGTATTGCATTTACTATGGTCTTGGATTAACGGTGCCAAACGTGACTCTGTATTGCAATAAACAAGAAATAGGAAGATGGTGTTCTGTATGATTTTGCTTTTCACTTTGCACTTGACGACTTAAATCTTGTTGCTAATCTTTCATCAAAATGGCTATGATATTGTTGCAGTATTTTTTATTTTCACTCCATTACAATAGATCTGTAACTAATAATGATTGATTCACTATTAATAATTCCCGAAGTTATTTACTTTGTGAAATAAAAGATATTTGTTTTCTTTTTACATCATAAAATGCCTTCCTCTGTATTCTAATGATACTCAATACTTAATGATACTGAAACTTACTCAGCTTGTTTCTGTGGTTCTTTCCTTTTTCGTGTGAGTCCTCTGTATCTGGAAATTTGATCTGTAGCACGCTGTCAGATAAATGGTTTTTGTCATTTGTCACAACCAATGTCAGATATTGGTTTTGGGGAGAACAGTATATGTGCTGCTGGGAGAGCGCCTGGACATAATGTGGATTGAGTTAAATTTGTCAGTAAGCCAATGGCAATATTTCCTTACAGTCTTCCAGCTCTTCTTAAATTAATTTTTTTTCATAATCATAGAATAGAATCATAGAATCGTCTAGGTTGGAAGGAACCTTTAAGATCATCAAGTCCAACCATCAACGTAACACTGCTGAAACCACCACTAAATAATCCTAAAGCAGATAAATACTTGATCAGGATTTCAGTTCTGTGCTCCCATCTAGGAACTGTCATCCGAAGTCTTTCTAAAGTAGGCTTCAGATGGAAGCAGAGGTCCTTCCCTCAGGAGGTGGGAGCAGGGGAGTGCAGATGTGTTCCCTGGGGAGCATCGTGGTTTGCGAGCAGACACAGCTTCAGCGATGTGGGCGAGCAGTCTCTGGTGGCCACTGTGGTCACCCTTGCGAGGCTGGCAGCCCAGAGTAGCACGCTCCCAGTCTGCCGCTGATAAAGATAAGGGCACGTACACTAGCAGCAGTACAACGCTACCCCTGAATCATAAACGCTTTTGAAGGGTCACAAAGACGAAGCTGTTGCTGCCTTATGCATTTTAGCTTCCTTTCCTTCCAGAAAGCCAGCCGGCTTTCTTTCCATAATTCCTGAGCTGAACTCTGCCTTGTCCTGTTCCAGTTTTGACTAGGTCCTGAAATAGCAGGGAAATGGAGTGCTCTGAGTCTGACCGAGTGAAGCTGAAATACATTGAGTGGATGATCCTGCAGGTAACCTTGTGTGCTACAATAAACACGAGTTTGCTGGTTGTGCATAGAAATATGAGAGCTATGGGAAATGTGCGAGTAACAGTGATCACATAATACATCAATTAGACATTTTGTGCAGCAGGCAATTAGTGTTCAGTAAAGAAACAAGAAGATACATGACCATACGTATTTATCTGAGAGGAGCAGAAAAACATCTGGTGCTGTGTGATTGTTGATTAGACCCAAAGGGGGATCTTATTTTCACTCTTTTTTTTAAAATGGTCCAATAGCTAAAATGATACTTTCTGCCTTACTCAAATGCATTTGGAAATGTGTTCCCACAGAGCCAGAAGTGGTTTAATTACATCTGATACAGTTAAAAGGGGTCTCCAGCTTTGCCTGGTAGAGCATCCTCTATCTGAAAGTACATGTGCTTGCTTGTTATTCCTACTGTTGTCTCCTTTTCCTGGCACACATTGGGCGATTTATGGTGTGGCCATGGCTCGAGAGCTTGGTGTGAGGGGTCCCCTGGTGGTCTGGAATACCTTGGCATGCTGCTGTAGTGCACTGCCCATCTCAGGTCTTACGCTGCGAGCTCTGGGAGTGATGCAAAGGCAGAGGCGTGTTACCCTGGTCTTACTGATGGGGACACTGCATGTACAGAAGAAGCCTGGCTTTTCCAGGATCAAAACTTGGTAGCAAGATCAGGGAAGGAATTATATTTGCTTTCTCTTCTGCTTCCATCCTTATTGTCTCTAAAACTGATTATATTTTTTTATTTCTTTTATATTTCTATTTGTCTGTTTATAAGTAATCAAAATTAAGATAATAAGAACTGGGCATATGTCGACAAGAAAAAATGAACCCAGTAAACTTTCTTCACAATGTGTTGGCGTTGGAAGGGATCTTCTGCATATACCTGTAAGAAGAGATCCTAGGATCAGTACAACTTTTGAAGCCAGAATTCCTATAGCTGCAATTAATAATGTTACCCTATGTGGATTCTTATTAATAATATTATTGAGTTGGGCGCGAAAACTTCCTCTCCTCAGAGAGGCTATTTAAGGTCTTTGCCTCTACCCAGCCACCACCTTCATTGTGAAATCTTGTTGGACTTAAAAAGTCTCTTTAATTTTAGTTGAAATTAAGCAACTGTTGAAAAAAATTATAGACATTATGAAGCATAAGTCTTTCTTCCTTAAGAAACCGGGAAAAAACCCCTCATTGTATGGACACTGGATTGTCAGTGAAGGATTTTGAAGTTTGAGTAGTCTGGTGAATTTTTATTACAGAACCCTTGTGTATGAGAATTATTGAAACTTGCCAGAGGTACACCTGCTCACTGCTTCCATCTTGTACTTTTATGCAAAATGTAGTGTTAATATACTTGCCTCATGTGAGACAGAGAAAAAAAAATACTTCTGACAAAGACCTAAATGTTTTGAATTTAATTTTACTTGCATGGTATGATTTGCTTCCTGTTCTAGAAAATCAGCAACCAGTCTGATAACCACACATTTCTGTTCGCATTTTACTCACACTTTAATTGAAAATGCTGCATAGGAAAGAACTAGCAGGCTTAGAAGTGTGTCTACGTCTGACAAGGCTGTATGTGGTGCTTCAGTCCCCAGTGGAGATTGCTTTTGCTATAGTTGTTGCTAAGAGGCATTCTAGCAGGTGAAGTGGAATAATTAAAATGGCAACTTCAGCCACATATTAAAAAAAATATGAAAAGGATGGTGAAAAGCCCTTTCCTGTAATGGTTTGTTACTGATGTCACAGCCCCTGAACCGCTCTCTGTTCAGTAAAAACTGTTTACGTCTTATTCTTCCAGCCTTCACTTTACAAGTTGAACACAAGCATAAGACAGTCTCCTGGCAGACAGATCTGTATGTTTTACTGTGGTTTTTGTATCCACAAAAAATGCTGATAAACTTTTCTGTACTGTTTGTCAACACAATCTTTCTTTAGCAGTTAATCTAATCTACTTCAGCTGCGATCTGTTCAGTTACACAAAACCAAAGACCGTTTATCTCTAGGCTTTACGAAAGACACACTGGAGCAAATTAAATTATGCTTGTTTTCTTTGTTGAAAAATGGAAAGCACAAAATCTGAGCCTTGTAATATCTTGAATTACCTCAGGACCTGTTTCTGTCATGCTTAAACAAATCTGCTACAAAGAACATGGCTGTCATTAGTAATACCTCTCTAAAGCTATGCCCAGTTTGGAGATTTGAAATGGAGGTGGGTTTATGCAGACTTTATTTATTTTATTATTAAAGCATTTGGGATGGGAAAAAATTTGCACCTTTTCTGAATACATGGAAAGTGAAACCTACAAAATTCTAGATTCCAGTTATTCTTTCTATCTTGAAGCTATTTTGGCAAGTTGTAAACACATAGGAAACAGTACTTCTCACAATATAATTGAGTATTGAAGGTTAGTATAAGTTCCACAGATGGAATCCACAGGTTGAAATTCAGTGTAGGACTATCATTCATTTTTCCTTTAAAAACCAAAGAAGGCAGTAAAACAAAACCTCCAGACCCGGTGATACCCTATCTTCTGTACATCTGAACTGTTTTAAAAAGGCGAGTTTGTCTATTCTATGCAGTAAGTAAAGAGTCAGTAGATTTTTTTGTATATTATTTCTGACCAATGAATATATCTTTGTCTTTCTGTGGTTTCATAATATGCCTGAATCTTAGAAAAAAAGCAAAGATAAAGACAAGGGAAACAATTTTTGTCTTGACTGGTAGATGAACTGCACTGTTCTTAGTATCTGTATTTAGCATGAAAACAGCCTTTAGAATTGCAGATTTTGCTATCCATTTTGTTTTGAGGCACTGACAAACATACCATTTGCAATCCTATATAATTATAATCTGATTCTAGAGAACTGTAATTTCTACCAATATCTAGAAATATATCGTTTGAGCATAAATTTTCAGAATACTGTGCAGGGATTAATGGCACAACCTTAATGAGAATTAACAGCACTGCTTAATTCCTTGGATATCCTGCTGGTATTGTGGTTTTTATCTATTTTGAGAGGTCAAATTATACTGAAAATCTGTAGTAGCATATGACTGGCAAAGACAGCTTGTGGTTTTTCCATGATAGCTCTTTGTTGGTTTATAAAACATGATACCTTATTTGCTTAGCAATTGTCACATGCTGAAAGAAAAAAAAAATCGGCTTAATTTAGGTAAGAACAGATTAAAAATAGAAGATTTGATAAATGCTGAAATCTTTTATCTAATGCCTCTGGATATTTTGTTACAGTTATGGGTGACAGCTGCTTGCCAATTTAAGAAAAAAAAAGCAAAACTAAAGTTGACACCTTTTTAAATCTAATTATCTTATACATGCTTTACTTTAAAGAAAAGCTTACTGGTTTTGCATGTAAAATGTTTGTGCAAATCCTAGGAGTTTTCAAAGCAATCAGAAAAAGCATCTTACTCTTTTTGTCTTTTTTCTCCTTGGTTACTGCTTATGAAATGGCAAATATTTGACAAGCAGTTTAGAAACAAAGACAAAAATTAATGATTTGTTATCAGCCTTTTCTTTTGGTGTTCACCATTTCATATGCTGTACACTTTTATTGTGCAAATACTTAGCCATTTCAGTGATTCATTGGCTCAAATGGCAGTATTTATGTCCAGCGATAATAAGTTTTATTAGTCCATTCAGGTTCAGAACCCTAAAAATTAGGTGGTGTGCATGTACTAGACCCTATTTTCCGTCTTCTTCAAATACAGTGAAAATGATGTTCTAGAGCCTGAAATGTCTTGCATGGCAGACTGACGGAGGCTCTCATAGAGGACCACACAAGCTGTTTATGTGAAGATGTTTTCAAGCCTAGAACAGTAATTTGGAAAAGATAGTTGCAGTTGGAAATATGAATTGGTTGGATCATGATAATTAGCTCTTAATTTTCCAGTGATTTGATAAACTGTGTCAACTATAAACTGCAGAGGAGATTTTCAGCTGGAAATTCAAAGCCCAATTCCCAATTCCCTCAGATTGCGAGTGTGTGTGCTGTCTGATTTCTCTGCCACAGCCTTTCCCACAATTCTCATTTCTCGCACACTTTTTTGCATATCTCATACGTGTTGTAGAGCAAAATTTTTTTGTCTTGAAATGAAAGCTTGCTTTATCAATATACTGCCCAATGCTGAAAGTATCCAACATTTGAGTCATACCGGTTAATGACAATAGTTTTCCAAACTGTATTTTTAAAAAAAGTAGTAGTTTTCCAGATTTTATCTTCCAATTTTTTTTAAAATATATACATATATATGTGTGTATTTAGTTAAATATGAGGAAATAATGTCTTGTCCAGTTATCTGTTGAAAGTTCAAGCTGGGCAAGAGCAAACAATACATTACTTTTATCAAGTCATCACACTTCTTAGTAATTAAATGCTTTTTTGTTTTTTTTCCATTTATATATCACTACAGCAACTCATTTCACACAGGTCTTTGTAGCTCCATACAATATATTATAAAGTGGCGAGAGAGCAATCCAGAGTAATTAGTAGACTAAATGCTAACTTCATTTGAGGGAGTTTGAGAGAACTAGATGAAGACAATTTGATAATCCTGATCAGTTAGAGGTGGCGTTCTCAGGGTATTTCAGGTTTCTTAGTTGCTGGAATATTAGTGGAACAACACTGTGTAAACCCCCTCTCTGTATTTTATATGCTCTACCTTCTGTAGTTTCCCATGATTTTCAATTTGTGACGTACATGTTCTTTCTGGTACTACCCTTGTGAACTAAGTGTTTTTTGAGTGTGCTGCATTTGCCATGGGATTCTGATTGAATATTTGATTAAAGACTTCCTGATTTAACATATTAGCTTGATAGTTGATTTGAACTTAAAACTTTACACACCAGGTGGATTCCTGTGTGCTCACGATTAGTATCAGGGCAGGTAATTCCAGCAGCTAGAATCGTTCTTACATCAAGAAAGACTGCTGCAACCCTGGAAACAAGGCTTTGTGTGAGAAGGTATCAGAAATGGAGTCAAAAGATCACCAGGTAAATCTCCGTTAACTGTTGAACTGTTGGAGTTTTCTGAGTGGACAGGTATTGTTTTGGATTGTAGTTTTGTGACAAGATTTTGATGATGAAAGTACGAGACTTAAATAGCTGAAATTTTCCTGTTGTGCGGCACAAGAAAAGCCCAAGCTTGTGTTTACTTCCTAATATAATTTCCTCCAGTACCTTTAATTAGGTACTTCATGATTGTCAGATTTAACAAAAATAGTCACAGAGTAGTCAAGAAGAAGTGTAGTGAGGACTCTGATGATTCATAATGAAGATGGAAATAAAACTATTTCAATAACAAATATTTGATCTGTTTTAAATTTGACTAATTTATTTGAAATACTTAATGCTGACATGCGAAACTAGGTATATAAATTCAAATTGGTGAGCACAGTTAATATTAATGAAAATCAAAGATGATTGAAATTTATGCAATGTACATATTTTTGT
This sequence comes from Calidris pygmaea, assembly GCA_003697955.1. Taxonomy (NCBI): domain Eukaryota; kingdom Metazoa; phylum Chordata; class Aves; order Charadriiformes; family Scolopacidae; genus Calidris; species Calidris pygmaea. Next base: position 5,134,187 of record QJSC01006438.1, read on the forward strand.
ATGCAACAAAAGAGGTATGTTGCATAACAATGTTGAGATTGTTACTTGATGTAATACTTCCAAGTAGTTGTAAATGTAGTGAATGCGTTTTACTATTAAAAGGACTATTTTTTTGTTCAATTTGAAACACAAAAATGTATGCCAGCGTTATTTGTAGTTAAATAAAGCATGGTCAGAATACAGAAATACAGGTTTAATGGGACTAGTTAGGTTTTTTCCTAAAATTTGTCAAGAAGTAGTATTTGTTCCTTTTCCTAGTGTGTCTTAGGACATGAGATTCTATAAAGTATTATTCATTGTTATGCTTTTGCCTCCTCCTGTTTATTTTCTCTTTACAATTATTTTTACCAGAGGAAGTTGGAAACTGACACAGGCTGAAATTTGCATGTAGTGGTTCAGCTTCCTTGGCTGGGAATTACACACAGATGTGAAGAAAATCACTTAACAAAAAGGAAAAAAAGAAGCTGATAGGACTTATGATAATGCAAGCTTTTCTCTTCCACCCATAGAGAACCTGATAGTGGTCTGACTTCTGTTGCCTCCTTTCCAACGCTACCTTCTTCCAACGCAACACCTGGACCTAATAGTATCTTTGGCAGGGAGTTACTCGCCACAGAGACAGGTTAAAGGTGAATGATAGAATGCTTTGGGGTTTAAAGGACCTTTAAAGGCCATCTAGTCCAACCTCCCTGCAACGAGCAGGGATGTCTTTAACTGGATCAGGTTGCTCAGAGCCCCATCCAACCTGACTTCGAATGTTTCCGTGGATGGGGCATCTACCACCTCTCTGGGAAACCTGGTCCAGTGTTTCACCACTGTAATCATAATACATTTTTTCATTATATCTAGTCTGAATCTACCCTCTTCTAATTTAAAACCATTACCCCCTGTCCTGTCACTACAGGCCCTATTAAAAAGTCTGTCTCCATCTTTCTCATATGCCCCCTTTAGGTATTTAAAGGCAGCAATTCTCTTCTCTTCTCCAGGCTTCTCTTTTCCAGGCTGAACAACCCCATCTCTCTCAGGCTGTCCTCACAGGAGAGGTGTTCCATCCCTCTGATCATTTTTGTGGCCCTCTTCTGGACCTGCTCCAGCAGGCCCATGGCTTTCTTGTACTGACGACTGCAGAGCTGGATGCAGTGCTCTGGGTGGGCTCTCACCAGCACAGAGCAGAGGGGCAGAATCACCTCCCGTGACCTGCTGGCCATGCTTCTTTTGATGCAGCTCAGCATATGGTTGGCTTTCTGGGCTGATGGCTAAAGTTGTGGAACATGATTTCTTAATAACATTAAACACCCAGAAAATCTAATAAGTGACAGAGATTTTTTTTTTTTTTTGCCTGTATTGTAGTTTCAACAGTTTCCTGTAATAATATGTAATTATATAGTACTAATATAATCATGTAATAATATCAGCTGGTTATTTTGCTTACTAATATGTGCTGGGGAGGGGGAGCTTTCATCAGAATTTGCTGATTTATTGTTTTAAAATGATTCATGCAGGAAGCCTGATCCTGGAAAAGTTTTACTGGGCAAAATTCCTTTGGGAATGTCTTTGGTTGCTTGCCCACCTAACCCCTCAGCAGCCTCCATGATACATGACCCATCACTTGTGCTTCTCGCTCAGTACTCTCTAGCTTCTGGAGCCCTCCATGTTGCTTATGGACAGGCATAGGATTAGAGATCCCAGGGCTGCCAGGTGTAGGTGTTTTATCTATTCTGTTGAAAATTTGAATGCATTTGGTTTTGGGTTTTTTTTCTGATTTGGAGCAGTTGTGAATTTCAGGATGTCACATTTCAAAATCTGGAACTCATCAATGTAATGGAATGATTTTTCTCTGACCAGCCCAGCAATTAGCAGCACCCTGTTGTGGTGGTCTGCCATAGCCTGCTGGGGTAGAGCCCGCTCCAGTTCTCCAAGGAGCACAATTCTTTTGTGGAGGCCAAGAACAAAGGGTAGGCTCACAGGTCCCATTGATGTCTGCTGTGCTGAAAAACCTTTGTGTGTGAATGTTGAATCCTTAAACCATTTCCTACATACTGGATAATGTACCTTAAAGGAATGATTCACTGTGCAACAATATCCAGGTGGCCACCATGTTCTCCTTCACAGAATCATAGAATGGTTAGAGTTGGAAGGGACCTTAAAGATCATGTAAGTTACAACTGCTGTGCCATCGGCAGGGACACCTCCCACTAGATCAGGTTGCTCAAAGCCCCTTCCAGGGAAGGGGCATCCATAACTTCCCTGGACAACCTGTTCCAGTGTCTCAACATCCTCACAGTAAAGAATTTCTTCCTAGTATCTCATGTAAATCTCCCCTCTTTCAGTGTAAACTCCTAGAATAATGACTGAGTTAGGAAATTAGAGGGACCAGCTCTCCCATCTGCCCCTACTTCTCAACAGCGGTTTGCTTCACAGCTGCAGAAAGCTCTCTGACCATGTTGTAAAGTTTTCCTGCCACTTCCTAAATCTTGAGAGTGGATTCCACTTACCCACCTTTGGCACACAGAAGCCAAGGAAAGAGGTTGCTCTAGTTCTGAAATGGGCGATAATGCTCTTCAGGTTGTTTACTCACAAGATCATCTTTTCAGAGGGAACTGATAAATTAGAAAAGATGAAATTTTTAAATTCTTTTGAAATTATTTTTGAATACTGTAGAGATTACCATGTTTTAGAAAGGAGTGAACACCTCTGTCTCATTAAAAAAAAGGGGGGAGAGGGGGAAGTCACCATCCCAACCTTATTACCATGCTTTTCTGAGCTTAAATTAATACCTGGAGGACTCCATCAGAATAAGAGTCTCTGTTGTGCAGACACTGTGTATGCACATTGTGAAAACAATTCTCTGTCTCCAGGAGTTTATCATTAAAAATCCCAATCTGAAAGGATTTATACACATGCATCTTTTTATGCCATGTGAAATTAGTGTCAACATTTTAATGAGATTGAATTAACACTGTTTGTGATCAGGGCCCAGGTATGTGAATCAGACTGTATGGAACACTTCATGTGCATAGAATGCTCTTAGAAATAGTGACTTAGTTTTCATTGTCGGGTATAAAATCTAGGCCAAAAGGTGTTTGTTACTTTTGCCAGCCATTGACATCTTACCATTCTTGAAATCTATATCGTGTACTCAGGCGCCAGGATCTGACAAACTTACTTTTCCACTGAAAAAGTTTTCCAGGATTGTCACAATTTTCTGCTTGTGTAGAAGGTAACTACAGAGAATGAACTCAAACCAAATGAAAAATCTGCTTTCTTCAGTTCCAGCAAAAGAGTACTAGATTGGATTATAAAGATAGTGTGTGTGGGGGGAAAATGTGACAAAATATTTTGTTTCAGGGTTAGTATTTATCATGAAATGACACGTCTTCCCTTAGAAACTGTATTCCATAGAAACTGTGAAACCACCTGTGAAAAGGAAAACGAAGCTTGGCTGTTTCGCTTCACGAACATCTCCTATAGAGTTATAATTCTTACTCTATTTTTATTCAGCTTTGTTAAAGCAGCTGCAGGAGACTAGGTAGTTTCTATTGCCTTCATATTTTCAATGCATTGCTAGCTTAATTTTACTATTCCTTTAAAAATCCAATAAATACAACTGTATCTTTTTCCTATCCTAAAGACACAGTTAGGCAGTGGTATCTATTAGTAAGTTGCTGCGTTAGTGAGTTATCTCAGATATCATCTCTTTCAGCAGCAGCGTGTTTGATACACATATTGGTGCCTGTTTACACGCCTACTGCAGGGAGAAGCCCCGCTGAACACCTGCACCATTGACCCTATCGTTGGGATCAGTGTTTTGTTTGTTAAACACTTCACAATAATACTATTATTTTAAAGGCCAGCATTGTTTTTAGGTTAGTTACTGTACCTGTAATTCTTCATTCTTACCTCACAAGGCTGTTTCCAAGGGGAGCTAAGACTTGTTTGTTAATCTCATTTTACAAGTCTATGCTGCCAACTGGACAAAACCATGTTTCATGGAACAGGTATAAGAGAGGGAGGGGGGGAAAGTAGCCAGCAGTCAACTTATGCAGGTTTTCTGTTGATCACAGTGGTTCACAGTCTTCTCCATATCCGAATCACAGAGGTCTGGTCTAGGTGACATCTTTTACCCAGTGCAGCAGTAGCGGAATGGAAGACTTGTCATTGTCCTCTGAGGTCCAGGTGAAGAACTCTTGTTCTGTAGTGTGTGTCTAAGTGCAGTCTCCTTATCCAGGCAATACTTTTCCCTAGTTTCTGCTCATTTAATTCACTGTTTGTGGTGCTCAGATGCCTTGTACATTAATGGGTTAGTTTCATTTGTATGTATAGTTTACTGTTTAGTGACTGAGATTGGTTGGTTTACTGTTTAGTGGCTGAGATTTCTGTCAGAAATCAGACTGACAACATGTTAGGGCTGGATCTTTTCCTGTGGCTGGCAGCAATGCGTTTTCAATAAATGCACTTCCTCAAAGTCATTTCATTTGTCATCTGGATCCATCTGCATTGCAGGTAGTGTATCTCCAGGTCAGGGTTTGTTTTTTCCTTCCCAATTTGCTCCTATTCAGGCACTTCTCATTGATGTACTTTACATATAATTTTAACATAGCTCTCATAATACCCAGAGGCTATTGTGTGTTTGTGCTCCATTGTTCATGTTTCTTAAATTCACTTCTGCCTTTTGGGACGTAGATTTTCTTTCTAACATCGCATTTATTGTTTGTGTGGGTTGAGAGAGGGCAAGAAATAGTCCAGCCATCCACTCTTCCCTTAGGGGTTATTTTCATTATCTGCAATTTACTGCTGTGTGCTATCTTATTCACCTCTGTGTAATTGCAAAGAATGAATCTGTACAAATATTAGTTCAACTGATCTTTCCAGGGCAAGAGTGGCAGCTCTCTAGTTTGGGTTATTTAAAACATGCAATGTGCTTTAGGGAATAGTTTTGCTTTTCCTCTCATTAGATCTTACAGCTTCTTACCATCCTCACTGAAAGCTGTCAGCCTAGACATTTCTGATCCTAAACTGTAGTTTCTTTTTCCCGGTGACTTCTGTCAGGGTCCCTCTGGATGGCAGCCCTGCCCCGAGTATATTGACTGGCCCCCCCAACTTGGTGTCATCTCTGCAAAAGGGGTAAGGGTGCACTCAGTTGTCTCCCCCAGGTCATCAATAAAGATGTTACCTCTTTCCCAGGTGCAAATACTTATCAAGTGACTGAGGAGGGATGGAAGAGAAAAATATTAACAAATAATATTCTGCATTGACTTACTGGAAAAAGTACAGATTGCTAATAAATTTTTTGTTCTTTTTAAATCCCCAAAACAGAACTGTTGGATAGACATAATGAGTGTCATAGATCTTAATGTAGAGTGGACATTTAGATAAACCTTACCGAAGCAAATGGGACCAACAGTTCAGTAAATTCTTGTTTATTTACTGATTTTTAAGCTAGTTGGCCAGCCAAGATTTGAAAAGAAAATAGAGCATTTGGTTCTGTAATTATTTGTGCAACTACAAATTCAGACTGAACTGCTTTCAGACATCTGCCCTGCAGGCATTACTCGTAATGCTATTTGGATCATTGGCACAATGTATGATCCTCTGTATCTTCTTGTGCTCTGTGGCTGACTTGGTGCTGATAATTCTGATACAAGTATCCTTGTTCATATTCCTGCCCTTTTTTTCCCCTATCCTTTTGCTTTATCTCTTTTAGTCTTTTTAAGGGTCTTCAGAACAGCTGCATGGGCAGGGAGAGAAATGCTGTGTTCCTGGACAGGCATGTACTGTGGGAGATTGACAGTGAAATGGTTTTATTCCTCTGAACCATCACATGAAGAAATGCAGTCTTTATTTCTGCAGCAGTTGTAGTGTCTGTACTTTTCTGGTCAGTTCAGTGGTAATGGAAAGCTGTACCAGCAAGGGTAGGCTGTTGTCCTCTCTGCCATATGAATATCGGACCTTCTGCTGTTGCTGCTGTTGGCAGAAGGACAATGTCCTTGGGCTGCTTCTCAATGAAGAAGATGGCCAGACTTTTGCATGCTTAGATGGACCAAGAAAGAAGTTACTCACTTTACTGTAAAGATAGTAGCTGCAGGTTTTACTTTAAATCAGATGACTGAGCAAGTGCTTTGGGGTCAAAAAACCTTGATGATTCCTAGCATGAGGGGAGCCCTTGCAGTTTTTCAGAGTGATTTGTTTAATTTAAAAGTCTTTGATTAGTGTGTGTGTGTGTCTGATATAATAATGTTCTCCCAAGAGGCTTCTGATGAAGTAAGCATATGGTGTACATGGGGGAGCAGACCTCGTTTTATGTGGGGACTTGCTGAAGTTGGCACTTTACAGAGGCTGCTGGCTTCGCTGCTTTGGAATTCATTGTATTTCACTTGTTTGAAGAACCTGTGCGCCATTCCCTCTGGAGCATGACTTCAGCCTGCAGGTCCCTGACCCTGTTATTGGGAATTTTACAATAGCATTTCATCAGTGCTGCTGGAAAGGTTGTTCCTAAAGGCTTAACAGTAACATTATCCAGAGCACTTAGTTTTTATGGAACTACAGAGATTTTATGGAAGTATAGAGATCATAGAGAAGTGTAATCGGGTGAATATGTCAGATGGTATCCAGCAAGCCAAGTGCTATCTCTTTGCAGGAATTTTATTTCATATGTTTTTGGAGACTTTGTAATGTTCAAATGGCACGTTACACCCATTCTTGTCCTTTTGAGTCAGCCTTGATCTAAAAGATCGCATAACCTGCTTCTCTTGACACAGCAACATACCAGCTTTCTTCGCAGCAAGAGTGCGTGGAAAAGATCTGAATGATCTTGAATATTAGTCTGGTATGGTGTATTTTCTTTTTTTTTTTTCCCTGTCTGGTTTTATCATTTACTGTTTTTGAATTGCAGCTGACAAAATGGCAGAAGAAACTCGAGGTGAAAAGGTCTAATTTTCCATTGCTTCTGGTTTAGTGTTGTAATTGGGAGTAGTATTTACTTATCCAGTTCCTCATCCTTTGATAATGTGAACTGTTTGTTTCAGGAATTTTCCTTGATTGTGTACATTAATTTTGCTTTTGTAAAGGTCCTTGATTTCATGTAGAGTTTTCGGGTGCTGCTGCTAGTATATATTATCATGAAGTAGCAGAAAGAGAAAATGCAAGGGTGACACTTAAATGGTGTATGAAAGTTCAGTGGTAGTAGATGTCTTTACATATTTGACCAGGAACACTTCCCGCTGCAGAGATGTGATGGATGTGATTTTGGACCTTTGTCCTGGTAAAAAAGTTATTGCCGTGGAAAATATTCCTTTATGAAGCAGTGTCAGGACAAAAACAATTGCCTCGTTTGTTAGGCAGAGACAATAGAGATACGTTACTGTCAGACATTTTCTTTAAAAAAATAAAAATAAAAATGGTGACTATATACATCTTGCACGTTCTAATTGAAAACTTTTGTTCTTAATTCTTTTTTCTTGCAATGGCTTACTGAAATGTGAGCAGTTTGCATTTTCAAAGAGTAAAGGTGAAGTACTTGCTGTGAAATGTATTGTTTGAATTAAGGCTTTTCCGATTTTACTTAAATTGAAATCAGTCCATGTGGAATTACAGTAAAATGTCGCAATTTGTTGATTTACAGAAGCTCCTGCTGTCATCCAAGAAATAAATTGTGGAGCCTCACATAATCATGAAGCTTCATCTTTAAAACCTGATTGGTCTTGTGTTTTTCTCTAAATAATTTTTAAGGAATACAGATTATGAAGAGCTTAAAATACTAAAATTCGTGCTTATATTTTTGTCTTCATTATGACATGCAGCAGTATAGAAAGCCTGGTTATTTTTGTGTAAATTGAATTTACAGAATCACAGAATCATCATGGTTGGAAAGGACCTCTGAGACCACTGAGTCCAACCATACACACACAAAAAAAGCCCTTACAACCTTGGCCACTACAGCATGCCCTGAAGTGCCACATCTACATGTTTCTTAAATACCTCCAGGGATGGTGACTCAGCCACCTCCCTGGGCAGGCTGTTCCAGTGCCTGACCGCTCTCTCAGTAAAGTAATTCTTCCTAATATCTAATCTAAACCTCCTTTCCGGCACATGTAGAGGGCAATGAGGGCCTCCCTCAGCCTCCTCTTTTCCAAACTAAACATGCCCAGTTCCTTCAGCCTCTCCTCATATGGCTTGTTCTCTAGACCCCTCACCAGCTTGGTGGCTCTTCTCTGGACACGCTCCAGCACTTCAACGTCCTTCTTGTAGTGGGGGGCCCAGAACTGAACACAGTGTTCAAGGTGAGGCTTCAAATGTTGAAACTGCCTCTGTAAAATAGATTTTGTGTCTTTAAAAGGTGGTATGAGAAGTAATACTTGTGCAAAAAGGTGATCGTTCATTTAATGTATTTCCCTTTAGAAAATAGGAGGTGGGGATATTTGAATCAAATGCCATGTATAAAATGTGAAAATAATGCTACCTAAATTTAATACTTAAGTCTCTGTGGGCCTTGGTCCAGGCTGCTAATATAAATCTTTACAATATATAGCTATAGACTTGACTTCTTAAGCCAAACATCCAGTAAGCTCTAGGGGGTGGGTTGCTCGGGTTGTGCATAGATGAATGGGTCTTCCTTGGATAATTATCTGCAAGGAAATATATACAAGCTCTGATTTGTTAACTGAATTTGGACTAGACTATTACTGGAGACCTGAAATGCTGTTTACAATATTATATATCATGCAAAATTGCTTTTTATTTTAAATGGGGTCAAAGCCATAGCCAAGATGCCAGGTGGATACATGATACGTGATCAAATAGGAGCAAAAATGAACATTGCTGGATCTTTAGGATGCTTCAACATGCTTAGCAGATTGCTAATACGTATGCATTCTCTTGAATAATTAAATTTTCATGAATTTTAAAGTTATATTTCTCTATTAAGACTGACTGAGTTTCATGTTGCTGCTGGGATTTTCTAGCATCACATCAAATATGTAGGCAGAATTGTTCTAACAGCCTTGCTCGCTGTGAGATTATTTCCTGTCGTGGTCCTTCCATGTTACAGCCAGAGTTTTTCCACTGTACTGGGCTTTTAGTCTCTGACCATCTGCATAGTTTGAGGACATCCTTTTAATTTGGACCACTGAGCCACAAAACCATGGCCTCTTCTGAAACTGGGTGGGATGTAGGCTGGGTCTTCTCCATGCATACAACTCTTCCAGAGGAAAGAGCAATTGATTTCTGTTAAAGACCAGGAAGTGAAAAGGCTGTGCTTCTGCTCCTAGACTTCTGTGTTTTCCAAAGAAACAAAAGGGAAGATTCTCTGTATTTCAGCTCTTGGACCCTGGAGCATCTGCCCGAGTGCATGGACTGCCAGATGCTGTGGCAAGGTCATGTGCTACATCTTTCTGTGAGGCTTCACTGAAGAGTGAGAAAGGGTCAGAAGGGTCAGTGGTGGTAACATCGCAGTCTGCTGCAAATGCTTTTTAAGGCAGCAGGAGTGAGGGCCTGATGGAATTGCTACGGAAACAAAGCTTATTATTCTTACTTATTAATAACCTGATGTCCCTTAAAGGTAAATCTTGGAAGTCCCCCAGTGTCAGGAGAGTTCTTCCACTGAAAATCAGGGAATGTGAAATACTGGCTGGTAATCATCATCTCCAAGGTCCACCAGTCCTGTAGAAAATATTAACAAAGTACACAAACTAGTATGCTCTGCTATTCTAGCAAAAGACTAAATGGGGTCCTCTTTTTATTTGGACTTCCATAACGATTATTTAGGCATTAAGAAAGGACAGAGCTGCAGCTTTTCACTTATATTGGCATTGAGTAACTTAAAATAGATAGAGTTGGTGGTAATGACATTACTTTTAAGGCCTTTTTTACACTGTGAAGGGTGCAGAAGGGTGGTGTGTCTGTCTGGCGGGAGTAAAATGTTCTAGTACAAGTCCAGTAATTGAAGGGGCGAGAATTGTTGAAATAACTGTATTTTACTAAAGCTCAGTATCAGTGAAGAAAGCTGGAGTTCAATTTTAGTTGTTGAATGTTAGAGCTTAAATAACGCAAGGCTTGTAGTTAATGCATATCTACAAAAGGATTGTGGAAAACAACTCAGAATTTTATAAAATATGAAGTGAGAGAATTAAGGACCTGGAAGTTCCAGACGAGCTTGTCAGCTGGTTTTCAAGGCATGCTGCTTTTCCTGTCAGCTTTGATTGCATATATTCAGAGGCTTTAAAAGCAATGTCTTGCAGTAGAAGGGCAGTATGGAGAGGTGTTTTAGTGTCACAGGATCCACGGTTCTTGGATGGAGGTTCAATTTTTTGGCAGTCCTTTGGTGTGTCTGATGGTTGCTTTGCATTTGTGGAATGCTGAATCACTGCAAATCACACCTTTCCTCTGGTGTTCACTGTGGTGTTACTGAAACTGCCATATTTACTGTGGTAAGGTTGGGCATAAAGAGACCTGAGGGAGCTGGGCTTGTTTACCTGAACCTGAATTTAGCTTGTGGCTTCCCAGGAAGTCACAGGTAAGGTTCAGAACCCGACTGAGGACATTTCCCTGCTCCCTTGTTCTGTGCAGTGTGTTATGCCAGGACACAGTGGGATGGGAAAGCAAAGGAAGGTAGAGTCATCCCAAAGCACTTAGACACCACCTTGTCTGTGATACAGAATTTAGAATTATTGCCAGTCCAGCATAATACTGAAACCCATTATATTCACATAAAGATAATTACTGAAGTGGTAGTTTATGGGAATGTCTGAGAAGTGTATATATAGCTCATGTGACATATCTGAGGGACTCAGCATAGTCTGATTTATAAAGCAGAAGATGAGAGATCGTAGTTTTCTCCTCATCTCTGCAAATGACTGGTGCAGTGGAGCAATGGTGAACTGGAGCAGTATTGGCTCTCGACCTCTCTGGGTATTACAGCTGTATATGCATTGCTGCCTCTGCAGTTCCTATGGTCTGTATTAGCATCATTACATGGTTTTGGCTTTTTTCAAGCATTGCCTTAAATGAGGAGGATTTGTTCAGGCCATTAAGCCTGAAAATGTATACTTAGGCATCTTTTACTCAATTGTTTGGCGAAGATACCCATTTGGATAGTTTTATTTCCTAGCAGTGCAGCTAATATGTATTGCAGCTGTAGTGAAGCACTCTTGAAAAAATTCTGATATTATATACCATGGAGAAATGTGTGCCTTCTTTTTATAACTTGTTTCTGTAATTTATCAAACGAAGTGTGTTTGGTGTAAAGCAGAACATTTTTGGTAAGCGTGAGAGTTTTTTTCCTTTTTTTTTTCCTTTATTTTTTGGTCGACTAAGAGTAATGCGTTACCTCTGCAAGAGACTGTAATTTCACACCTGAGGTGTTTGTACAGCATAGTTTCATTCTGTGAAACATATAACATGAATATAAATTGTAAAAGGCTGATGCTACCAATAATACCTAATGAGATCTTTGGTAATGCTGACATTGGAAAGGTGGCATTCTGCATGCCTTAGCTGTCCCATCTAACTACTATAATCTTACCGTCTTCTAAAGAGTATATATTAATACATGGGAAGACTCATTTTTTATGACATTTCTGCTGCAATACACTTTGGTTGTATGTAGGTCAGAATCTAGGTTCATGTGTCCTGGATTTTTTTCTTTTTTTCTTTTTGATTGTTAAGAGTGGTTATAGAAAAGGGTCTAGTCTTTTATATAAATAAGTTGCAAGAGAAAATGAATTCTACTTGTAAGAGGCTATTTTTTTTGTTTTGTTTTATAGCACTGTGTTCCACGTTTAACCATAGTGTTCTTAAAATAAGTGACCTTTGTTCTCCAGAAGAATAAATTGTAGTCAGTAGTTTGATAAAATACTTGACAAAAATAATTTTCTGATTTCAATGTCATTCATTTTTAACATCTAATTAATGAAAATGATTGAATGTGCAGGAGCAAATCTCCCAACTAGCAACAATTAGCAGAAGGAAATATGGAAAGGAAATGTAAGCACACAAGATTGTCTTGCCAGTCTTTAAAAGCTGAACTGCATCGCAATCAGTGTGACTTCTCAGATATTCAGGAGTAAATTCCATATTTCAGTGTACAGTTAAATTTTATAAGGTAATTTTAAATACTGCTGAGTTGCTTAGCAGCTCTCTTACACTCCTCACTTTGTATATGCTTTATATGTAAATTTTCATTCAAACTCCGTTGCTGTATATATTGACTTTTGCATTAGAAGACAATGGAGAAGAAAAAAAGCTGTAGACTGTGGATTTTGCATTTCTTTGTGAACTGACTAAACATGTATTTTTATTGAAAATTGCATAAACCAGAGTTAAATCAGTTTTTCATGTACTGCACTTAAATTCTCTTGAGGCAGCTTTTGCAGCTTAGGGAGGCAAACTTCCATGGAACACAGTGGGAGTTTTATATGAATAACTCCTGCAAGAGTTTGCTCCAGGGATCACTGTTAGGTGTTGTTTTGAGTGATAAATTTGTTCCAACTATGTACTCTTTGTCTTTGCAGTGTTCTGGATGATGAGGGGAGCAGCCTGCGTCAGCAGAAGCTTGACAGGCAGGTAAGGTTTTGGAGGGGTACCTACTTGTTCTCTGCAGTCTAAATCTTGGAGTAATGAAATCACCAACACTTATATCTGCTAATTGATAGAAAATTACATCCACTGATTAGGGAATGCAAAAGAGAGGTCTGTGGAGGTTACAGCTTACTTAGAAGTCTAACTTCCATTGAAATTTTTCTTATGACTGTGGTTTGAATGATTCTCATTTCCACTGCCTTGGACTTGTTTTAAGCTGACTTACAATGTTTCTTCCCCCCTCTGATGGAACAGAAAGGACAAGAGGTTCTGGCAGACGTGCCAGCCAACAAGGTTCACCACAAAGTTTTTACATCTTTTCCTTTTCGTTCCATGGATTTAGCCCTTGTGACTAAAGTAATGGCACTGTGTGCTATGTTGCCTATTTTGCTACTGTATTCCTACATGACTTGTACAAGAAAGTACTTCAGAATCTCTTCCATGAAATGTCAGGGAATTTTGCCATCAAGTTTTAACGGGGTTTGAGGTTTCCACTTTTCCTTTGATTTTTCTGTGAAACGTTATCATGTTTATAGTTAAACCTTGTGAGTTTAATTTTATGTTGTTCTATACTTTTCCCATTGTTTTATCAACTTCCATGTCTATCAGTATCTCATTTTAAAATGTAAATACTTTTTGTTTATGCCATAATCTTGTACTAGATTTTGATCATTTTGAAGTCGTGTTGAGGTGTTACACACAACTTACGGAGCTGAAAGAGTCTGCACTCTCCTCCCTTGTTCTTCAGTTTTAATGTATCTCCTTTCTAAAAGCAAAAAAATCACTATACAGGAGCAGGGAAATGGTAAGGTAATGAATAAGTAAAATTAACAGCTCAGTTCTCTGAGACTGTGGAAGAAGCCTCAAAGAGAGAGGTGTCCATGGTGCCATCAGATGCTGAAGGTTTTGGGTTTCAGCAGGACTAGCCGAGAAATTAATTTGTTTAATTAAAGTTCATCTTGTATAGCTGTTAAATTAGGCTCACGTCCAGCATTGTCACTTGACTCTCGTTTACAGATTACCTGCTTCTAATTTACAGAAACTTAAATTGGCATCTCTGCCTCATTTCTTACCTTCCCATTGCTTCACAGCCACTACTATCACACTGTTATTTTCCCAAGGGCTGTTTCCAAGCAAGCTCTGACAGCTGGTAGACTGCTCAGAAAGATCTGTTTTAATTAATTGCTGTTTTCAGCAGAAGGTGTTTTAGTAGTGGGTTGGTTGGAGTTTTTTTGGAAAGATTTCCTATAAGCCGATATCCCGTATCCCACTTGCCAACTGCTGCCACTGGAAAACTGCAGAGGGTGTAAAGATACCCATTGTTTTTTTATCATAGATTGCTACTGTTTGGAGTCCAGTAACAGATGCTTTTCTTTGTATTTTCCTCAGCGGGCACTGCTAGAACAGAAGCAGAAAAAAAAGCGTCAGGAGCCATTAATGGTTCAGTCCAATGTGGACAGTCGCACAAGGACGCGCAGAATGAAACACTCGGAAGAACAAGCACCATTGGTTGAATCGTATCTTAACAGCAACAGCAGCACCATATATCATGGTACATGAATATGATCTGTTGCATGTTTATTTACTGCAAGTCATAGTATGATGCTCTCCATGTTAAATTTTTGCTAATGAGAACAAAGACTGTTGTTTGGGTTTTTTTGAGCAAATAACGTACATCCTTCACTTGTGTTTGGGGACAAAACATCAGAACTTGCAATGCTAGCCTAACAGGAGGGAGCAAGAAAACTAGCTGCCATTTCAGTGCTGTGGGGAAGAAACAGTGGCTTGTCCCTTCTGCCATGAATACTTAAGTGTCTTCAGCCTTAGTTCCTACTGAAGTAAAGCTTATGCTGTTCTGCTCCGTATATTCCTCTATACATAATTTTGCTTAAGACTGACAGTCTTAATGATAAATTTGAAACCCATTAACTAATTTCAGCTAAATTTGAATATAATATTTTCGAAGATACTGTGTTTCTCCAAGGCTCACTAAAATAGGTGAGTAGGTAGAGAGCAACATTTCAAGCTTGTACAATGTGGTCTACACTTTCTTATTAAAGATTACAGAATCCAGAAGAGACAAAGACACTTCAGGTATCACAGCCATAGGGAAAAAAATATAATGCCATTTCTATATTATTAGACTTCAAATAATTTAATAATCAGAAATAAATCCTAAGGAAAACCAGTCATTATTTAGTTCTCTGCTCATATAGCCCATGCTTGTTGGCCCCCTAATGAGGGTAGGTGTGTACTTTTCTTCAGGATTTCCTAGAGGGAAGCTTGGGTAACCCTTTTTCAATATTGTGGCTCTTGTAGATCTCGTTCCAGGTTGCTAACACCTCCAAGCGTTATAGTGAAAAGCAATTTTCAAGTTTTCTTGTTTTGCAGATTGTTTTGCAGGCTTCCTTCCCTGAGTATTGATGGGTATGTGCCACACAGAATTAGTACAAGGAAAAAAAGAGAGTAGAGGACATGAACTGAAATGCAGTTGGCTATTTTCAGGTTTGGAATGCTGCTAGGTGTCAGAGTACTTAAGGTTTAATGTCTGAAACCCCAAACCTAAGGTGCCTTTGTGAATCTACCTCCGGGGAAAAAAACTGAAACCAACCAGTGTCCTAGACTTAGAAAACCAAAAACTTAATCCATCATTCAGTTCACATCGCTGTCAAGCATCCTGCATGTACTATACCTTTTATCTGCCCTATCATTTAATTTTGAGTTGGTGGTCACATCTTTCAACAAGGTGACGGGCAGGTATTTACTGGACTAACGAATTATGCTGTGAGAAGTGCAGCTTTCAGAGCCTCTACTCCCAGTTTGCAATTGGTGGAATTTTTTGTGTGGCTACAGCTACAGAATGTATTGTTAGGAATGGGAAATTGGATTGATTAAATGTTAAGCCTTCATTGATACTGGACCTTTTTTTATCTTGCTTCTGCAAGGAGATAAGCTATCGTAAGTGGTTTCAGATGGAGAATTATTTTTTCTCTTAGTATTATTTTAGTTGTGTTTTTCTAATAAATATTAAAAGCATTAGTAATTTTTCTCTCTCTTTGCTGTCTTTTTCTCAGGGTCTAGGAGGAAAATTTTTTAGATGAAATGAAATTTCTTTCCAGTCTGACACAAGAATTTGATTTAGCATAGAATTTTAATTAGGTTTTTTTTTATTTTTTAATCAGAGAAAACATAATTTTTCTCTCTTTTGTCTTTCACTCAATAGCTTATCAAACCTACCGAACTGTTCTAAGAAATAGCATCTTACGGTACAGAGGTGCCATCATATACTAAAACTTCTGTATTGTCAGTTGAACAGGCTTATAATTGTCACAGGTCAGAAAAACAGACATTATTGTCCCATAAATGGTAGCAAATTTCGTATCTGCACTAACTGAGCTAAATTCTAAATTTTGCAACAATTTGCACCAAAGTGGACTTTCTGACTTAAGTGAGATTAACTGTGCTCTTAAGGTAAAAGTGACCCTTCCTGTAATGTTATACCACACCATTTACTGGAATATGTACAAATTTATACTCCTTATATCAGTTTGTTGTAAATTTGTCTCTCAGACCCTTTCAATATTACACAATGTTTCAGAGAAGGAAAAAATAAATAAATTAATGCTTCTCATATTCAGCCTGGACTTTGTTAATCCCTGGGGACAGCTGTCCTTGTAGTAAACTGTGCAGTTAGCAAAAGCCAATTTAGGAGAATTTCATTACCTAGTAAAGTGTTTTATTGCCTTGTAAAATCCTTTGTTAGGAGCGTTGCTTTTCAAAATACTATAAGAACTCCAGAAGTGTCCTTTTTTGGTGTGGACTTCTCTGGGAATGTGCTTAGTGTCTTAGGTTACACTGTTTGCATGGTACATAGTTAGGTTTTGATGGCCATTTTTAATGATGGCATTCAGCTTCAGGGTTTGCACTTTTTTCCCCTTCAATGAAAACATTTGTGTGTGGGAGTGTCGGGTGCGTGAGACAGCTGGGCTGATTCTAAAGAACTATTCTGCTCTTTTCCGTTCATTTGTTTCTGTTATGGGCATGCTGATTTTAAGTTAAGAATGACTCTTTGATGGAACTTGACTGTCTCCTGAATGAACTACATTGCTTGGATGAGCATGTTTGTGAAATCAATTCCTGTACTGCAAATGCTACAAAAAGAGCACTTCTTTCCACCTATCACCCTCCTCTACTCTCTTTTTTTCTCTTGTACCAAATCTGTGCAGCACAAAAGTACTTGTTGATTTCAACAAAGAATTAAATGCCTGTGTAGAGATATCTGAATGGTACTTTGAGCAAAGTAGGTCAGAGATAACATCTCAGCAATTCTGAGATATTAGGCTTTCTGCACTGGGAAATTTTCTTTCATACACTGCCATAGTTTATTCTGATGCAGTTATATGTGCTGCAGTGGTTCCCTGATGTGCAACTCTCCTCTGGAATAAAAACTCTCCTCTGGAATAAAAACATTTCATTCCAGAATAATTATCAGTGTGTGGAGTAAAAAGCCAAAGTCACTTTTGTTCTGGAAGAGAACATTGTCCTGGTGAGCTGTTTGTAGGTAGATACCCTGGAACAGAGTGTTTTGCTAGTTAAGCTGATCATAAGTCTTTCCATATAAAGGAGCCCTTGCCTGCTTTTGAACCTCTGCAGGGAGTTGCAGGGTGATCGCTGCTAGTCCTCTGGCTGCACGAATATTTTGCTTCATCTGGCTTGGAGCTGAAGGGAAGTGCAAAGAAATCCAAGATGCAATAGGATGGAGGGATATTAATTAAGGGCTGTGACTGAGTTCAGCTGGGGCAGCTCACAAAGGGAATATACAGGTGGGGCTTTCCTGCACTTGTGTTGCTCAAGACTGAAGATGCTGGGACCAGCTTAAGTCAGTGTGAAACTGAGCAGGTACAGGGCTCTTTTGAGGCTCTTTTTTGTTAGTTTAGTAAGTAATGAAATGGCTCTGCTGAAAGCCTGTCTCCACACAGTAAGGAGTAGTACTGCCAGGATCACCGGACTTTTTTCTAGATACCTTCATATTAGTGAGGTGACATGTTGGTAGGATGAAATTCTATCTCGGTTCCCTTCCAAGTTTTACCAGTAACTCCGCTGGGTGCTGTGAGACTTTTAAGGAGATGGGTGCCCTCTCACTGAGGAGGTAGCTCTGCAGAATTCACCATGCACAAGTCTCCAAACAGATCATTTTTTCTCAGTTCCTGCCCATGTTTCACCTATAGGTAAAAGTTTTCAGATCCAGTAGCTTGTAAATGACTTGCATGTAATATATTTCTTTAAACACTTTTGGTTGTTGGCATAGTGCCTAATTAACTAATAACAACAAAAAGTATTTGAGTTATCTGTAGGAATTGACATGAATTAGGTTGAACAGGCTAACCTGAGATAAAATAGATCCTTTGCACTCTGGACCATGAATGGTTAGTTTGAGCTGGAGTCTCAGCCAGCGGTAACGCAGCACTTGCCTGTCAGCATTTGTAGATCAGGTAGGACCAAGTGTGCAGGAGGTGGCTTTTGTTACTTGGAAAGGATTATAGAGATATATTTAATGGGAACAGAACCTCTTGTTTTATAATCTGTGCAACTAGGAACATAAGCACAGTAGCAGGAGAAATAGTTTCAAAGTAACATTTCTAGATAAGTCTGGGACAAAGCTGTGAGTACGTGGAGGTAACAGGAAGTGTTCATGTAAAATGATAAATGCAGTGTCTTTTTTTTCCCCCTTCATTTTTTTCCCTCACTGAAATTAAGGTATTAATATAGATTTGGGACCACACTTGTAAGTTAGACCCTAAGTTAGCTGCCTGCCATTTCAAGCAATGGTATCCTTCCATTGACTTCCATGATGTTTGGCTCCAGTTGTTACTATTACAAATAATGCCTTTTTCTCTTGCAGTACCAAATACTACTTCATTGCTATTTCACCATTATAAGTAGCAAAATAAGAACCAAGAACAACATTTGGTATTGCTATTGCGTTTACATTGTATATAAAAGACAACAGAGTCGTTAATTCACTGGAATAAATTTAATCCTTCTGTGTAAGAGAGATCACTTACAAATTGCTTCATCTTCTCCTTCTTGTGTTTGTGTTTATTTTCGATTTGTTGTCCTTCATAAGTACATATTGCTAGCTGTTTGTTTAAAGTTTTTATTAAATTTTGCTTGCCATTCTACAATGCAAGTCACATCTGCTGGTTTGTTTTCATCTATCTCTACACCACTTACTTTATGAAGTTTTTTGAAAACCTGAACAAACATTTTAGCCTCAAATGACACTGCAAAATTCTGCTCTGAGTGCAGTGCTTTTCAATCTGGATTGCAAATACATAACTGAGCTTTCCTGGAGCCAAGTAGCATACAGAGATATACTAGTTACCGCAACAATTTAATTACATTATTTAATTACATTTAATGCAAATGATGAAAGCCCATTTTTACAGAGAAGAGTGATTTTTACTTCTGTGAAAATGGTGAATTTCCATTGGGGAGTGATTTTTCTTTTCACAGCACTGAGGAAGGCAGAGAGGCAGAGATTTGAATGAGTGCCAGATATGCTTTCATTAATATTGCCATACTTTGTTGCAGCTGTGACTTTTTTTTTTTAAGGCTTGAAATTAAAAATGTTTTCAATTAAATACTCTCAGAGTAATTTTCATGGCAACTTCCAATTTAGAGATTTAGATTAACCGTGTGTAAAAAGGCAAAATTACTTTCTTACTTTCCTTCTTTGACATTTGGCAGCACATCTAGATGTGATGGTTGTGTGGTGTGTTGAACAGACTTCTGATGACAAGTCATAGCTCTGGATTGTTAAATTTGACGTGTCATTCTGCGCCTTCACCATGAATGATGAGAGAGAGATTTCTGATGACTATCAAGCTGTCAGCTTTATAAGATAACACCAGTTAACCATTCACTTTAAAAAACATATATTTGCGTGTTCATCAAAAGTGTCTCGCCATCCCTGTTTTCCACTGACCTTGAAATGAGGAGGTATTAGTTTATTTTTTGAAGATAGCAAAGAATGTTCTGTGCACAAGACTATTAATACTGAGAGATCAGGCAGCACTCCAAGTATCATGTGGGCAAAATACTTAACTTCCAATAAGCGTATATCCTGAAACCTCCTGTTCAGCCGCAGTCTCTTCACCTTCATCCTTTAAAGCATCTTTTTGATTTATCAGCAGTCCTTAGTGCTCTAGTACATTTCCAAAATAAACAAACTAACCCAGCAGCAACAATCAGAGAGCAGCGGGTAAGTAGCAAGTGGTTTAGAGGTCTTTTTGTGGTTCCTGGTACCCGCCATGGGCTTCCAACAGGGAGGGGAAAGCCAGCCACGGTAACGGTATCGTCAGCGGTCCCAGACAGGGCAAGGGATGAACCAGGGGGTGCCAGTCAGGGCAGAAAGGAGACGGTGCCAGGAGACGAGGCTGCAGCATACACACGAGGGGTCCCTTGAGCAGGTGAGCCACCTACAGCACAGCACCAAGGTGCTCCGAGGAGACACAGCTGGGAAGCAGCACACTGACAGCATGGCCTGGGCTGAGCTGGAATAGAGCCATGGCCCCTGGGCCGGGTGTGGGTGGAAGCCCCCAGGGAGGCTCATCAGGGCAATTAAAGCCTACTCATGCCCTCAGGGCCCCGATGCACAACATAATTATGTAATGTCTTACTACCCTTAATCTTTCTGGCATAGGTTTTTCATGGATAATTTTAGCTTTCCCTATTAGTTGTCCGCTTTCACAAAGAGTATAATTCATTGCTATTAACTCTCCATTTCACATGCTCCCTTTTCTTTCCCCCTCCCCAGGGTCGGACAGCAGATATGTGGGGGTTAAGAAGAATCTTTTATTTAATTCCTCCTTTTGTTCTTTCTGAGGAAATCTCCTTATGCCAATGAGCTTTCAATAATGTCCTTAAGCAGCACCATGTTCTCGTGTACGCTTGTTCCTTTTTGCTCAGCCCATTCACATTCCATTTCGTTTATAAGTATTTTCATTGTTGTAAAATCAGCCTGGTCGACACATCAGTGTTGGATACAAAAACTGCAAGGAGCCATGGGGAATTTTATGAGAATCTGGAATGTGACTGTAAATTACTAGCTGCAGGGTAATGCCTTTGATTACAAGCATTTTGAAGCAGAAATCAGATCTTTCTATATGATTAAATAGTACCTAACATACCAGAGTCCTTGCCCTAATTCAGGCCCCTGTATTTAACTAATTTTATTATCTCTATAAAACTAATAAAAATATTTAATTGCATTGTAAAATATAGTGGGTTTGCCCATCTTCAGAATACTTCTGATAGAATCCAGTGTCTCTTAGATGATGCGTAGAAATGCTAGATCAGTTCAGAATCTAAGTTGAATAAATAAATAACGAACAACAGCCTAAATGAGCAGCAAGATTTACTAAGGCTAGAACTTTACAAAGTAAAATAGCAAGCCATTCTTACCATGAAACACAAGAGCATCTCAGGCAACAGTAACAAAAGGACAACCAATTTGCATTGATTTGTTAAGTACACCCTGACAGAACTGTAGTTTATCTTTCTTTGCATGGTACTCATTCTGGTTTTCACTTTTACTGTTGAGAGAATGTTGCTAAATAGAATGAATATTTGCCTTATACAGTTGAGCCAATGATTTGCCTCACATACCTGATAATCTAGTTCAGCCTCTTTCTACTTAAGGTGTTTTCCAGACTGCACAGATTTTTAATATACCAATTTAATTATTATTTTCTTTTTGTGATTTTTCACTCACTTCTTTCTTTGCATAATATACTGATCAAAACCACTTTTTTTTTTTTCAGCACCTGGCATTTTGGTGTGATAGAGATTAGTAAATTATGATTCTTAGATTACTTTTTTTTTGTTTCTTCCTCTAAGATCATGAGTGTGCAAGCACTCATCAAGAAAAACGATCATGCAAATTGAAAAAAATATTCTGCATTTTCATTGCATGCTGCTTTGAAACTAATTTCCTGTGTGAACTTCTTGTCACGAAGGCCAAATGGAAAAACTTGCTTTTCATTTTCATTCACTCATATGAATATGTGTGGGTAACTATCTTTCAATATTTTTTCAATTCTTTGGTGTCTGCATCACAGATTATTCACTTACAAATTGCAGCCTTTTGATTGATTGTGCATTGTGGCTTTATCCCTGTAACATGCAGTGTTGTCCAACACAGGACTAGTTCGTAGGAGAGGCTTCTTTTCCCCACTTTTAACAGTTAGGCCATTGGTGATGCAAGGCAAAGCCAGGATGCTGCCCTTCTCTGATTTGATATAGGTCCTTCCACACTCATCTTGTACTATGTTAATAGACTATTTGTTTGTTGTTCCTCTTTTCAGCTCAGATCCTGAATTAATATCGCAATCTGTGCTCTTTTCTGTCTCCCCAAAAGTATTTTTTTCTAGTACTGTATTGAGGTTAGTAGTCAGTACTTGATTTAATGAACATCGATGAGTAAGACTAAAATTAAAATCATGCCATTGTTTTATTTGAAAGCTTGCCATTTATCTCAAAACTCTTTCTTATAATTTATGAGTCCAAATGAGAATGAAACACTAGATTTCAGAGTCCACCGTTACTTGCTGTTTGGAATTCTGTCTCACCACAACACATGCTCCTCCGTTTTTGTCTTGTCTAAATGCAAATTCTAGTACAAACAAATGATTTTAATAGAAAAGGAAATTCTGTTTGGTTTTTTTTAAGGTGAAGATTTTAATAATTTGGGGTGGGACATATGGAGTATTGGGCTAGATTTTCAAATGTAGTCTCCTGTTGTTTAAGATAACTATCAAAAGGGATTTTTAAAGTTGCTGAAATTTTTTTTGTACTGAAATGAATGCATTTTTGAGTGACAGTCTTTGAAACTCTATCCCTGTACAGCTGCATTTAAGGTTCTTAATTTATTTATGCTGTGGTACTGCCTATCATTGTTTTTAACTTTTTAACATCCAACTAAGGACATAATCATATTGTCATATCAGTGAATATTTTCTAGGCAGACCAGTTCATCTCATTTTCCTTATTCAGACTTTCTTGTGGGGAACTGTAAATTGTTTTATGGGGCTGTCTAGAGCCAGTGAAGAACGCAGGTTAGAGTTTGCCTCAAGGTTCCCATCCTGCTGAGAAGGGAAATTCTTGTCAGATTGTTACTTAGTGATCCCAAAGTAGTAAAGGGCAGAGGGGAAGACATTTGATCCCCTGACAACATGGTTGGGGAGAAACACTGATTCTACAAATTGCTTCATCTCCACAAAGACAGACTAGAAGGAATGCTGGTTCGCCAAGTTCGAAGCTCCAGATGCTAATGACCAGCTGCAGAGTGAGCACGGAGGGTGTTAGAAGCAGTTGTTCTTACAACTCCCCAGGGTAGGAGAAAGCACTGGAAACAGGTGTTTTTTTTACTTTGCTCCACATCTAAAACTGTTGGACCCACTGAGCCAGGTAGGTCCACAGACGTCTCCCCGCAGGTGGGCAGGCCGGAGAAGACTGCTCACTCCTCTGCAGGGATGAAGGAGCGGGCTGGCCCTGTGGAGGAGAACTGCCCTGCGGCATAAACCTCTCTCCCTGCCGCGCTGCAGCCACCCGAGGCGTCTGGGGAGGTTGGCGCCCACGGGCAGCGCACACCAGCGCTTACCCGCTGTTTAAATACAAGTATGTAGCCAAGTCCCCTGGGACTCAGTCCTGAACTGAATGTGTACTGTCAGTACCAAAACACCATGATTTCTTTGATATCTGCAGCTACAAGAGAAAACATTAGTGAGTGGATGAGCCTTAGCTAAGGTCTGCTATTTGCTGAATAGTTAATGGCTGAGAATAAGAAGATTTTGTGGGGGAGATGGTATTTTGGGATTAGATTGGGATTTATTTTAGAGGAGGTGCTTTAAATGTAATGGTAAAGCTCAGAAAAGCATCCTTTAGAAGCAGGAAATTCTGTGCCAATTCCTTTCATGAACAAAGCTGCAGTATCTGCGCATTTATGGCTTAAATCTTATTTTGAAGCCTCCATTGCTTATGCCTTAAAGTCGTGTTTTCCACAGACAGCAGTGATGGTATATGCTCAAAATGGCTACTGGACTGAAATCTTGTTCTCTGCCTTATAGAGTAAAGCAATGGAAAAGTTCCCTTCTCTGTCCTTTGGAGCTCCATCACTGTACTTATAATCAGATGTCTCTTGCTGAAACTTATGAGATATAAGTAATTTAAAAAGCTTCAAGCTTTTACTTGTTAGATCAAAGGATGACTGACAAGATAGCGAAGAGAAGACTTTAACTTTTCAATTAACAATGTCAGAATATTTCATCCTTTGCTGACTAATCGTTGCTTTGGACCAAGTAAATGATGCTTCATCTGAGTGAATGAATATGGCCATGTTTAAAATGATTTAGAGAACTGTCTGGCAATTTAATACAGATCAGTTGTAAAGTACTGAATTTAATTGTAATGCAGATTATCATATTTAAAACAATTAAAAGAACACACCCTAGTTTTTAAAGAGAGACTGAGTTACAAATATAGGATAGGTTGCTGGTTTGGACTCTGGTTCCCTGCTTATTTGGAGGCTGTCATGCCCATGGAAAAAGGACCCAGGGTACTGCCTTCTGTGTGCCATTTTCCCTGGCATCCTGTGAACTCACTCCTTTGCTTATGTCTTATTCATTTCCAGTGCTCCTTTACACTCAGCAAAGGGACTGCAATCTTGTGATTAGTGTATCATAAAGACAGGAATGAGGAGTTGGCAGTGACAAGCTGTTTCTTCGGGCCTTTAGTCACTCCTCAACTTATTTAATATATATTGTCTATAAAACTTGAACTCTTCCTCTGCATAATGAGAAAAGGAGTGTGTGTTTATTGAGTGCCTCAGATGCTTGTTGTATTGTGAATGGAATGTTATTCCTAACAGATACCTGTGTTGGGGAGGGTAGCTGGGGGTTTGTAAGCTGCATCTACACAGACGTGGTTAAATCCATTTCACCTTACTCCTCTGAGAATCTCCGTGGTGTTTCTGTTGCTATTCATGTGCATGAAGGATTCGGTGAACAGGAGAGTTGCATCATGGACCAGAGGCCTCAGGAGAATTTCTCCCTTCAAAGAAAGATTACTGACAGTCTATATGTCATTGAGCATCATTTGGTCTTTTAGGGGTTTATGAAGTTTGTTGGTGTATTTTTAAAGTAATTTTATGGGCAGCCAGTTCTTTCCAGTAAGGTTCCTTAGTGGATTTTTTTTATCCTTTTAAAGAAAGCACTTTAGTTTTGGGAAAAAGAAAGGGATGGTGGGAGGCCCAAGTACCAGGGGGATGTTCCTCTGAGATAAACCACAGTCACAACGTGAAGTCAGTGGGGCTCAGCAATCACAGTGACCAGCAGCTGGCACCAAAATCTTAGTGCCCACCTACAGTTTGTTTTGTTTGAGGTGTGAAATTTGGTGATTCTGTTACGTATTTCACAAAGGTAATTGCTTTTATGCCATTGTGAACTCCTATTATTTCACTTCAAGGCTTAGCCTGGCCAGAAGAAAGAGTTATTGTGTATGTCACTTTCACAGATTCATATATTGACCTCAAAGTGTGTCATGCTTTTAGAAAATGATAAAGCCTCTTTTTACTTTGAAAACAACTAGCATCGCATGAATTATGCTGACATTCACAGTTTATGCCATGTATATTATGTTGAGACTTCTAAGGAATTAATTAATGTGTTTATATTACAAAGTAGGAGGAGTTTTTAATTTCAGCTTGCATATACTTTCACTATAAAATGCATGGCATAGTTCTACTCATAGTGTGATATATACAATTGTGCAAGATGTGTTTTGAAAATAACCTTCCAATGATTCCTTGTTTACAGGGTTAGGATGTAGCTATAAGCATAGGCACTACAAAGTCTAAATAATTTTTTTTCTGCTGGCACTGTTGATGCTGAGTCTCTCAGAGCTTTACTATGAGGAAAAGTGCTTCCTACAATAGCTCAGCAGCACATTCATATTCTGATGTCACTTTTGGCCTGCAAGTTAGAAGCTGATATATTATGGGAAAGAGGAAAAAAGTTAGGAAATACATCCTAGCTAACCTAACACTTTCAGGTTTTTGCTGTCACTTTGCAAATTCTGGTTTATTTGGCTCCCCTCTCTGCATGAATTGTCTGAGATACCAAACTCTGCTGTGTCTGCTTACTCTTTTATGCCTTCACAGATTTCTCAATTCATTCACTCTTCTCTCTCTCTCTTTGTTTCTCTCTTCTCTCTCTCTTTCTTTTTGGTGGGGTACCCTGAACCTCTCAAGCAGTGCAGGAGGCCGAACAGGAAGATGTAAAGATGGTAGTGGATGCCCAAGCTCCGAAACCAACTAAAAAAACCAAGGCAGCAGCTGCGAGCTGTCAGACTGGCAGCACCAGAAAGGAGAAAAAAGGGAAACACAAAGGTTAGCTGCATGCGGCTGAATGTCAGATGTTGAATTGACTGCAAAATACTTCTCTTTCTTTTCTTTTTTTTTTTTTCCTTTGAATTTCTGAAAATTGCTTAAAAGCAATTTCTTGACGCTTTTATGAGATCGGAAAATGTGAGTGACTTGGTCTTGTCTCGGCATGTACACCCTAGGAGTGAAGGATGGTGAAAATTTGTAAGCTGAGTCTTTTCCAAAGGAGAGTGTTTGTTCAGATTGCAGAGGAAGAAGAAAGTTCTGATGGAAAGATGCTGATGTTTTCCTGCAGTGTTAAGAAAATAAGAACCATTTTACACCAGTGTGCTTTTTTAGACTATCTGCATGTAATATAATTTGGAGAAGCAGCCTTAAATTGCAGTCATTTCTGTCTAGACCCTTACTGAGGTTTAAACTATACATATTAGAGGTTAAGTGGGCATTTTGAAATACAATTCAACAAAACCGAGATAACATCCTCAAAGGGGTTCTTCAAGTTGTTACTCCGGTGTTACTCTATCCCACCTGGTCGACATATGGGAGTTGTTTGTATGAAAAATTTTCTGCAATGACTTTGGGTGAGATAATGACAAAAGGGTTGGCAGATATGACATTGCCATTGTTACATTTACTATTTGAATTAGCTGGTCTAGATGGAGGAAGTAACATGCGCTACTTTAGAGGTATTCAGTTTTTATATATGCACACTCACGACGAGAGGTTTTTGTACCACATGCAGTTTCTTTCTATTTCATGGTGAACAACTAATGAAATTAATAAATACCTTTCCAATAATTTTAATTTCTTAGATAAGGCCACTGTAACGCTACACTGCCTGGACTGTACCGTATTCCTCTCTTGTGTATGTCCAACAGTCTCTCCATTATTGCTTAAATAAGAAAATCATGTATATCCTTGACAAGTCTATTTAAAGATAGCGGTGACTAATAAGGGTAATTATTGAGGTCAAAGTATTGGGGCTTATCTATAGGGATTTCGCAGGACTTGAGCCTACCTTATCAAAATCCTTTACACACTGCAGCTTAATTCTTGAGATTTGAATCTACAGCATCTCTGTGTCTGTAGTTCTTCTGGCTGCAAAGGAAGCCCTAGGTTAGACAGGCTTTGGAGTCTGGCCCTGAGGTAAAGGATTTATTCATATATTTGAAAAAAAAAAAGTTGGTGTCTGTCAGTGACTAGGCTTAAAATAATAGGTAAAAAGAAAAGGTAAAATTAACTGAATGTAAAAATTGTTGGTAAAATAAGTGAACGGAAAGCTAATGTTTCTCCATTTAATGTAAAAAGTAGTTCCACTCCAGCATAGTAATACAGATGCCAAATTTTATTTTGAAGTGCATCTTGCTGAAGAGTAAAAATTCTTTTACTAGTTTAAAAAAACCTGCATTAGGCTGTAATTGAGCATTGTGCAGGGTAATACTTAAATCACGGTTACTGCATAACCTTGAGGCTCTGTTTCTTCTCCTGTAATTCCTGTTTTGCCCTTTCGGGGTGTCTGTGTCTGTACGACATTCAGAATTTAAGATATCGTGCTGGTCAGTTACAGTCGGTTTGATTTGACAGCTTTGCGTTGTATAGCACCAGTGCGTGCGTGTAGACATTCACATGGCTTCTAAGCAGTTTTCTGAGAGCTCTTGACTAAAATATTCTGTGAACGAAATCCCAGCCGCAGGCGTAGTGGGGCACAGAGCAAGAAGCAGTGGTTGGTTGAGCGTGTGATTTCCAGGGCTGTTCTGCTGGTGATGTGTGTGCTGGGGCTGCCTTTGCTGGGTAGCTCTCTTTGAACCTGCCTGCTGGATGTAGGCAAGTTAGTCCACGAGCAGTGTGTGCCCACTGTGAAGGAGTTGCACAGATTTATATTATGTCTAGCAGGTAGCACCTAGTATTTTTCTCATAGGCTGATAATTTTTTATTCATTTTCTGAAAAATTCCACACATAGGCAAATGTTGGTATATTTTAATAGAAGCAAGTTGTGTCAGTAAAAGTTGTGTCACTTTACATAGACTGAGAACTTGTGTGTTCTGATTACTGCTCTATGTGTTGGAAACAAATATTGTTAGCTATAGAAACCTCTGCTTCTGCTGCAATTCTTATAGCTCATTCCTCTGGCCTGCAGCATTTGCCCATCGATTGCATCTTTTGTATGTTTCCATGGAGTGGAGGCGTTATTCATCAACTATACTAAAGAAAATGTTGAGTTCCTCCTCTCCTGAAACTTACCTTCAGGATAAATCTCAAGTAACAAACATCCCTGTCAGTTAAAGTGTGTTCAGAGCATACACATAGCACCGTCTCATCCAGCTCATCTACTTGTCTGCCCACTGGTATTTAACTGTTCATTCATGTATGATTTCACCCTTGGAATCCTATCTAGGTTACCTTTGATATTGTTGTAAACTTGGAGTGTTTGCAGGCGTTTATAACTGGATTTCCAGTCTTGCATCCCTAGCGAAGCTGCAAAATGTTTTGTTATTGGATGAAAAAGTAAACCCAAATTTGACTTTAAAATTCTGGAGGGATTTTACTGATCAATCCATTACAGACATAGCTAATTTGTGCTCCTTAGGAATGAAGAAAATGCAAGTGGTAGCAGAATCCTGTAGTGGAACTTGTATCAATTTCTCAGTTACTTCTAAAAGTAAGTGTGAGTCTTAGGAAAAGATTTTATAATAATATTGAACAGATTTGCTAAGAACTTCAGATCCGACCCATGAAAATGGTTTAAATGGGTTTATACCATTTTGTGGCACAAAAGATTTTGTTGGAGGAAGATTGTTGGTAATTAGACCTAATCTTGGAAATTTTAGGTTCTGCTTTTAGCTTTGCAATTGCTTCAGGTTTTGTCTCCACTCTGACTACCCTGACTGTAACCTTTGCATGTCCTGTAAATGCGCAGGATGGATGCTGAGGGGTGAATGCACTTTACATGCTAAAATAGCATTTTAAAGGTTTCTGTTAGTATTTAGCTATAGTGAGCATTACCTTTCCAATCATAGCCAAGCTCTTTGTACTTTAAGAAAAAAACCCCTTTAGAACAGATCCTATGAATAACAAGATAATTCAGAGCAAAAATCATTGAATTATACACGAGTAGCTCTCGAAGCTGTACTGTAATGATTGTACTCGGGTCTTAGATGTGTAATGCTTTTTTAAGTGGCTCAACCGAAGAATGATGAAACTATGATCAGAACAATGTACTAAAGAAAATGCGAGGGAAATATTAGGTTTAATGAGGTTACGCTGACAAAAGGCAAGAAAAGGAATGTAGCTAATTGCTCGTGTAGAGCTGATTGTGCCTTTTAAGTTAGGGGTCAGTGCATTTTGTAATTTTATGATGGGTCGTACAGTATTTAGCATTTTTTTTCTGAATATGTGATTATTACCGGTATTTCATTCTTAGCGGCAGTATCCAGTATACACGGTGCCTATTTTTAAAAAGAGACATCATTGTTGTGGGACAGAGCCTGCAAATGCAGTAAATTGATGACATTGTGTGGTAGCTTAGCTTATTAAACTGGTATTTCTGAAAGCTTTGGTCTCCCAGTTTATTGTTTGACTTAATACTCAGTATTGGGGAAAAAACTCAAAATGTTACAAATGAATATGTAAAATTGTTGTCTTTCCAGTGGAGATAGTGGATCAAATTCTGCTTTGATTTGTGAGGCTAGTAAGGGGTAGTGAACCTGGTGTACAGTATCGCTGGATGATTCAACAGAAAAATAAAGCAAACAAGTGAAAATAGTTGCAGCAGGAGCCTATTAAAAGGATGCACCCTGCATAGTATTACAAATACAAAACTGGAGCATCTTTAGGTATCAAATACCTTGGTAATTCTTTAAAAATTGAGATTCCTGAAAATATTACAGGTATGTAGTAGTGTGGGGGTTTTTTTGTTTGGTTGTTTTTTTTCCCCCAATATAAGTTTGTGAAGACAGTAATAAATGTACCAGATAAAGTGTTTTTTGGCTATATGCAATTAATGGAGCAAAAACAAATCAGGAAGATAAAATGGAACCTTTAAAAAACCCTAGAAAACCATGCAAAGCCAGGAGTTAATTCAAAGTGAAATCTGATACAAAAAATCAGGAATCACTCTGTGAAAAGTTGCCGTTTGTTTGACTTTGTTTTTTTATTTCCTAGAACTCTTGCACTTATAGCATGTAAGTACATTCTAGGAAGGCTCTGCTCTGAACTGCACTGGTTCACTCACTGCAATGGGCAATATAAATGACGATTTTTGTCAGTGAAATCAGGAATCTGGATGTGTTTTAAATGTTCAAATAGGCAATACCTTCCCAGCAATTTTTCTTTTATGTTGTGCATTAAATTTGTATAGTATGTTGAGTATTCCATGCTGGCTCTATGAGAGTCAGAAAGAAAAAAAGCTACTCTGACACACAGCACTTTTTCTGCCAGAATGTCTATTTCATGTTTTGATTTTGGTTTGCTTCTTCCATGTTTCTTTTTCGTCTTTCACACCTATCTGTTTGTTTTGATTTGTGCATCCTGTCCCATCCTTATATGTAACAAGCAACTATGTTAATGCTGGCTGACTAAGAAATCAACACCATTTGTTGGATAAGAAGCCTAATTTCTCACTATACTTCCTTTCTGACAGGGGAGGGGAATTTCATGTAGAGTAGATTTATCTCAGCTTCCCTGTGCATTAAAGAGAAAGGGTAGGAGGAACAATAAGTGAGTTTCCACCAAGAAAAGTCCTGTTATTTCCAGATCTGACAACCCTTTCAGGCTGTGCTTTGGCTACACATGAACTTGATTGGGCAGAAGTAATTTTGGCCTCCTCATGATAGAGATTTATGAAAGTACAGTTCCTGCTACAGTTTTCTAGATTTCATCAAGGTGAATTTAGAGCTGGGTGCTCAAGCACTTGCTTTCAGTGTCCTGATCTGGTGTAAGTAATAGTCCTTCTTTTGATGGAAGGTTGGACTAAATCATCTCCAGAGGTCCTTTCCTAAAAAAAAATAATTCTATTTTCCCCCTTTCCCTATAAATAAATCCCTTTGTGATTTTTGTGATTTTGCAGTTCAGTGGATATGCAGCCCTTGTGAGAACAGGCATGTACTGGGAAATGGCTTACAAAATATTGACAGCTACAATATAGTTAAGGTTATTCGGTCCTAAAAATTATAGCAAACCCTGCCTTTTTTTCCCTGTAAACATTCTTCTTTTTCAGTAAATTCCTTTTGAGGAATGTTGGGGGTGCAGGAGGGGAGAAGGAAAGGAGAAGGGGGAGAGAGATTTTTTTATTTATTTTTTTTTAAGCAATGGACTTCTAAATTTCTGGAAGATGTCATTTCATGATATTTCATTCTATCCATTTTATTAGAGCTTCCCAAGGAATCATTCTGAGAAAGAACCTTTTTTCACTTAATGATTTGTGCTATAGTACGTTCTTGTACCACTCTTCTGGAAGTAAATGTTATTATACTCAGTGGTCACACTTCCTGATAAATGCGGATTTCAAAAATATAATCAACTGTTGTTTTGTCTTTTAAACTTAAAATGTAGATCACTTGAGACATTAAAAGCAGAAATAGGGTTTGCTTTAAGCCAAGTTCTTTAAAGGACGGAAATTCTATGTGTTCCGGTGTCAGTCTAATTAGAACAGATTTCTCAGAGGACAGACTCCCTGTCTTTGAGCTCAGTGTAGGCCAGCTGGCCCTTGAAGGGTTACGCTGCCGTCCCTAAGTTGGAGGAAGAGCTGCTCTTCGGTGTTCTTGAAGAGCAATTACAATTGCTGGCCGCAGCCCTGAGTGTTACCAACATGGATATGGCTTCTGTGTCAGTCCAGTGCCTTGTCTAACCTGGTATCTTGCCTTTGAAGGCACATTTATAAAAAAAAAAAAAAAAAAAACAAACAGGAAGAAATTTTCCAGTATGCCTACATTTGTTGTCAGCAACTTTGTAGAGGAAGGGCATTCCTCTTGTTGTGGAACCTTTGTTATATGTACCTGACGTCAGAAAATTTGGCTTGAGATCTTCGGTTCCAGAGACCTTCTACCTGAACTCGGTCAGCTCTTCAGTTCTGAATTGCAACAGGCTTAACCATATTCTGAAAACTTAGTCTGTGAGCAATATGCCTGATATCATATGTTGAATTTGTGTCTTAAATGCTTTATGAAATGAGAGCAAGAATTTTTGTATCCTACAGTTTGTAAATTAGGGAGAGAAATAGTTGTTTTCTATGCTATGTTTATTTCTTGATATGCAATCTCATGTACCATTCAGTCACTGAGCTCAATTAGTTCTCTCTGATGTACAATGCTTTTCTTTTAGTTTCTTTCTTAGTTTGCAAATGTCCTATGAAGGAATTCTTAATTTATTGTACCAGTTATTTTAAAATTAGAAATCTGTCTTTTCGTGGTGTCCTAGGTGCAGTGAAGGCTTTCTGTAAATAATCAGTTAATCATTCTTCCCTGTACTTACAAGTTCATGTAGAAGAACCAAGGGGAGATAACATTTGCTGAAAACATTTTCACAGCAAAATGTTTGCATGTATAAATACATGCTGAGAGGAACATCATGTATATAAATACAATTAGATTATTTTCCTGCAAGATCCAATTGCTGAGGATTCATGTAATATATAGTCAAATACTTAAATAATGTTTTGGAGAGCTGACTCACTGTGCGTATGCCTATAATTTGCTTTGCTGGGTAGTTTGTCACATATTTAATCTGTACCTAACTTTTTCAAGACTCCCGTTGTGCATTGTGCACTATTGTCAGATAGCAAAATCTTTCGTTGTGTTTGGTTTTGTGCTCAACTGTAAGTGGTGGCCACATATATCAGCTGCCTCTCTGAACTTTCCCTGGTCATACATAGCTTGGTAGTATGTGGTCTTTTCCTTCCCATTTCCTCCCCCTACTCCTCTGCCCCCTAAAAATTTTACATACTCTTGCTTGCTTATCTCTTGAGCAATGAAATAATCAAAATTGTGGTTCTGGCCTATCATCTTTAATTTTCTTACTCTGATGCAATATTATAGCATCATTAGAATGTGATGGCTGAGAATTTCTCTGATGGGGTGTCTAGAAATGCTTAATTGTTGTTCAGTTTTGAGAGGAAGTTCCACTTGGACCTGTTCTGTTACAGATTCTGGGTTTTATCAGGACTAATCAACAGACTGATCTAAGCCTTGTGTTCATCATGACTACAACCTTAGTTTCCCACTTGCAAATAGGATTAGGAAGTGTATTTCTCTTCTGCAAAATCATTTTGAAGATTGTGAAGCTGAAATAAAAGTGCCTGAGGTTCAAATGTACCCAGAAATGTACTTGAATTCAAATTCACCCAGAAATGTACTTGTAATGCTCTCCTACTTCTGTTCTGGGGGAAAAACCCCCTCCCCAAAAGAAACACTAGATCTGTAGGGCCAAGGAGGAAGGATATGCTTTAGGATCCATAATGTCCGTTCTGTGTAGTCTGTACTTAGTTTGTCAGAAAGAAATCTTATGACTGTATCTAGTAGAGCTGAGATGGCTCATCTATATTCATTTTAGCATCTATTTATAGGACATATCAAAATGGTTGCAAATTGTTCAGCAGAAAGCTGCCGGGGATGTGGTATAGAGAAACGTATGCCTGGTGATTCTCACATAAAGAGATTTCCTTTAATTGCTGGATTGGAACAGTAAAACAAGGTCTTGACCTCATATCCTCAAAATGTATTGTCATTACTAAATCCAGTGAGACTGAGTGGATTTGGGTTGTTGGTCCATCGTTTAAAAGCTAAAGTTTCAAAAAGGCATAATGTGGTATCATAAAATGCACGAAAGCTTATATTTATTTCTTATATGTCATAAACACTAAACGAAATTTTGCCACTTTATTCTTTCCCAAGGCTTTCAGCAGCATTTATCATCTTTATTTTTCCGTTACTTTCTTCTCTCTCCCCTCATTCCTGACTTGGATCTTGGGTTGTTTTGTTTTTTTTATTTATTGTGTAGATCTTTAACATTGTGTGTTTAAAACAAAAGCAAAAAAATACCCCCACCTATCTAAAAGTCTTATAACTGAGATCAAAGTTAAGTGCATGCCCACCTAATGTATTTTGAATTTTTTAGAGTTTAGATGAATTCAGGTTATAAAAACATTCTGTGTGGCTGTTTAGATTACCAGCTTTTAAAAGAATGGTACTGTCTATTTATAAATACGTCTAGAAGATTTTAGGTGCCAACCGAATACAGGCATTGATAAATAGTAGTTTATAGCATGGAAATTTCAGTGAATGCCAATTTTGTGATGCTTTTTTTTTTCATTATATCCTTGTTTTCTTTTCTAGTACCTGTGGGTTTCATCTGAGACATGACCATGTCAAAGTTCACCAGAAGGCATTTACTGAAAGGAGTAGTAGTCTGGGAGTTGTTTCAGTCCTCCTCATTCTTCCCTTCCCTCCCTCACAGTTACCTCTCAAAAATTCCCTTTTCCTTCTTAGCAGGCATTCAAGAGCATCTCTATCAGGTTTTTTTCTACCTAATTTTTGGGAAAAGCTGTAGAAAATGCTGACCATAGCAAAAAAGACTTTCTTTTTGGCACAGTCTGCTCAGCTTCTTTGCCTCTTTTGACCCTGTCCTTAAACTGGGAAACTTGTAACGATAGGCATTAATGGTTTGTTTTTTTGCACAGTGAACCATCCTTCCAGTAAGTGGGTGGAAAGGAGTCAGCAAGGCAAAGAAAGTGAGAACATAGGGAGAGATCCACCTTGAGTATCCGGATTATGCAAGCTTGGAAGCGTGTTCAGGCATTAGGTATGGGATGGTAAAGCTGCCTTTTGAACTGTGAGTTACAAAGATACACTTGTATCTCATGATATAGAGAAAAGAAATTTAATGCTTGCATTAAATATCCTTTTACACATGCATACATAGCTAGGACGATGCGTGGACATGAACTAATATTAAATAGTTAATGCTGCATTTACCACAAGCCATCTACAGTATTCAAATGCAGCAGTTTGGTGTGTCTTTTTTTTTTCCTCTCTGTCTGGCTACATCTTCCATTCCCTTAAATGTGGTCACCAGTGGAACCATTCATAATGCTTAATAACACACTCTACCAGTGATGCACTCTTCAGAATACTGAAATTGATTTTTCTTCTCTAAAAGTATGACCTGCCAGTGTAGCCTTTGTCCTAACGCCTATTAATACGTGATGTTCCTGACAGCACAGGATGTGAGCGCAGATGTTCTGCAGGCATCAGAAAAAAGCAGCCCCGGTGCAATGTCTAATGCTGTCGAAGGCATTTCATTTGCTGCAGTTCAATGTCTGCTTTGAAGAAGAATAATTAAGGTGTTTTGTTCCTTTTTAAATGGGTTCTTAAAATTAGGTTTGTATCGTCTAAAGCTTAATAAAGGGCTAGATAGATATGTGTGAGGTATGAGCATCTTATTGAACTCATGGATGTTTAACACTATTGAAATTCAGAGTATTAAGGTAAGAATCTAGCTTTAGGCAGCCACTTTAATGATAATGGTTAATATTGTTAAAGTTGTTAAAAATACTAGAGCGGGTCTGAGCAGCTACTTGTCTGTTCTATAGCCCCTTTGCTGTAGTGTTTATCCTCAGATAACTTTTAAGAAAAATGGTATTCTGTTCACTGCTATATCATACCTGCAGCATAGGAAATTATACTGTTCATTCTGTATTGCACAGAGCTTGTATCTGAAATTATCATCCTACAAAGATGAGAGAAACATTTCCAAAGACTTTATTTAGTCCTTCAAGGTTGGATGGACAGATCGCTTATTTGTTGCTGGTAGTTTAGTTTTCTGGTAAGTGAATCAGAATTTACAGGGTTGGTGCAAAAATTGCCGGATAAGGATCTGTGTGATGCAGATGAGTCAGTAATTCCTTGTGGTCTTGAACTCTGTGAATTTAATGCTTGTGTGGTGTCGGACTGCATCTTGTTTGGTAGTTGCAGAGCCAGAGCTGTCCCTGTTCCTGGGGGTGGGAGCCACTCTCGTTTCTGCTTGTGCTTCGTATCGCAGTGGCAGTGACGGCAAATACGGCAAAGTACAGTTAAGCATGCTGAATGCATAATCCAGTTGTCTTTTAATGCAAGTTGACAGCTGCTGGCAAAGCGGGTTGGGAGGCTTCTGCTACAGGTCAGTCTGAAAAAAATCCCAATTCCTACAGCTCCTTCTTACAGGATTTTTTCAGCTGTTTGGTGTAAGAAGCACCATATTCTTCTACTGAACTAGCTCTTTGTAATGCTTGCGCACTCTCCACAGTGTTGCTTGCTTATTAACAGAAATTTCAGAACAGCACCAGTGTACAGGCTTATGTTATTTACTATGTATGTACATGATAATATTACTATTTTTATTGATGCAGAAGTGCATTTTTGTATAGCTAATCTAGTAATATGTACCAGCACTAATTCTTAACTAAGAGCTAAAGCACATTTGCAACCTGAATTTTTAACTTGCTGTCCTGAAGGAAAAAAATGAAGTTAGCTTGTGATAAGAACACACCCCAACCCCATGTTTTCATTTTTTTTCTGTCTTCAGAGGTGGTTTACAGCCATAAGGAGGTAAATAGTTCATTTCTGGCTGTCACCGGCAGCCACAGAATCGCAGCATGGCTGAGGCTGGAAGGCACCTCTGGGGACTGTCTAGTCCCACACCCATGCTCAGAGCAGGTTGCCCAGGTCAAGATTTGAGCATGTCATGGATTGAACCAACCAGAACGACAGATGGCACCTCCCTCCCCTCTTTAAGAGAGGAGAGAAAGAGATAAAGAGATGTATGAGTTTAGAAAAAAAATTAAACTACTTCAATGAAAATATTAATAAATAATGATAAGAAAATTTTAAAAGGGGGAAAAAAAGGGTATACGGTATATACAGAACTGTTTCAGGCTCCCAGGATGACGATCACCAGCAGGCACAGGGAAAAGTCCCAGACTGGACTTGGTGATGGACAAGAGCTAGATTCTGGATCTACAGTCAGGAGTGCTCAGATTGGGTTCAAAGGCAGACGAACAGACAGGGTCCTCCTCAAACTTTGGCCATTGAAGAAAGAGAGTTAACCCATTGATCCCTCAGTTTTTATACTGAGCATGATGCAGATGGCATGGAATACCCTGTTGGTCAGGTGTGGGTCACCTGTCCTGTCCGCTCCTCCCTACAGGTGTGACCCCGCTACGCTTTTCTGCTTCCGACCCTCCAATGGGGCAAATAATGAAGTTAGCTGACCTTGGTTGTTATAGCAATAAGTATAAGCAAGGGCCTTTCTACATACCATTCCTTGGAATAATCAGGTCTCACCACTCTGAGAGTGAACAGTTTCTGAACAATATGCTGTTAGAGTTTAGTTAGTTAGAAGAGGCCCAGTTGAAAAAGTAAAATTACTGTTCTGTTTTACCTCAAACCAGGACAGAGCATCTCAGAGGATGGAGGTTCCAGGGAATGAGTATTATGTTATTTATAGATTCATGCTGATGTTTTAACCGTATAAAAATTTACTAACTCATTAGGCATATTTAGGCTTGGTAATGTGCTGCTTTTCCTCTTGTATGTACTACTAGATCTACTTAGGAATTTTCCAGGTTTCTGAAACTTTAAAGTATTGTTTCATAATAGCAGTGTTGTTTATTAGGGAATATGGCATAATCTGGGTCTCATAATCTGTTTCTGGACCAGTTGTGTCTCCTTATGAAAGCTGTATCTGTTTTCTTTGTCGATCCGCTCCAGTGAATTTCTTTTCTGTGTAGTTTTCAGTGTTTCTGATGCATGGATTTGCTTTGGGGATGAGCAAGGCAACAGTGGAATCCTGATCACCTCATGAAGATTCTCTTGTGCAATATGTAGGAAGTAAGATGTTTGCCTTGGAGGCTAGTTTAGTCTTGTTTAGGTCTAGAAGTATTATTGAATGTGAACCTCTGATCTCTGATTCTTAGAAAAGATGCTTTTTGTAAGTGGGCAATTATCTTTTCAATAACTTCTTGACACAAAGACAGCTAAGACTTTTGCTGTTGTCTGACAGGGATTGATGGCCCAGCTGCTTTTCAAGATGATGTTCAGAAGATAGGAAGTCAAGTGCAGATTCTCACTGTTGGACAGTCTAGTCATGATGAAGATGATGGAGAGAAAATGGCTAGTGGCCAACACCAGCAAAGCAAACAAGACCTTAGAACAGCAATGCAGAAAAAAGGTAAGTAGCCAAAGCTGCCTTCAAGTTCTCATTGCTTGTTTTATGTACATTGACTCCTTTTTTCATTCTTACTCTCAGCCCTAGCCTAAGCGGAGATTGTAATTCTGTATTTATTCTCCTCAGAGCCTATTATGCTCTATTTTATTACCTAAAAAAAAAAAAAAAAGTTCTCTGTTGCCCCAAGGCACAAGGGTTCTCCAGGCTCACAGGGATGTGGCTTTCCCATCTGCGGTGTAGTGCTCCTATTAAGGTACCAGGCAGAAAGTAATGCTTATATCCATCTGTTCACGTTTTTGTATTGCACAACTCTGGAAATCGCTTACTTGAAGGTTAAAGAGTGTGGAATAGCAACATTTAAACTAGAATATTAATTTTAGTTGTGTTGTCAGTTAAATATTGTTCATGTTTACATAATGTGTGTTTGTGCTTGCAGAGGTGAAAATTACAGCACTTTGTATTCTGCAGTATTTCCCATGCATAGTCCTCAAATGTTCTGGAATGGGGTTTTGGGGAGATAGATTGTGTATGTACACATTCATACATCCGTCTCTTCCTTCCTGCACTGTTGTTATCTCTCATTAGATATTAACTGTAGGGATGAAAAAAAACCCCAACCTAAAATCCTCACAAAGCTATTTCTGAAGACATTTGCTTTGGAGTTGTTCTTCTTCAGTGTACAGCTTTTGAAGCAAAGATGGCTCAAGCCAAGAGTGTTCTGATGCTTTAAGAATAAATTCTTTGTGTATAAACAGCAAAATGTAAGTGCAAAATTGACTCGTCTAGAATAGACTATTCATACCTAAATGCTCTCCTCTTGTCTGCAGAGCAGTTCTCACTAAGATTCATTTTTTCTGGGATGTTACTTTGCAGATGTGAGCAACTTCAACTGAAATGGGCAGATTTTCTCCAAGTGTGGTATTTCCTGGGCATTTGAGTCAGAGGGATGTTGGCATGACTAACAAGTTCTGATCTGTGTGGTGATTGTGTTGCCTTAGACATGGCTCAGAATATTTAATCATCAGGCACACTACTTACTAAAGCTGATTGACTTAAAAACTGTCATCAGATGTCTCAAATTAGGTCAGAGCACTCAGATTTTTACTCTGGGGGACATTTCTATTTTTGAGGTTTTTCCAGGTTAAGATACATTTTTATTCTCCCCAATTTTTTGTTTGTTTTTTAAAAGAAGCTGTGTGTGGTAATTTTTTTTTATTTTGTTTGGTTTGTTTTTGTTTTGCTTTTTTGCTTCATATTCTTTTATATAAGATATGACCTTTTTTTACCAGGTCTGAGTAATTTTTACCTGATCAGAGGGCG
>QJSC01006438.1:5173816-5197570 GCA_003697955.1 Calidris pygmaea
TATGGGAAACTTTATTTAGAGCTAGGGTTTTTCATGTGGATTCCCACTGCCACTTCACTGCTTGTGCCATGTCCTTGCTGGCATGTCCTATTGGTCAGAAAAGCACTTAGAATTGCAGTCTCCCATCAGTCCTCTTGCATGTAATAGGAGCAAAAGAAGTAAACACAGAGATAAATGCTAACTGGACTAATGGGAAAGGCTGGGTCCCATCAGATTTGCGTAGCCTCATTTGTGCCCATTCTGCTCTTTGACACTAACTTTGTGGAGAGAAGCCTCTCTCAGCACGTATCTCTGCTTCCCCAGCGAGACAAGTTCTGTTACAAGACAAGAGGTTATAGGTTACCCAAGTGAGAAAAGAATATGCCACTTGTAAGAAAATGCCAAATGTTTTATTTGATTTCTCCATCTGTTGGAAATTGCTATACTGGAATAATTTTCTTCCTGCAGGAAATATTTGTCCTTTTGATTTCAGAAGTCATAATGTAGAGTTCCTCTCTGGCAAGTGAGCCACTAGGACAGAGCCAGACTTTCGTAAATTTTAACACTGAATAACTAACGTTTAGTCTTCACGTGTATCAGTTTCCTATATGTCTCTGTAAAGACTTGGAATGAGCAATTTGGTCTTAGTTCTTCTTCGCCACCTGAAGTTAGAACTGTTTTGACATTTAGGGAAGGAATAGGTTTGATTTCTGCATTCAAAAACAAAACAGGAGCTCTCTGAAGCATTCTTCCCCACGGGTCATGAGTGCAGACTTTTCTAAGGCTGGCATGGAATTTTCACCACCAAAATATTGGTGGTGAAATAGCGAACATGGATGTAGAAATAAACTGATTACATCTGTACATATGAAGTATGGCATTATTGCACAGCTGCCAGCTGAGGAGATGGACCATCTCTATTACCCATGCATAGTTGACTTAGAACGTGGTTGTCATTATTAAGAAATAATGCTTGTGATTAATGAGTGTGTGATTAATCATGAGTGAGTTCTACAGGTTTTGAAAATGTCTGGTGACCTGTGAACTCAGGACTCCCTTGCATAACCAGATCCTATTGAAATTTGTTGCTGTCATGCTGTGTGGTGTATGTCCAGACTGGGGGAACTGAAGAAGTGAATAACAAGACCATTCATGGGGCAGCTGAATGGAATGCAAGCATTGCATTGCATATCCTTCTGTTTTATATACTCACTCTTACTACTCTGGTGTTTCATTATCCAGTGTGCACCTGGTGTCAAAGGGGATATGCATTAAAGTTATTGGAAGCAGCAATAACATAAAAAGTATTTAAATGCCTTTTTTGGTGTTTTTTTTTTCCCTCATTCTGTTCCAAAATTTAAACTGAAGAAAACTATTACTGATACTATCTCTAATGTTTATATTTCTGTACATTAGTTTGGTTCAGCCTCTGATTGTTGCAGACTAAGCTCATATTCCAAAAGACTAAGCTACGTGAAAGTCTCAGTGCGTAGCCCTGGAAGCCCCAGAAGAACAGTTTAGAGAGCCTGAGAAAGATGATGAGGACACGCTGGGCACAGGGGGTTTGGTAGAATTCAGGG
Source organism: Calidris pygmaea (assembly GCA_003697955.1). NCBI lineage: Eukaryota > Metazoa > Chordata > Aves > Charadriiformes > Scolopacidae > Calidris > Calidris pygmaea. The sequence continues at coordinate 5,175,376 of QJSC01006438.1, forward strand.
CATCTGAATATTAGTCTGAATACTTTTTTCAATATTACTGAATTAATATTTGTGCAGAATCTGTGTATATCACTTGTTTTGATCAGGTCGTTTGGTTGTTTTTTTGTGTTAGAATTCAAAAGTAGGCCAGAAACCTACTACGCAGGGCACATCGTGCACAGAAGGGTTTGTGGCATAACCATTCAACGTGGATGATGACCATTCAGCATTGTGATCCAGGGATTTTTGACATTATTCAAAGTACTAAAAAAGAATGTGACAGCAGGTATAAGCAGGTAGAAAGCGAATTTGATTGTGCAGAAAGATAAAATATCTATAATTGAGAATTAAGGCAGCAGCATTATGGCCTCATCCAGTAAGCCTTTAGCCCTGTGCGGAATCCTGTTGGCAAGTTAGGCTCAATTAAGGGTTTGCAGAATCAAGCCCATGGATTTTTTCCTTTCCCAGATCCCCATGCAAATACATCCTGGTCCTCTTCCACCTCCCAATCCAGTCTTGTCGCCCTGGATCATGTTCCTGGTAAGTACAGAAGGAAAAAGTTAATTGCGCCCATGCTGCTTGGCTCTGGAAATCTTTGCATTTCATTTATCCTTCTGCATTGAACTTACCAGCAGTGGAAATTTTGGACCAAGTGATTTATTTATTATTTTTTTTTTTAGAAAAAAAATATTGCATAGTTAGCCTCCAATATGTGGAACTTAGACTTGAACCTGAATACAGGGTGGCTTCATCTGCATGATGCTCCTTGAAAAAGTAGGCCTGGCAAATGTCCCACCATTGAAGCTTTCTGCTGCTAAGTCCTATTGATGTTCAAAATTGTGTTTCCCTTTGAAGTGTCTGAGGTTTTGAATTCTTGTAAAGTCAAATTTTTAAGTGCTTCAAGGCAGTTTCTTTAGCCTGGGCTGATACTGTTTTTTACATGAAATAAATATGCATGAAAACATTACCTTGACATGAATGTTTCTTCTCAGTCTAAGATCCGGTCTTCATCGGATCACATAGGAAAGGTTAAAAGTGTGCTGTAGAAGGGCTTGTATTTTAATTGTTAAAGTTTCCAAATGGTGGTCATAGGTTCTCCACTCAGCTCCAATTTCAGGTTTAAGAGTTTGTGTTGTGTTTGAAGTACTTGACTGGATGAAGAAGAGCTGAATTTAATTCCTAACTGTATCATTGGGTAATCTTCACTATAGACTGGAAACCATGATATTTCCTCTCTTGTTTGCTGAAATGTTTTGGCTTCTCAGGGCAGGTGCTGTCTCATCCACGTGTTTGTACACTGCCTTGCACAGTCAACCTCCCTCACACACACTGTCTCTCACCTTTGAGCCTAAGGGTGCCACAGTATAATAGGTGATGTTTTATAGCAAGTATGGACAGCCTTAATGAATTAGTATTTCATATAAATGCACTGCTTTCTCCTCAGGCATTTCAAGTAGCATGAATTTTGATGAGGAAGAAGACGAGGAAGATGAAGACAGTTCTAGTTCTTCACAGTTAAACAGTAACACCCGACCTGGTTCTGCCACGAGCAAGAAATCCAATAAGGTAAGGGGTGAGTGCCGAAGAAGGAGCATGCAGGCTGCTATGTGGTGTGTGACTTCAGAGCACAGTCAGGATAGGCTTGGCTTTCTTGTTCTGTTTTCAGTATGCACTAGAGTATCTCCAAGGTGACTTATATAGTAGCTCTCAGGGTTCAGAGGCGCAAGCAATGAAAATAATGACTTGGAAAGAAAAGAATAGCAAATATTGTCTAAACTTGAATGCAGAGAAAGGTAAACAGTAAATATTTACCTTTCTACCTCTTGCAGGTGCTCAGAAGGATCTTTTGTTTCTATTGCCTTTTTCTGAGCATTTTCCCACCTTGTTCTCGCTGCTACCATCCAAACATAAAATAAGACTTTGGCTTGTTCAACTATTCCAAATCACAAGCTCTTGCTAAATCAGTTGATGGTGCCCCACTCTTTTATATACTTCACTGACTTCTCATCTCTGTTATATCTCTATCTAACTTAATCTGTCTCTCCTATCCCATTTCATCCTTTTGTCAAAGGCCATCGTTGTCCTTGGGTATGGCCTTTCTGACAAAAGAAGTGTAGTGAAATGGGAAGTTGTGAGCCAGTGTTTGCTTTGTAACATTACAGCACTCGCCCTCTGCAGCCACCCCGTTCTGCTTTGCCAGATGTCTCTGTAGGCTGAGTATCAGTGGCACAGAGAACTGCTCCCTGGTAGCCGAGAACTTGACCAATTGGATGGGGAGAGATCTTTAGCTTGATAAGCTAAGGCTGCTGAGGAATCAGAATGGGGAAGACAGTATGTCTGTTTTAAAATTTTTTTTAAAGTGCATCTTCTATCAATTCTTCTATTCAAATCTTCTATGTCATTCCTTTGTGCTTATAACCTTGTAAATCAAAATTGAAGAAACCTGAGTTTTGCTTGCTGTTTTAGGAAGCGGCCTCAGCCCCCAGTCCTTCCACAAATGAGCCTCTCATAGATGTCGATGACCTGGAGGAATTTGCCATAAGACCTGCTCCACAGGGTGTCACTGTCAAATGCAGAATCACAAGAGACAAGAAAGGAATGGACAGAGGGATGTACCCTACTTATTACCTCCACTTGGAAAGGGAGCATGGTAAAAAGGTCATAAAATAACTTGAATGGCATACCAGTTGCATCTGAATATAAAAAAATTATTAGGAGTCTGAAGAAGTCTTACAAAGAAAATACAATCGTATATTTTAAGTATATTTTCACTTTTATTGAGATCTGCCCTACAGTCTTCCAAAAGCAAAACAATAGTATCATTTTGTTCTGCTGCTTTTCTTCATACGTCTAATCTTTGGCCTTAAATAATCCATGTATGGCACCTTTATGTGACAGTCAGCAGTTGGGGCTCTTTGCATTCTGTGGCCTGAAAAGCATCTATTTTCAATTCAACTGGAAAAGCCAGAGCAACTTAGAATGAAACATTTAACAAAAGAGATCGAATTTAATTATTTATACCATAAATAATGGACTGAGTGGTTGAGAAGTCACTTTCCCTTTTCAGATTTTTATTTGGTTTTGCTAGGTCCCTGGAGACCTTCTGTTACTTCACTAAGAATGCTGGAAGACAGAAAAATTGCCTATGGTTTCCTTATATCAAAGCAGGAAGTGATGTGTGCTAACCCCTTTGGCATTCTAGAATATGTTTTTTTGCACTGCTTAGGTGTTTCTGTTAGCTGGAAGGAAACGAAAGAAGAGTAAAACCTCTAATTACCTCATCTCCATAGACCCAACTGACCTGTCTCGGGGTGGAGAGAGTTTTATTGGAAAACTGAGGTAAACACTCATACATCTAAGAATTTTCCTTTTCTCGTATAAAGTTCATTTGAAATTAAGAAGCCTGTAAGCCACTATTAATGAGAGGCTTGACTGCATCAAGTGATAATGGTCTTAAATTTCACCAGTATCCAAGGCATGTTTTCAAAATGTCTCAAGTACTCACAAGGTAACATTTTATTAGAAGTCAGCAGGACTGGTGCTCTCAAATGCTCAAAGGCCAGGTTCTCAAAGGTGTATGAGCACAACTTATCTTAATGGGATTTTCAGAAGTGCATGAGTAGGTTGTGTTTAGCCCCTGTTGATATAAATACCTTGGAATGGAATTTCTGTCTGTCAGACAATCTGAAGATCTCTTTGGTTTTGCCATTTCTTAAGATCCGTATTAGAGTTATTTGCAAGTAGTGGAACACTTTCAGAAGCACTTTTTCTTTTCTGTCTGTCACGCCGCCATACATCAGTCCGTTGTTAATGTGCAGCCTCTTAATGTATGTTTAGATCATCTGTGCCTGAGGAAAGGGACTGTGTTGCCAATTCCCATTTGCCTGTGTGGATCTAGGAACTTCACGTGCTATTTATTGCAGTGCGAACACAGAATGAGGATAATGTGGTTTTAGTATGTTCTAAGTTTTTGCTCCTTGGTGTGATTTCCATTTAAATAGGGAAGATGATCTTATTTATAACTTTATGAAAATTACTCTCTGTTTTCCAGTGGAGTTAGTAGTCAGGGAAGAAAGCAGATAGTTCTGTAGAAAGTAAGCATATTTTAAAAACCAAGCAAACAAACAAAATAACCCCACTTGATGTTCCCTTACTGCTTTCTGGAATTTTCTAGTTTGCAAGACATCATGAGAAGTCTCCACTGTAACAAGGGGCATTTAGTGTACTCTGCTGTTCTGTACCTGTACATTTTTGTTATGGCCTTTAATCCAGGAGTTGGGATCAGAATTAACAACTATTTGTACTTGATATTACTTGTCTTTCCTCCGGGGCTACAATGCAGTAAAGGATAGATGTCTCGGGCAGCATTACTGACAAATGGTGATTGGATTTTCCTTTTTTATTTTTTTTCTTTTTTTGATAGATCAAATCTTATGGGAACTAAGTTTACAGTTTATGACAATGGAGTAAATCCAATGAAAACAACATCAAGCCTGGAGGCGAGTATCCTGCGTCAGGAGCTAGCTGCTATTTGTTATGTAAGTACTGCTCACAGGCAAAAGATGCAAGAAAGGGCAATTCAGTTTCTGAAATAGCACACTGAATTTCCTTCTCACTTACGATTATGTAAATCAGCATTCCTACTTTGATGTAATCAAACAGCTGATCTTCACTAGAGAGACCAGGGAATTCGGTGGAAAGTAGAGGTGAAAAATGTTGCGCAGAGAAGCAGGTTGCCCAGTTCTCACTTTTGGTCGGAAGGTGTTGGAGCTTTTACATAAGCCTCTGGGAGGGGTAGGAGGCTTCACAGCCTGCAGGCACCGTCTGAGGGAGCCTCCTGAACTGGAAAGAGTTGTGCGCGTGGAATTACTGCACTGAAGTCCAATCATTTTTAATGGCGTTTTGTAGGAGGCCTCTCTGATCCAAAACACAGGTAGCTGGATAGCTAGCTCTGCAGCGGTGGCTGAGAGACTGGGATAAAAACTCTGGAACTCCTTTTTACCAGGAAAAAAACCCAAACAAACCCCAAAATTCAATTGAGTGAGAGAAACCAGCCTCTTATAGGACGGTAAATGGCATTTGTTAGGGGCAATGCAGACATCAAGGCTTGAAACACAGTTGCTGTTGTTTCGTGATTACTGGATGACTAACTGTTTTATTTAGAGTATTCTTTCTGTCCAGAAGTATCTGGGCCCAAGAGACTCTTCCAGTAAAAATTGGTTCATACGCTGCTACAGAAAGCTTTCTGTTTTCACAAATCATCTGCTTCTGACAAAAATACCCAAGAACCACTTTTCAGAAAAGTTCTTGCCCAGCTCTAATCAAGAATGCCTGGAGCTCTGTCAGATTGAGGCCCAGCCATCCCAGGATATACCCTGCCTATGCAGAGAATGCGTTCCTGGAAAGGTCAGCTTCAGGTTGTGGGGAGCAATGCACCTGAAAGCTTTTGGCATGTGAGAAGTGAAGCAGAGAGCCATCCTTTCCATGCAAAGTGCTGAGAGCACTGAGGGGTGGCAGTATTAGCTGCTCTTCTTCTCCTGCTGCTTAGGATGCAGTTTTTCTTGAATATAGTATAAAAAGGGTTTGGGGTCACATGTGATATTATTCAGGCACATGGCCTATGGTTGCAGACAGACAGACAGGCAGACACACATGCATCCCTCCATTCCTTTGGATTTGAAACTCTGTGAGAACTTCAGAAAATCCAGCTAGCAGGATTTGACAAGAGAGTCCAGGATTTGATGTCAGTTTAGAGTTTGACTGAAGTTTCAGCAGGAACCTAAGAGAACGTACACATTTAAATAAAGGTAGTTTTACTGGTTTATATAGGAGGGCATTCCCTGAAGCCAAGCAACTAATCTTCTGGTGCAAACTGGAAATACAAGGATAAAACGAAAAAAAGTTTAAAAAAATGTTATATATTGAAAAATTTAAGCATTGCTTGTCTAAGTCAACAAGAATGGCATTTGAACTATTAACATTACCAAATAAAAAGCTTAATTGCAGTCAGCAGAGGTAATTAGAAGTACTGGAAAGAACAGAACCATGGCCAGTGTTTGGAGAACGTGGCTAAGATGAGTTGCTTATATATGTCTATTTTGAGATCAGCAGTTTAAAACCCTTACATTTGTATAAGAAAAAGAAAGAAAAAGACTTGTTCCATTGGTATTTTGATTCTCGTGGAGAAAGTCAGTGGGCTTGCAGGTGTGCTATGGTCAGAGGATGAAAGGAAATCAGAATGATATTTCATTACTAGCCAGGTTTGCTGAAGTGAGATGGTTGTTCCTGGCTGCAGCAGAGCCACAGAGCCAGAAAGAGCACCCCCAAAACACCTTTGTCCTAAGGTAACCTCTTAATTCTTGCCTTGGGATTTTTCCTGCAGCAAAAACTATAATAAACAATACTTTGGAAGCACCACTATGCCTCTTGCTGTCTCTCAGCTCATCCGATTGAGTACCCATCTGGAGAGCAAGCTGTACCCGCTTCCACCAGCTTACTGAGCCTGACCTGCTGAACCATCTCAGCAGGTCTCGTTGACTAGTGATGCAGCTGTTGTTAGCTGTGGGATAAACACATTGAGAACTCTCATTGTGCAGCTCACCTTAGGACATGTTTCAAGCAACAGGAATGAAGTTAGTGCAAGGACCACGTTTTATCAGGTGGTGTTCACCGTGTTTCCTCTCCCTGCTGATGGCAGGCTGGCATATTAATAACCCTGCAGCAGCACCTAATGGCCGATCTCAGAATCACTTGGTGACATTTATTGAGAAGCAGAGCGGTGTAGCTACCATTTGTACCAGGATTTTCTGTGCTGGATTTCTTCATATCCATAGTGCCTCACAATTCAGTTTGCATCAGATTGTGCAGGCAGGGAGCCCAGCTGATATTCTGAGGTGTGACTCAGGAAAGCAATAAAACTACGTGTTTCTACTCAGGCCCCAGTCACTTGCATTGTGCTTCGTTGTACTGGGTTTTGTGGTCTGGGCTTTCCATGGAGTGATAGTTTCTACAGAATATATTAAGGACAAGACACAGCTGTGTGAGTCAAGTCCAGAAAGGGAAGCGGCTGAAAGAAAATTGGGATAATTAAATTGTGAATCTCCTGGGAGCTGTTGGGATATACACCTCGCCACTCCTGTCATTGCAGCGATTGCCACCGTGGAGAAATGCTTACAGAACTTTATGAAAGTGTGTGAGATTTTAAAAGCGACTGTGGGGAGAGGCTCTGTGTTCTTCCAGTCCAGTTTGTTGTGACACATACTGACAGGAACAGCTTACTGGGTGGGCTAAGGCAGAGGGTGCAGCTTCTGAGCAATCCTGGGCCAAGTCCTTAGCTGATTTAAATCCTTGGCGTGCTGGTTGAGTCAAGAGGACTCTGCCAGCTAACAACCCTTACTTTGAGTTTTTATGTAAACCAAGATTGTCAGTGGCATTAAAATGGTGTGAAATCAGAATTTGGCCTATGTTCCCCTAATTCAAGACCATTTGTGGTCTTGAATTTGCACACACAAAATAGTGGAGGAGGCAAATAAAAGAGAAACAGAGAATGAGACAGGACATAAGGGGAATTAATTTCATTTGGATGCAAGTAAATTGGAAAGGTCTGCTCTTAATTGAAGCTTTTCTTTTGTCCCTACTGTTTCCCTCTTATAGTCCATGTTTATAGAATTTCTATTCTGTACCTTGATTTTAGCAAAAGGATAGCATTTGCCAGTAAAATGTTTGATAGAATTGGTGATTGATGTAATGTGCAACTAGAAACCATTCCCTTACCATTTGGCAGAAGTATTGATTTTAGAGTTTCTGAGTAAATCCAAAGACTATAGTCCTGTTTTTTCAGTGACAATACTCCTTATTGGGAGGGAAGTGATTCAGCGCTATTGTTTCATTTTACCTTGAACAATGTCTTCAACCAGTCAGCATCTAAATTAATTCTTTATAGCATAACTGCAGCTTGATGAGAAGAAAAGCTTGTAAGACATTGCAGAGACAATCAAAATTGTCAGTAGTTAGTGGAAAATAAGCATAAGCATGAATCTTTTCTTAGAAACTGTCCTCTGCTGTGCTGAGTCTCTCCTGTTTATAAAATCTGCTGGCAGTCATTTTAGTTTGAGTCTCACCGTGATGCAGAACCAAGTGTGTGCCTCCAGCTGAACTGATAACATTGGTTTATTCTGCCAAAGGCCATGACATAAGTGATTCAGAAAAGAGGTAGAATCTTCTCATTAATGTATATAATTCTGAAGATTTATGAATGTACCTGGATTGCTTCAAGAATATTCAGTAAAATAACTCAGTGGAATTTTTCTTGCATGCATGAAAATATGTAATGAGTTGTGTAAAATCTCCAGGTGGTTTGCTGAAACAACCAAAGTTATTTCAAAGGTCATGGTGGTAGATGACAAAACTTCTGCACGTGTAAATTTTAGGCTGTTATTTTAAGATGTTTCCAGTGAGTTGACACGTGTGGATTTTTGCTTGTAAAAGTAGAGATGTTTTAAAAAGTTTAATGTTCCTTAAAACCAGGACACTTTCATTAAATACATAAAAGCAGAGACACCCTGATATGTCACTTCTGGATGTTCCAATGGTAGAGCCACACCAGCTGGAGCCTGGGGGTGTCCGGTTCTTGGCGTCTTGTGGTACGTTGTCAGGAATAGCGCCAATGGGAATTTCCTTCCTGAGATTCCTCAGTGTGCGTCCACAGCCCTTCACTTGAGAAACGACGAGGGGAGAAAATGTATGTGACACCAAAAAAAGTATCACAAAACATGAGGAGATGGACTTTCAGAGGTGTCACTGTTTTGTTTATTGCAGTTGATGCTAAAATAGGCAATCGGGTTTTACTGAGTGGGTTGGAAAATATTGCCCTTTATTTTTTCTTTTTCAAAAGTAGATGACAACTTACTGAAATATTTGGCCCCAGTTTCTTCTGTGGAAAAAAAGAAAACCTCAGATAAAAATAAGACTTGTGGCCTATTTAGATTTTAGTTGTTGTGTTCTGAGAGCATAGTGCAGTATTGGAACGCTTTTGTGAAAAGCTGGTCAGAAAGGCATCAAATCATGTTTAATGAAAGAACTTGTATTTTCCACAGATTTGTTTTTGCTGCCCATGTTATTTTTTATTTTCTCTGCCTTCATAGCTCAAATTTGCATTCATGCTAATGTGTTTGTTTTTTACCATGCTCATCTCTAAGCAGAATATAACTGAAGACTTTGAAAACCACAGCACTCCTAACAGATGCTTTTACTGGCAGCTTCTTCTTGTTTGCTTTTGTGCTGGCTCTGGAATAAATGGAATTGGTCCCATATATTTAATTTTGTCTCTCATCAAAATGTGTTACTGCATTTTATGATTTTTAAATTACAACTACTTTATTTTGGGATGTAGCAGTAGCCAAGAAATCTGGTTAGTTCATATCCTTTTTCAACAAAGGGATTTTATTTTTTTTTTAAAATTGTGTTAAGGTTTCTGGCAGCCAATGCTAGGACTGTTTCTGGAAACCTCTCTATTTCCATTTTTCCTGTTGTCGGAGCTTCTAAGACAAAGCTAGAATGTTTGGCAGTGCCAGTGAAGGTAGGAGTTTCAAGATGTTTTTTGAATTGTCCAACAGATAAGTTCCCTGGGCTGCCACTGTGTCCCTCTGTTGAAGAAATTAACTTTAAAAATACAGAACATGATGAACTCTTTTCTAAACATTTTTAGGAAACAAATGTCTTGGGGTTTAAAGGACCTCGTAAAATGAGTGTGATCATACCAGGAATGAATATGGACCACGAAAGAGTTTCCATCAGACCACGAAATGTAAGTCATACCATCAGTCAATGATAAAATTTACTTGACTTCTTTTTGTTAGAGTTGTTTTTTGCATTTCTGAATGTTCAGAGGTTAAAAAAACCCAGTATTTGAACAATTCCAGAACAATGGGATGTGTGACTAGTTCTGTGAGTCACAAAAGCACTATAAATAATAAAGTATTTTGATAACAAAAGGTGCAACTAACCTTTTCCAAGCTGTGGAAAGGACTGAAATGCACATTCGCGTTAAAATACCGAAAGTTCTCTGTGTCGCTCGATGATACTGTTTTGAGGGTTGAGGGTGACAATTTAGTCTTTGGGCAGGGATTTATGAACGGGGTTTTTTTTGGGAATTTATTTTTTGTATTGTGAGAGTGTTAAACTGAAGTTTGTATCTGTGGTGTGTGCAGGAACATGAGACACTTCTTGCAAGATGGCAGAACAAAAATACAGAGAGTGTCATTGAGCTGCATAACAAAACGCCAGTCTGGAATGATGACACCCAGTCCTATGTTTTAAATTTCCACGGTCGAGTCACACAGGCCTCAGTGAAAAACTTCCAAATTATTCATGATAATGATCGTAAGTATAGCTCTCTGTCTGTAATGTGTAGAAACAGGATTGCATACACAGCATGACAGTGATTTTGCCATTACTGATGTTACCTGAGTGAGTTTAATTTAGTCGTGTGGGTCCAACTTAATGCTGCTCTGCCTTGTGGCCATGACGTTGATGAAAGTTGGGTGTTCAAGTGCTCATGCTTGCGACAGGTGATTCTGCTGTGTGCTATCACATTTTTCTCCCTTGGCTGCCCAACTTACGAACTGAGCAACAGTTTAGAGTCATTTCTGCTCTCAGAGTGGCAGTACTTTCAGTCAGCAGGACCATGGGACAGTATCACTCCACTCAAATGCTTGTATCACACAGTGCTTCCTTAGTTTTTTTGTTCACTCCAATCCCTTTACACTGCCCAGTTGAAGATGGTGGCAGTCAGACCAATCCCACTGCACATCCACTTTGCCATTACTACTCTTTGTAGCATTAGCTCTACAGAGTCATAGAATGGTTGGAGTTGGAAGGGACCTTAAAGATCATCTAGTTCCACCCCCCTGCCATGGGCAGGGACACCTCCCACCAGACCAGGTTGCTCAAAGCCCCATCCAGCCTGGCCTTGAACACCTCCAGGGATGGGGCATCCACAGCTTCTCTGGGCAACCTGTTCCAGTGCCTCACCACCCTCACAGGAAAGAATTTCTTCCAAATATCTAATCTAGATCTCCCCTCTCTCAGTTTAAAACCATTACCCCTCATCCTATTGCTGCACTCCCGGATAAAGAGTCCCTCCCCATCTCTCCTGTAGGCCCCCTTCCTGTACTGGAAGGCTGCTATAAGGTCTCCCTGGAGCATTCTCTTCTCCAGGCTGAACAACCCCAACTTTCTCAGCCTGTTTTAATAGTAGAGGTGCTCCAGCTCTCTGATCATCATCTTCATAGTCCTCGTCTAGACTTGCTCCAACAGGTCCATGTCCTTCTTTTGCTGGGGGCCCCAGAGCTGGATGCAGTACTCCAGGTGGGGTCTCACCAGAGCAGAGTAGAGGGGCAGAATCATCTCTCTCGACCTGCTGGCCACGCTTCTTTTGATGCAGCCCAGCATATGGTTCGCTTTCTGGGCTGTGAGCGTGCATTGCCAGGTCATGTTGAGCTTCTCATCAACCAGCACCCTAATACGCTTAAACCCTTCTCCTCAGGGTTGCTCTCAATCCATGCTCCGTGCAGCCTGTATTTGTGCCTGGGACTGCCCCAACCTACATGTGAGACCTTGCCTGTGGCCTTGTTGAACTTCATGAGCACCCTGAAAATGTCAGAACTATCACTAGGACCTTACCGATGTGCTGCTTTCTGCCAGCAATGTACAGCCCCTTTTTTCTCAGTCTTAGGTGCAGTTGTTGGAGCAGGGATAAAGACAAGTGCTTGAATGGAGTGATAGTGCCCCACTTTACACTCGCTTTAGGTAAGCATAGTCACGAGATGCTGGGCCACAGCAGCGCCATGCTGAGACTGCCGGGAATATTGGAAACTGGTGAAAAGTTGCTGAGAGCACCACTGAGTTTGAAACATCGGTGTTGGCATTTGCTGCATTTTATAAGGTGAAACAATTACACCTGCTTCTACAATGAAACGTTCAAACGACGAATGAGCCTGAGATTTCCTCTTGCTGACAGAGTAAAAAAGGGAAAAAATGTTGAGGAAGGATTTCTGAATATGATCTAACAGAGAGACATGATTAGGTCTAGATCACAATCATGCCACCTTTTCCCCCATTATCCTTGCTTGTCCACTTGCCTGAAGTTAAGTAGGAATATTATTGATTGGTTCTTGCTACACGTGAAACTCTGCACTAGGTCTATATAAAGGACTTGAGCATTTTATACAGAAACAATTTTCTGTGTTTGAAAAAAAACTTTTTATCTGTGTAATTTTTTTTGAAGACAGTAACAAGTCTTGCAATCCTTTATCACTCAGCTGTTCCTCACTCGAGCTATCCTTGCTTCTCCCTCTGGTATCAGCCCACCTACTTGCATGAATAAGTGTTGCAAAGTTTGATGAGTGAGCATGTTTTGGTTTTATTTTGTTGAGCTGGGCCAGGGTATGACCTTGAATACTTACTTAGTAATGGCTGCAAGCAAAAGTAACACTTTGTGACTTTTTTATGGCCTCTCTTGCAGCTGACTACATCGTGATGCAGTTTGGCCGTGTGGCTGAGGATGTGTTCACCATGGACTACAACTACCCAATGTGCGCACTACAAGCCTTTGCTATTGCCCTTTCAAGTTTTGACAGCAAGCTGGCTTGTGAGTAAAGGGGCATGGGTGAGCGTCCTCTCAAAGGAAGCCGTTTGCCATATGATTCCCAGTTCCTGCTGGTGTCACATACGGTCCATACTAAGCAGGTCAGGGAAAAAGCAGTTCTGGAGGACCACTCTATTGCTGAAGAGAAAGTACAAGGAATCTTCTAAAAATTCAGGACATTCAGGAAATAATATTTTCCTTTTTTCTGTCATTTTTCTGGAAGTGGCATCAAGTTGTGTAAATAGAAGTTCTATCTCATGTCCTTGATTATGTTATGGAGATGTGCCATGATGTACTGTACCGTGGCTCTAGTAGCACCATTATAACGGTGTCTTTTTTAAATCCAGAAAGGGCGTGCACGCTCGAAAAATTTCTTTTTACATTTAAGAATTATCCTGAGGCTGCAATCATACCTCAAGATTGCATTCCTACATCGACTAATCAGAGCTTCACATCATCCAACGTAAAAGAAAGATCACAAAAAAAGATGCACTTTTTTGAATTTGCAAGGATCTTGTGTAGTATAAAGCCAAGTCTGAGGGTTGCAAACCTGTACTGGACTGAACTTGATGCATTGCTATTGTATACGTGGAAGGGCATGATGAATTTTAATTGCAGTAGGAGGAAATGGAGAAGTAGAAAGCACAAAATAATGTTGCACAAGTCACTTGAATTCTAAGATGTCATTATGTTTTAACATCTTCATGCTTTTTAATTTGTTTTAAATGGAAATGTATTTGGAGTACAGAAAAGAAAAAGGAAAACGTCTAGATGCCAAGAAAGCATAACTTATGTTGAATTTGGCATGTCACGTGTTGGGAATTTATATCCTTGTATTGCTGTGGTAATTCAAACACATATTTTGTATGAAGTGATATAAACAGTTGGATAAAGGCTCTCTACAGAGAATCCTATTTTGAACAGGCTGTGTAAAGCTGAGGAAGGTAAATGGAAATATTTTATTAAATTTGTCTGGCCTTTTGCGATTTTACAATTTGTTGATTGCATTTTTTGAACTTTCAGCAACAACCACTTTTCATATTTATTTCCCATTGGAAGAACACTTGAAATCGATTGAAACTGTGTATGTTGTTCTCTAATGTAAACGTGCCAGCTACTGAGCTAAATCCTTCCAGGCAAATCTAGTGTATGCTGCATACAAATGAGACACTGGCAGGACACAGAAGAGCTTAAAATAGTGTGGATTTTTTGTTTCTTTTTTTTTTCTGATTTATCTGGAATATATAAACAAATACCATGTCAAAACACAAGCAAAGAACATGCCATTCTCTTATCTTTTCAACATCTCAAAAGCCAAGAGCTGCAACTGAAAGCACACTGTAAAACACCTTTAAAATTAACATGTCTTTCTGCCATTGTTCTGAACAATGTTATCCTAAACGGCACACAAAGTAATAGACTTTATACATAGTTCACCAGAAGGGTATGGAAATGGGAGTGAAGAAGTAGTTGCATTTTATACTGTATGTATTCAGATTCTCCTTTTTACTCCTTATAGATTCTTGCATTGCACAACCAAATATTATGTAATGAGAAAATGAGATCAAATCTGCTCGTCTCGTAGCTGTCAGTCCCTTTTTGACTATAGGGGACTATAGGCCATAGGTTGTGCCATTTGGACTGTATAATTTCAACTAATAAAAGAAGTATACTCTCTTCTTCACATTTGCATTCAGGTCTCCTTCCCAGTATACAGACAAGGAGATTTCAGATAAGAGAGGAAAATAATCAATTGCCAGCATTTTTTCTAATCCTTTTTAAAATCTAGGGGAAAAAAGTCTATTGGCTTTGAACAGTGTTTTGTTGATGGACTCAGCCTATCAAATGTCATCTTTAAATAACAGTCATTTTTTTCACATCTTTTTGCAAGCAGCCTTTCCACGCAGTGGTATAAAATGGAAAGACACCTTTTGTTTGAGAGAAATGAGCAGGTGATTCCCTCAATGAACAACCAAAATGATGAGCCGAGAGCTGCAGTGTGAAACCTTGGCTTTGCACATGGATCTTTGTTTTCGCCTGTAGTTGGTGATTTCCCACCACTTCATATCCCCATGATCTCACTTTTGAATTTTAACCCTTACGCCTTTGGTTACCTCATGTCAGTCTTTAAAAACTTGCTACGATGATAACCAGAATTCTTTGTTTAGACTACTGTAAAACCAGACAGGAGTTCCCACTGCTGGTATTTAGGTGTGATGCAGATTTCAAGAACTCTGCAGCACAGGAATGGCTGAATCTGCGAGGCTTTAATTCTGTGGCTCAACAGCCATACGTTTTCTTTAAAGCCTGGGAAAGTGGCACCTGACATAGTTTTCTTCCTCTCTCTGTGCCCGACACTGTGTCAAAGGAACAAAGTTTCTTACGGTGCAAATACATGATCTGCTGTTGGATTTAGTAATGGTTTAGGAAGGGTTATTTTTAATGCAGATCATAACAATGGCCTGACTTGCATCATGGCCCCACAGGGAATTGGCACGAAAAGGAAGCTCATGTGCAGCAACCTCCCGCACAAGGGTGAGAATGAGAGGCTGGGGAAGGGCGAGAGTTCAGCTTCTCGGGGCAGTTTTGCTGCCAGCACATTGTGTAACTTCACTCTCACTGCATGTTCTTCCCAGGCCAGGCATATTTTTAACTTGTAAGCATGCCAGAAGGAAAGCAGTGCTCAAATTCCTATCTTCTTAATAGAATCATAGAGACATCAGACAATGAGCTGCTGAGGAAAAAATTCCCCACCATACACTGAGGTCACTAGAGGGGGATGTTAACCTTGGACTAAGAGGAATGAGGACCTCTCATTAAATCTGCTCATTTACACTAGGATTTGTGCCTAGTGGCCTTTGCCAAAACCCCGATTCCTCACTGTTGTTGAGCAAGGTACTGGGTTCTTCAGATTCACTTGACCATCGCCATCTGCTCCAAAAGCGGTTTCTTCTAATTCAGCATCCATATAATCTCTGATGGACGCTTTCTGGTGAAGGACACTACTGCATATGAATGTGAGGTGGTATCACAAGTTTTCCAGCACATCTTCAAATTTTGTTTTCCTAACTTGGTAAAGTCACAGCAGGTTCTGTCTTAACATACAGTCATACCTGAAATTACACAGTCCTCACAAAGTTAGATTTTCTTCCTCACCAGCAATAAAACCTTGGCACCAGTATATGTTTTCAGAAATATATGCATACTAAAGTAACCGAAGAGTAGTTAGTGGCACACTCATATTAGCAGAAGCTTCTGCAGGGCCTGCATGTCAATGTGCAACAGGGCATAACCTTGTTTACTTGGTGTGACAAAGAATATCATGGCACCCAGCTGTCCATTTCCTTCCTAGTGACTGTTTGGATAAAGTAGATGTAATATTATTTAAAATCCCAACATTGATGATTTTTTGCATCTGCTGTTGATTTTGGCAGAGAGTTGTAAACAAATTCCTTCCCTGAATTGCTTATAGGCAAATACTGCATGCTTTAATTAGAGTTCTTAATCTAACTTGTCACTCTGTTTACATCAAACAGTTTCTTCCTGGCTCTTTATCTACTTTTCTTCATCTCTGACGTTCTGTTTCTTCTCATTCTCTTCACAATCCCTTTATCTTTTCTTCAAGGATGTGCAACTCAAAAGTGTTTATTTTGACAATATTACTTAGTGATCTCTCCACAGATGAATAATGCCTTCAGTGCACATCCAGTGATGCTCCTACAATAGAAGCCTTATCAGAGGGGTGAATTTGGCCCTTTGGCTTTTCAGCAGAGTAAATTAACACATTAAAAGGTACAGATAAAAAAGCTTGCCTAAAATATAATCAGAATTTTTCTCAGTAAACATTCAGTAACCAGAGTTTCTAAACCATCGGTTGCAAATCAATGAGCAGAACTGTCCACAAGCCTCGAGGCAGACTTAGACAGACTCCCTTTGTAGTGCTGCCTTATTTCTCCTTTTGCGAATGGCTGAAAGTGATTTTATGAGCTGAAATGCGTTGGTGCCCTAAAATAGAGTTTATTTTTTAGAAGCTAGACATGACTGCACGTTTTTTGTAGGGTAATATGTGGCACATAGAATAGTGATGTTATAGGCCATTGTTACAAATTCTGATGCTAAGAAATCTGTGCGAATGGTTTTGTAGTAATTCCTGGACAAGTCTCTCACTAGTCAAGTTGCCTTAATAAACACTGGAGTTCCCAGCTGACTGCCCTTGTGAGGCACTAGAACTGAAGGAGCTTTAGTGAAAAGGGCTCTGTAATAAAATCTGGTAGCTGCCCCGATCGAAAAACGTTATTGTGGAGTCAAATGACACCACAGATTTTTATCAGTCATGGTGAACCGATGCCATCAATTTGAACTTTGGGGTTTTTTGCTCCCTGTTGATGAACACGCAGAGACATCAGTGAGGTCTCTAGAAGTAATAAGCATTAGACCTACTTTTCTACCTATAAAGATCTCACCCTACCTGAGCGCTGCTAGTTAAAAAAAAAAGGAAATCAATCCATTCCTTAGTATGGAAAATCACTTCCAGTTCTTGTATCTTAGCTTTTTACAAATTTTATTAGTTTACTAGTGGTTTCACATAAGGATGCAGCAGGGACTGGATGTCACAGAGCAAACAAGAGTTCTTGCCCTGATGAGATGATGACTCTAGACTGGTATCAGACTATTTTGTCTTTGATTATTTGAGTAGGATTAGGACAGGGGCTTGCCTGGTGGTTTTGGCAGAGGCAGTTTCTCCTGATGCATGGGCAGTGTCAGAGGGAAGATTTTGGGGTTGATCCTGTGGTGTCCTAACTAGTTCCCTCATACTATCCTGTTGCTGCCCTGAGACACGTCTTGCAAGATTTTTCCTGGTTTATAGAGGAGTATGTGCTGACCAGTAAAATATCTTTGCTTGACAAATAAGGATAGCACATGTGATAAAACAGCAGTCACCTTTCTCAGAATTGTGGGCTGATGACTCTCGGATTTCTCAAAATGTGTCATTTTGATTACTAAAAGAAAGTAGTTTTTTCATCTAAATCTTGCACTAGAATTAATCTAACTGCAGATGCAGGCTTTTCTTATATGGGCTACTTAATGATAAAGGGTATCTGCTGTTCTACATGTGTGAAATGTACCTTCCAGGGTTCTGCTCTCTAAGTGTTTGAAAAGAATTATCCAGATACTTTTCAGTTCTTTCTGTTGCTTGCCAAGGAACTATGAAAAAAAATTGCACAACTATCTTGATGTTTTGGTATTTTGCTATGAACTCAGTAGCTCAGTAGCTGATACTCACAAATGCCTGTATATTGGATGAAAATGCATTAAAAAGTTCCTTTATATATTGTATTTTATTTAACTGTCTAGAAATTTTATATTCCCTTTTTTCAGTAAGGGTATGTTTATCCATACCTCCGCTGAGACTTGAATTAACTGGCTGTCTTGAAACTGTTTAATGGAACCGGTACACTGATTTGCTGAATTGCTTTAGGAAGAGGACACAGTTGAGAAAAATTATGCTACGTTTTTGAGAAAAAAAAACACCTTCCTATTTGCTTTATAATTGGATTACCGAATAACACTGACAGCTTACCATGGTTTTATTTAAGTCTACAATGGCAGTTTGAAAATTACTCTGACAAAAGCTTGCTAGCATATGAACTGGTATGAAATCCTACTTGAAAGTCAGAACCTAGCAAGTACCAGTGAATACTCCTGCATCTATTCTGTACTTAGGTACTGCCTGCATGCAAAAAAGGGTCCTGAAGCGTCAAAAATCTGTGTTAAAATCAGCCTGATCTTTTAGGCTGCCCAACAGCTGTTAGAACATACATAGGCCTGGGGAATCAGGTCACCTGGGTTTTAATCCCAACTGACTGTGGGACTTTGTGCAAATCTTGTAACCTCTTAGTGCCTCAGTTCCAACAAGTTGAATGGAAATAATAGGTTTTGGACCTGCCTACACTCCTGTTCTGCTGAGAGGCTTCTCAGGAGTGTTTTGAGGCTGGTGGATGGCAGGCGGTGTTGGCATGCTAAGTACGCTATTTAATTCTAACTGAAGGAACCACAGTAAAATATGAAGTTTTCTGCCAGCTATGTAGAAACTAAATAGCTAACCATTCTCCTAGGATAAAATCTTAACACTGTTGAATTCTATGGAAATCTTGTCAATGATTTCAGTGAGGCTTTACTTTTTTACCTTTTGTCATTTTTGGTCACTAAATGTGCATAAAAAATAGTAAGGACACACCATCTGATATGCTTTTCCTTCTCACAGTGATGTATTGTTGGTTGTGTTTTAGTTTGCACCATTCGTTGTTTTAGAACTATTCCTGACACATTGCAGTGGTTCAGTTAATGCAACTGCCTATTTATGCTTTTATGTAGCAAACTGAGACACTTGGCGATTGTGCTGCAAATTGCCTTTTTTGTACTTTTGGGTTTTTTGTTGGATGTGACTCAGCTGTTCAAAACTGTTGTTACTGCAGACTTTGACTCTGTCACGCACGTCTGATTTAAAAACAATGAGTCTCGTGATTTATGACTACCTTTATACTCACATGGGATGTTTACAATGCAATCTGTTTCTTACATTTGACCCTGTATCTGTGGCTTCTTACCAAGGTTATCCCAGTTGGCATTATGCCATGAGAAGTATCAGTAATTTAGAAAGTGAACTCTCTCAAAGTAACAGACTGTAATTTATAAACATTTTTATAGATTTTTAACATTAAAATCAATCTGATTTTAATGCTTACAGTGAAAGTACAGGGAAATTATTTGTTCAAAATTTTCTTTCCTTAAGCTTGTCTTGAAGCTTGAGCTCTCATTTAAGCAGTAAGCTCCTGATCCTGCAGCTCCATCTGTGCAAGCAGAATACGGTTTGAGCTGTGCAGACTGCCAGACTTTGGCTGCAGGAATCTGTCAGTGTGATCAGACACAGTAAGTGATGGGATTTCTAAAGTCCTGTCAAGAGAGCACGTCCTAATTCTCTTAAGCACTCTTGAACATTATGTAAGAAATCATGCACCTTTTCTATGTTGACTTAACAAATAACAGCAGGAATATTTTCACTCCTTGGTTTTTTAAATTTTTTTAGAAAGGCAATGCTTACTGTCTAAGCAGGTGTAATTTTAGTCTTAATGTCATGGAAAATTATGGCACGAGATCGCTTATTTTGCCAGTGCACAAAATCTCGCAAGTACACAAAACCAGAGTATATTTTGTGATTTTGGGCTGCTTCATGCTATGAAGTTCAGCGTTCAAACAAGTCTGTGAGCTCTGGCACCTCCTAACAGGAGGATTTCATTCCAGACCGGGGACATCAGAAGATAACCCACTTTTTACCAACCTGTTCTCTTCCTTAGGGAGAATCTCCTTTCCTCGGTGGCTAGAAGTAGAACTATATTGATACTGATGTGTCTTTAAACATTATGGTATTTTTAGCTATTTTAAAAATGTTTTCAAAGCTGTAGTTTGAGCTCAAATAAAATAGTTTTTGAAGTAGCCATAGGTGTACCAGGTTGATTTGGTTAAGAGGCAGTTGACTTTTCCAAGAGTTTTCTCGGTTGACATATGAGCAGTGCTTGATCGTCCTGCTGGAGGAAACATAACATAGCTATAATAATGCGCTTTCCTTGGGGTTTGCCTTATGATACTGCTTTTTTTGTTTACCACTACATTTATTTCTGAAGGTCAGCAATTCCAGTCCTAAACACAAATAGAGCAGTGTTTTCTACTAAAGTCGATGCCTCATTTTCTGCTGCCTTACATGTGGAGATTCGATATTTGATACTAAGAATAGAAACTTTTGATCTAAGACTAAAACAGGCTTTCTAGACAAAATCATTAAGTTTTAGTGCTATGTGCCTGGATGGACAGAGGGCTCTTTTTTTTCCAACCAGGAATCTTATTACTGGTATTGTGTGCCATGAAACATCCTCTGATACCCTGTTGCTTACTACATCTGGAACACAGTGTGAGGACCTTATTCAAAGATACAGCCCTCTCTCACCAGAATGGCACCACTTTCCCTTTTGGGGGGCTTTCTATTGCTACTTCTATGCTTATTGCAGTATCTTCCATCTTGGGGCCAACCTGTGATTAGGTTAGTAAATATTAGCCTTAACAAACATCCACAAGCCAAAATTAACACTTCACAAAGATGCTACACATCAGCTAGGAAAGCCTTAGAGCATTCCAGGAGCAGCAGGTAAGTAGTATTATCCTTTTAATGGCAGAAAAGATGTTATTTACAGTTTATAAAAGCAAACAGACAAACAGAGTCCTTTTTAGAGCTGGCACTAGAACTAAGTTTTTAGACCCCAAACCTGTATTCTAGTTACTGCCGTGGGTGACCAACTAGTAGGCAAAAGGTCTCTGTTTCCTAAGTGAAAAAACAACAGGGCTATATTGCATTCCGAACTGTATTTATTTAGATATTAACTGTTTTATAATGTAGGTTGAAAATATTAAAATGCTGTGTACTGGTAATTCTAACTTCTGGTTTAAAGTAGGGCTACAGCTGTAATGCTTACTCTTAAAAGATCTGTAACTGTCTTCTTTAAAAGCTGATTGTGAAATATGGTTCTATGATGGATTCCCAAGAGCTGCTGAATTCAATGACACTATGACAAGGTTGGTTTGGTTGGTTTGTTTTTTTTTTTAGAAACCCTGTTTTCAAAAGCACCGGTTATTCTGTCTTTTGGACTACATAGCACAAGTCATGAGGATGAATTCCTATTTAGTATCACTTCAAATACTTTCTTCCAGGTGGTAGATGCTTTTCAGCTACTTAGTCATCTGTGTTACTACAATTTCCTTGTTTTGTTTAAAGCTCCCTGATTTTCTTTCCCATCTATAAGTTTCTCTTGTCTCAAACATGTACAGGTTTTTCCATATGGGAGACTCCAGAAAGCTAAGTCAGTGAAACCTATAAAGTTAATGTCTGTGAATTAAAGCGTGTTAAATCCCTGTGTATATGTTCTCATTTTGATGTAGGGTGGCCTTCAATTCGGGTTGCATAATCCTCAGTGGGGGTATTCAGCAGGTTGCGCAGCTCACGTTTGTTGGTGAATATTAAAGTGCAGAATAGGTTTCTGACCAAGATACTGGAGAAGTCTTGCGTATTCTCAGGGTGGCAATTGTGGCTTACCGTACAGCCTTTCTAACAGTTGGCTCCTTGAATTGTACTTGCAAAGCTCGGCACCTACGCACTAGAGGCCATGTTTCTGAAGTCCTCTTTTTCTACAGCAGTATTTTTCAGCCCTCTCTGATTTATTGCGACCTGTAGGATGAATTTAAGCTTCCTGACAACAATGTGCTTTCTTCTTAGGAATTTGTGGATGCCAGGGATCTGGGGGCTGTATGCTGAAAGCTACTGCTATAGCAGAGCTTGATGCTATTTTTACAGTGCACACCAGAGATATGCTTGTTTCTCAGACAATAATCTTCCTTTCTCTTTTTCTTCTTCATTTGTATCTGCCTGGATCTGGAGGACGAGAGCCCCTCTTGGCACTCATGGAAACAGCCACCATATAAGAAAAACACACACACCAGGTTTATTGTGGATGGGTTTATCAC
>QJSC01006438.1:5198057-5262651 GCA_003697955.1 Calidris pygmaea
ATGTCTTCTGGTCTGTCTTTGCTTAAAAGTGGGCTTATCTGGATCTCAAAATTGGGCAGTATTGGCAGGAATACTTCGGAAATTTGGAAGGGAGGCCAAATTTTGCTCTTACATACATCCCATGAAACCTTGTTCACACTAAAGGGGGATCTGGCCTGGCTATCAGTGAAGAAGTTGAACTTTTCTGTTAAATGTGCCATCAAATGACAGCATAAACCATGATATTAATTTGTCTTGATAATAATTATTGCAAAATATCTCTAAAGGACGCTGTTATTTGAAACTCCTTTTAAAATAATTTTGAACACATGAAATCTTTATGTGGGAAAGGTTACAAAAAAGTAATCTCTTAAATGTTGTCCCATAAGTGTCTGCATTTATTACAAATAGCTATCTGCTTTTCCTTTTTTCTTTGAGCTCTCTTCTCAGTGATATTGATCCATGCAGTGAGTCAGTCTGTACCCACAGATTACAAGACTGGGGCTTTTGTTTCTCCTTTCTAACAGTTTCTTATAGTGAAGAAAGGGAAAAAGATACCTGTGGAGGATGTTTGTATTATGAGACAACTTTAGAAGTATCTCATAAAGTAAATACTTTGAGGTGGTTAATTTCTGAGAGTTCCTAGTAGACACTGAACTGTGTTTTTATTTCCCACCACTGTCTTCATCCAACTAATGACAGGCTGAAAGATCCAGAGTTTGGCAGCAGCTCTAGAAATACCCATTTTGGGTATATATACTGTTGGGACAGTATATACATAGACTATATCTGCCTGTAAAGAAAAATACACCTTTGTTTCTGACTTGTTTACTTAAACTTCAAGAAGTAGAAAATGTAGGTGCTACATGAATGTTTCTGTCCCTATAAAACGAAAAAGCAGGTTAGTTAGGGGTTTGGAGGTTTTTTTATTCCCATTCTAATTAATCTCTTTGCCTTTCTTAAACAAACTAATGATATGCAGTAGAATTTGAGTATGTTATGGTCTAGATTTCCTTTACGCTATATGGGATTTGAAGATTGGAAAATATCAAAACTGACAAAAAAGTGTTAATCTTGAGAACTACTATTTAACCAGTCATGTTTTTTCATAATGCCTGTAATCCATTTCCCTTCTTTGCACACAAAACTGTCTTGACCTGTTTCGAGTAGTCAGGCATCTCATTTTTGCTCAGACCTCTACGGAGTTTTACATAAACCTGCAAGAATGTGCTCTTACAAAGTAAATTTTTTAAAGAAACTCTTTGGTATTCTGGAGTAAATGTATTTATTTAACAGTATGTGCAATGACTGATTTTTGTATTTTCACATAATTTACCATATGTATGTCATAGAGGTTCTGGTATTTGTCAATACAGAATGCTGTGCAGAAATATTAAACTTAATTTGTTTGAAACAACTATGTCTTTCCCTACCCAAGGTAAGAAGTAGCTTGATAAATTACCTACACAGAGTATGGAGGTTATTTAACATAAGGAGTTTTCCACTGCTGTTTATATTGTATTTTTACCTTTAACACTAATATAAATTAAAAACAGTCATAGAAATTATGCTATCAGTCCTGACTTTACCAGATCAAAACAGTCAGAAAAACCTGGAATGTAGCTCAGTAAGGACAAAAAACTCTACTTAGGCAGGAAGATTAGCTGGACGATTACAAAATAACCCAAGCTTAATATAGGTAAAAAGCTACTGGAAAGCAGAAGTGAAGCATCTGTCCTCCATACCTCTGATAGACAGCACTGATTCAAACCGGTGAGGTTAGACATCAGAAAATTTTCTGCTACAGGGCCAGTGAACAGACCTTTTTATCTGAGGAATTTTCAGTGACAGGAGACTTGCAATTTCCTCTGTCAGGAGCAATATAGGTTTGGGTAATCTTGCATTTTGGCAGATGGTTGATCGCAACAGTAGTTACCAACAGAGAGGAGTGGTCTTTGGGCACTGTGTAAGCAATCCTGGGCAGATCACTGAGAAAAATAAGCATATTGTCAGGTGTTTATTTGCTCTCTAGGAATCTATGACCCCCTTGAAAACTGGTGAAGCTCCAAAGCTGAGAAAAATCACTTGACCAACTTTTCCAGCTGTATTTGTACACCTCATGCTCAGTCTGCCTGATCTGATGTTGCATTCATTTGCTTTGAAATATGTGGTTGGTATAAAACCATTGAAAAAAAAAGATTTCTAAAATGATTTCTAAATGATTTTCTAACTCTTACCTGGGTTCTCTTGTCTGGTGTTTGGAATACATAAGGGTGATAGAGGGGAGATCTGGCATGGTGTAGTGGTGCTGGGGAGCCATGCTGGAGGTGGATCTTCTTGGTTCTTCTTGATTGTAAGGTGGATCCATGGGCTCCACACCATGAGCCACAAGAGTGACGGACATCACACAATGTGGTTGATGGTGCTCCCTCTAACGCTGCCTCTGATAGACAGCATAGACCTGGCATCCTTTGGGCCACTGTGCCAGCTCCACGTGAGGAGTTTGTCAGAGGTCACCAAGGGAGGTCCTTGGGGCCAGGCGTTGGTGGCCATTCTTTTCAGTCTGAGGTTCACCCTCACTCTACTCTCTACTTTTAAGGACAAACCTTCTCACTGCTCTCTCTTTTTTTTTTTTTTCCCCAATGCCCAGGGATATTTTTAATGTTCTTTTCTAACACAAAGTTCCAATTCCTGCACTTGTCTGGGAGTCTCACCAAGAGGCTTCACCACAGCTACGGCAAAGACAAAGAACAATTCATAACACCTCAGTCTTGCTCACGCTCTTCCTGGAACACAACACAGACTAGGCTACTGGTCCTGTGGCATGGAATAAGCCGGGAAATGGGCTGTGGGTTGGGGTTGCATATGAATTTTGCAGATTGTAGTGGCAACAGTTTCTTGGGCATACAGCAGCAATGACATGGTTGAGAGTCACCTGTAGAACTACGGTCTGTTCTGCTGATCAGTTAACATTCAGGTAAGAGAAAGAAGGCATACTTTCTCCTCCAGCTTCCTTGTAATGTCATAAATACATATCCTTTGATTAATTTTCATAACCAGTAGCACACAAACAGATATTTTTGAAAAAGTCAGAAGAGACATTTGGATAACTCGGGTGACAATGGGTAGAGATAAGGACTGTTTGTTCAGAATTGGAAAGAATCACAAATATCTGAATGGAATAATCTGCTCCAAGATACCAGTCTCCAAAAAGCAAGGGCAAAGCGCTGTTGACAACGCCACGGTAAGCCATGACAAGGCTGCATGAAAGAGGGCACCGGCTTCCAGTTCAGATAGATGATGTGACTGATTGTTACCATGGGAATTAAATCAGTACCAGGAGATGAACACAGAGAAGTCTGCGTTGGGAACAAAAACCACACGAATGACAGTTTATGACCTCTACTTTTACCTTCTAGGTAACATCCACCATTGTCCCTCCTACTCGAGTCCTTTCGTGTTGCGCTTTCTCAGTGTGCCTGTTTCATCTGAATCACTGGCTTTTTGCTTTTTCAGTGCTGCATTTTCATTTTCAGACTCTACAGACAGGTCCTCTTGGGTTGACTCTTCTGCTTCACTGCAGCTGTCAGAGTGGAATCCAGCGTTCTCTGCTATAACAGCAGGATCATCATCCTCATAACAACAGCAGCACTCCTCAATGCTTTGGCTGTGATGAAGGCCCCCCTCCTCTTCACTGGTGTCAGTTATCTCGTCCTTTTTCTGCATTAAAGCAGAGCTGTCACTTCCCATGGTGAGATCCGTTAGCAGGGTTTCATTGCACAGATGCTCTTCATCTTCCATGCCCTCCATTCTTTCTGCCAGCTCTTCTGCAGAGGGCTGGCTCAGGTCAGGGTAATCTACAAAGATCGTGTCCTGTTTGCGCTTGAAGCAATCGGAATTATCATAGACAGGATAGGTCTCTTCTGGATAACCTTAGGAATAAATTGATATGCAACTTGAAGTTACCAGCATTTAAAAGTAGTACTGACTTCAGTGATGGATGCATAAGTTTGTTAAAAGAGTTGTTTTTAGCACTGCCAGTATGTGTGTCATCCATTTAATACCATGTATATGTCACAGTATTAAATCCATGGCAAGAATGTGCATAACATGACTTCGCGGGAGATGATGAGAAAGCACTTATTTTTAGAGAGCCAGAATATCAACCCTGACTTTCAGACATATCTGAGCTTTGCTGAAAGCTATAGGAGCTAACAGGTGAAAACTGTGTGTCTTAGATCTTTAAATAGATTCCCCCCCTTTTTTTTTCTGTCTACAGATTGACTGATTCATGTTTTGAAGACTTTTGCTATAAACAGCATTATTTATAAAGTTGAAAAAACAGATATGTCAATGATTTTATGCATTTCGTTTTAGAAAATGCCTCATGAACTTGACTTAAGAAAACAGAGCTTGAGGCCGCTGTTTATGTTTTAGATCATTTTTGAAAGCTTCTTAAAGAGCAAGGAATTAAGCCTGCATCTAAAATTATGATAGTGAGCAGCTCAGCTAGGATATCTTGAAAACACCAAGGAACAGAAAGGACATTCAAATAAATAATTTTTAGAAGGCAAAACTTCCTGGAGTTTACTTTTACAACATTGGAGCAAACAAAGAATGACTAATCAAAAGTAGAAACTCTAAGTTATCCAAAACATTGATTCTGATATCCAAGGGGTTTATGGTTTTGCATGAAATCTAGCCCAGCAAAGAAAGGGAAAGATATAAACCTACAGCAGCCAAGACCCAGCAGCAGATGGAGCATATGTGAATGTTCATATGCCACTTTTGGCAGCAGATGGTGTAGTGTTTACACTAAAGGAAATGCTGGATGCCTCAAAATCTATTTTCTTTCTATTATGGTCAGGAAAATAAACCACCTCTTGCAAAGTTTTGAATACTGACTTCTGAAAAGGAAGGATAAAGTCAGCATAAAATTTTGAAAGGATCTGGGACTATAAGTAATCCTTACTCAATTTTTCTCATCAGGGTAACGGTAAGAAAGGCTCTTGCTTACCTTCCCAATCCTCCATGTAAGGAGCTTCTTCAGCTTCCTTCTCAGGAGAGATGCCATCTATGAATTTTCCTTCTTTCATAACTCTAGTAATTTCTCGGAGTTGCTGAAGTAACCGTTTTTCCTGGTCTGTGGTAACATTTTGAGTCCTGCTAGAAAACATTAAACACCAGAATTTAGTCGACTATCGTGACAAACTATTAACAGAGATTGAACCCAACTGTTTGGTCCATCCCAGCAGCACAGTCTGAAGAAACCTGGCTGCAGTATGATCACTCTTCAACATCTGCATGTGGTCTGCCCTCCAGCTCAGTATAAAGGTTTAGCCATTTATCTAGAAAGCCTGCAAACTGAAACAGGTAAAGGAAGGCAGGTAGCGCCAATGTGGGAGAAAGATGAAAGTGACACACAAGCAAAACTTATGGTACAGAAGACAGTATGGAAATTTCTGTCTTTTAAAAAAAGAGCGTTAGGTGAGAATTAGAGGGCCGTACCTGGTTTGAAGCATTATAAGAAAATGCAGTTCAGAATCTATGCTACATTTAAAGCAACTAGTGGGGCTGATCAAAAATGTCTCACGCAGACATTAGTCTCAAGAGTCTGATGAGCCCGAATTATGGCCATTAAAGGTATTAAATTTGCAAGGCTTCATTAAAAAATGTCAGTTGGACAGATCATCATCATACAGAGTCAACAATGCTGCCTGGTGGGGGGGCAGGGAGAAACAGGAAGGAAAAATTAAAAATGACAAGAACATGTTAGATGTAACTGTAACTTGCCTTTAGAATCAGAGAGAGAGTGGAAGAGGACTGAGATTTTTATCACATTTAAAGTAAACTATAATTTTGACTGATTCTACACTGCTGATTCTAGTAGTTACTACTGTTCAGGTAATACCATTACTTACTGTTGTAACAAAAATCATAGAATCATTGAGGTTGGAAGAGACCCTTGGGATCATCGAGTCATCTACCCTACTCTACAAAGTCCTCCCCTACACCATATCCCTCAGTACCACATCCAAACGTCCCTTAAACACATCCAGGGACGGTGACTCAACCACCTCCCTGGGCAGCCTATTCCAATGCCCGACCACTCTTTCAGTGAAAAATTCCTTCCTAATGTTCAATCTAAACCTACCCTGTTGGAGCTTGAAGCCATTCCCTCTCGTTCTATCGTTAATTACCTGTGAGAAGAGACCAGCACCAACCTCTCTACAGTGTCCTTTCAAGTAGTTGTAGAGAGTGATGAGGTCTCCCCTCAGCCTCCTCTTCCTCATACTAAACAGTCCCAACAGGTAAGATCATGTAGTCATTTTTGGAAAAAACCAAACTGCCTCCTAATAATCTCGTGGGCAAAAAGATATATTTGGAGGGTGGTGATCTGAGCTTTACTAACTCACTCAGTAGGTCAGAAAAAGAAAGACAGAATAGGAAAGAATGATACTTAGGGGTGAAAATGGTTCTGACTGTTGCACTTGTTTCATCTTAAATTTCAGGTTGCTGAGTAGATGTTTGATCTCTCTGTAAGTGCCAGTTCAAGGCCCTCAGGGGACCTTGGCACTACTCTGGTGTGCTTTTGAATCTCACTGTGTTTTAGGCAGGATCTATTGCCCCTAGTGACTAAGAGAGGGTGGCCCTCAGCATGTGTAGAATGCTCAATTGTAGGTGCTACCTGAGGTCAGACATGATCTCTGGTGATCTCCAGAGCATCAGATAGACAGATAATCTCCAAGATTAGACAGCTGCTCAGTGAATCTTAGGGGTGAGACGGGAAGAGAGGAGCTAGAAATAGATTAATGATTTTGGATTTAAGTGATTAGTACCTATCTAAACCTTGTTTCAAGTACCTGAATTCTGATAAACTTGAAAACTTGCAGCTTCCATCTTCAGTTTTTCCTCTTACTAACTGTTGTGAATAGAGCGGCACTTTAAATAGGTACTTTGTGCTACTCTACGGGAATGATATGATAACGCGATAGTTACTCCATTAAAGGCAGCAGAGTCATACTGGTTTAAAGCCAAAGAGATTCGCATCATAATGCTGTTTTGTGTGATGGTGATCAAAGTGCTGACTCTGGGGTAGATTTTGTGCACAGTTGCACACACAGTTGTCCATAACTGAACTTAGCTCAGGAGCAGGCCCACCGGTTTCATTCCCAGCTATCCAGATGAAACATTTTTGACTGAGTTCACAGGGCTAAATATCTCTTCTGTGAGCTTCCCCTGAGGGGCACTTTGCCCCACAGTTTGAAAAGCTGACAGGGAGGTTGCACTGAGCCCCCTCAAGTTGCAGTGGCAGATTGTTCCACAGACCAAGTGAAGATGTGGAACAGCATCTTCTCAAAAGCCTGCATTATGCAGATGTAGAATTTGAGATGTGAATTAACAGGCACACAAAAAGAACTGGTTCTATCAGCTAGCTGCCTTTGACAGAAGCTGTAATAGAACTGTCAAACTAATCCTCCTTTGATAGACAAAAGTGTATGTAATTTTAATATCTATCACCTGGATAAAGACAGAAAGGTCTGTCTGTTTAGCACAAAGGGGAGATATGCTAGCTCAAATAACAGGATCAATCAATGAAGCTGAAATACTGTGGGATTTCCTATAGAAGAATTCCTAATATGCTGGATACTCTCATTAGAAAGCACTGTCTTATTGCAACACAAGGTCTCTGTGAGTTTTTAAGAGTATTCCTCCTCCAAGATACCTTGCTTAAAAGACAAATTCCCCTACAGAGAGGGAGAAACCAAAGCCCATGCACTATTTTCACTTCATTTAAAACCACTATGAAGACCTACTGTAGGATGCTGACAATGTATAAGACATCTGACTGTCTGCACAGTGGAAATTTACCTGAGTATAATGCACTTATGAGCACTAAGAGGACAACAGATGCAAAAGGTTTACAGTGTAAGAAAAGGACAATATTTTTGCTGTGCGTATTTGTAGCTCCAACACAGCTATTACTTTTCATAGTGGCAATGCTTATGTTTTACAGAGTCCCACAGTGCTCACTAACAGGTAAAGTAAAGGTTTCTTATTCTTACACTGAGATCAGAACACTTCCTAAAGAGCTATCATGACTGCAGTGAAAATCCATAATCTAACATGGTATCTCAGACATGTCAACTGGTAGTTTGTTGTTTCATGATCTTAAAATGATCACTATTAAAATGCAGCTATAGCCCCAAAATGGAACCCCACAGAGTACAGCCTCTATCTCTCTTCTGTATCACATTTGCTCAGTTTATGGTAAGTTTTTCCAATTGATAGCCTGCTAAACAGGACTTTAAAAACAAGTAATTGAGCTGTGTTATTCCTACCTATTTCTAAAACACCACGTACACTTGCTACAGAAGAAAGCAGGATAAAATCACAGAGCACAAAAATTATTCCTTTGAAACAGAATTTCTTCATTATCTAAGAATATATTGTCCTTCCAAACTCATCCGCATTTCAAAAGCAATGGGTTTTTTTGAAGAAAATATACAAAATTAGAATGTCTTTGGATTTTAAGAATCTCCACCAGAAGGAGAAAGCCAGGATGACTCCTGGAGTAGTTCAGCTGGGAGGATAACTCTCCTGAAGTATAGCAAGAGGAAACTGAGGCATAAGCTCAGACATCAACGCTATTACAAACTCTGTGTATTATAATGATACACTGTATTTGTGACAATGAAAAATAAGTCCTTTGTTTCGGTTACTAATATTTCACTTGGCAGTGTGGGAGTTGCTTTGCTATCTCTAGTATAATGGGCCATGGTCTCACTTGGGATCTTTCAGCATTAGTTTAAATTTAATATCAGTTATTTCTTTCTCTGACTTTTCTGTTATAAGGATTTCTGTTTATCTGCATTTTAATAAATGGAGCTCAAGTAATTTTTGCTCTCTTCCTCTTTCCTTTTTATTTCAATCTGTCAACATCCAGATTGAATAAGTGTAACACTGTAGTCTGTGCTCTAATTACGCTTTCTAACCATACATTTTATTCTCAGCATTCATCCAGTATTACTGAACTTAATCACAGTGTAGATTAAGAAAGCTTCAAAGTCTGGGTGTATTTGAAAAACAGCTATTTGCTCCATCTAGAGGTGCTTTTCCCATTCTCTTTAAAGAGGCTATATACAAAATTCTTTATTAGATTCAGATTCTGATTTCCCCTGAGGCTTTTAGATCCATCTATAAAAATAGTTTGGTTGAACAAAGAAGGGAAGTTCTACTAAATAAAGGCTCTGAGCCAATAACACAGAATGGAACAAATACTGGATCAGACCCTAAACCCATTTCTCAGTAAAAAATATCCTATCCCGAGAGCACAGTATCTGGGCATTTTGTAAGTCTATTTCTGGCAGCTTAAAGGTACGCATAGAACATTGCATTAGTGCTCCAAAACAGAGATAAGTAATAGTCAAAATAGTATCCATCTGTTTTACTAGCACCAGGGCAGCTCAGGGGTTCTCCTGCTGGAATCTGGCCTAACACAGGCAAGTTTGGCACCTTGTCTTGCTGAGACGAGTGCAGGGCTTGCACTTGCACGTATTGCATGTGGCGTGGTGCAAAGTGGGCAAAACTACGTCCTCAAAGAGAATGCAGTTTGAAGCATAAATGAACATAACGCATGAGTTCGGCGAGGAATTTTTCCTACAGAATGGGTTAAAAAAGGCATTGATTGATCCAGACAAAGTTAACATGCGTTACAACCTGAAGAGCTATCTTTTTTGCTTGCAAACCTCACCTTAATATTCATGGTATTTAAATTTTCAAACTCTGCAGTTACGCATTGTCCTAGTGATGTGTTTTTACATTCCTTGTGAAAAACACAGACTTGCTTCCAGTGCTTCTTTATAATGTAGAATACTGATCTCAGATTTATAGCAAACATTAATAAACATAATAAATTTTTAAATCCTGGTTTTACAACTCCTTTTTTCTTTTATATTCAGAAGCAAATGCATTGATTTACTGGTTACAGGGTGGAACTAAGTAATGGAATCATATTATTATACAATTCTGCCCTTAAAGAAATATTTTATGGATATTCTAACAAGCATTTACATAGATTATAACAGCATTTCTATTTAGAAAAATAATCCACAGGACTGGAAAAAGAGCCATAAAACAAATGGGTCTCTTAGGAATCACTCAAAATATTACTTTGGTCATATTAGGTTGTTTATATACTTCAAATGTAGAGTTTTATTTTCTGTTTACACATACATGTCATTATCTTCCAAACAATGCACTGTACAAAGGGGGAGGGTAGGGATAGTTGTGTTTCTGTTTAAGGAAAATTAAGTTGGAAAAAATTATTTATTTTAAATGTAGATGCTGAAAAGAGAAAAACTGCAGAACAAAAAATGTAATGTTGAAAATAAAATTTCTACAATTTGAAGTAGTAATAAAAATGCTATTTTAATATAGCCAATGTAAGAAAGTTTAATTTCTAATCAGACCAGAATCTCTCCTTAAAATGCTGTAATTTGAAACATACCTGTCACAATTAGGTCCCACTCTGTTGATTAATTTTTCCATAGCTTCTTCCGTCTCTCTCAGTTTTTCCTGTAGTTGAGTGAGCTCATAGTCAGCTGTAAAACAAAGAAAATCCCAAGATCTGTCAGTAGGAGCTCTGAAAATGTATCCCTGTCCCATTACCACATGTAGCATATGCTTTACCAAACCAAACTGGCTGTGATGAAACTAAAACATGCAGCTTAAAGAGTTCTACCTACTTTTCCTGGTATAAGAAGGTGAAGACTATTGCCAATGGTAATAGGACACACAGAAAGTATGTTCTTTTAAAGGCTCCCAAACAACCTCCCAATAAGCAGAGTGAGCGGGCCACTGTAAACACCCTGGAGATTAAAGTTAGAAAAAAGAAAACACCGTACTTTTTTTTTTTCCTAAGGAAAACATAGTGTTTTACTGTCTACTGCAAAATTAACGGTTCTCATGGAATTTCCCTGCTAAATCCTTGGGAACAGAGACAAAAGGTCACTTGAGCATTTTCTAATGAGTCCAAGGTTTGAGAAACCACATCTTTATCAAAGAGAATAAAGTTCATGGGCTTGACGGCATCTAACCCTGCACAGATGTGCCAGGGTAGGCAGCGAGTGCAAATGGTCTGCCATGCTTACCAGGATGAACAACAGCTACCCACATCGTGTCTGCCTGGGGAGCCAAGCACCGTATTTCCACGGCTGCACTTTTGTTCAAGATATGTGTCCGTATTTCAATAGTAGACACACATGCATGCAGGATCACCCATACATGGCTTTAATTTAGCTAAAAGCATTAACAGCAAAGATGCAGCAGCATGGTTGTCAACAAAAATGCTTGAGCTTCTTGTTTGGCTTTTGCAGCTCACAACCAAAATCCTATAGCTGTGACTTCATTGCTCCCAGCTGCAGAACAAAATGAAACCAGCCTTGGCTAGTTAAATATTCAGCTGCTACAGGCACACCCATTTAAGCAGCAGAAAGTCACATAGTAGGGAAGCATCCACAAACATCCTGCTTTTGGGAAGATCTCTATTCTGCAGACAATATCATTATTTAGCATGTCTGAGACTTTAAAAATATGGGAAAGTAAATCCGCAAAGTTACTCCCTCCAAGTCACTATGTAAGTGGTTCTAAGTCCAGTGGCTTGTCCCCTGCTCTGCTAAAGCTTGCAATGAATGTGTTAAGAATACAAATGAAGAGCTCTAGAAAGAGGCAGAATAATTTTCACCACTAAAATTCTTTGGGTTATAAAGATGGTAAATGTTTAACTTACTGCAAAGTTAGTTTCTCTTACCAAGCATTAGAGAAAAAAATACAATTACCTTCACTAATAAATTGCACAAAATTGCCAGGCACAATGTGGTACAAGTGCACTGAAAATACAATCTATATCACTGAGTACATTAGGTATTCCTAATATATGCATTAATGTCAAGATAACTACAGCTATGTTAAGAGAATTACCTTACTGCTAGCACTTCCTATAAAGCTCTAAGTACGATTCTTTCCTATTACAATTCAGCCAGCTAAACAGAAAACATTTAAATACTGGTATGGTAACTACTCATCCAGTCTTCAAGAGGAAGCTTATTAATTTATCTAATAAATGTCTACAAACAGCTGAGTCTATCCCATCAATGTTTAGGTAAAACCACAGTAACATTTCAGAATACTGTTTGGTTTCTCATCAAAACTTACAGCATTGCTAAAAGGGAAGGGAAAAAGTAGAGAAGTGCCTGGTGATGCCTACGAATTCACAAATTCAAAAAAATGAAGGTAGCTTTTAATAATATCTTTATATACTATTACTAGAACATTATGGATTATAGAATAATTATAAATGGACATCCTATTATCCATTTTTAATCATTAGCTGCATAGCTTTTCAGCAAATCCATACAGTTAATTCAGTGAACCTCATGAAAAGCCATTGCTTCCTCTGGGACTTGACATCAGGCTACTATCGCAGAGTCTCATTAGCTGAATGAGATTAGAAAGTGACGGTGCAGTAATTCACTTTAACTCTTCATCATTCCAACACAGAAATCTTCTGGCTTGTTCTTTATGGGCTGGAAACAGCAGCTTTACAGTGAAGACACCAGTTGAACCATGCCTCTACAGAGCCAACAGCTACACCGATACAACTTGGAAGCCATACTCACTGATTTTCCTCTTCAGGTTTCCAGGTGCAGCAATAGGGCATTTCCGCTCTCCAGCAATAGTTTTTCCCTTGGAAGCCAGCTGATGAGTGAAAAAAGACCATGCTTCTATGAGTTACAGAAATAGTAATAGATAAGCCCCAAAGAACACCAAAAAGGACAGAAAACTAAAATATGCCAGCAAGTAACCACCGAAAAGGATGGCCAGCAGCAAAATTAGACAACCATGAATGATGCCTGGGAGATATTGCCAGCTTAAAATTGCTAAAAGATACTTGGAACAAATAATATTTTTAAGCATACTGAAACCAAAACTCATCAAAAATAACTTTTTCATCTTAGAATATTTATCTGTTCCAGCCTGATCCTGTAATTCTTCTGTGTATAGGAGGGGAAAAAAACAATGTATTGGGCAATTATTGTGAAATTGAAGGGCAGGTTCTGAAGCAACTGTATGTGACTCCACCTATCCTTCTTACAACAGTTTCTGCCATTATCCCTCACGAACTTTGTACCTGCAGCAAAGACACTGGCTGTCTCTATACAGAAACTGCAGGCTATCTATTTCTTTTGTCTTTGTGTTTGATCAGCTCATCCAATTCACCTTGCTCTTGAGAGCAGGCTCAACTGTTTGGACAGTATTCAGTCTGGATTCAGTGCCCACTCAAAAGAAAAAACAAATTTCCACAAGTCCACTTCTCCCTCCTCCCACACAGCTGACTGTCATCACCTTCATGCAAGTCACATCTGTATAACAAAAAGCCATGAGAAGTTAAAATCAGGTGTGAAACACTTGAGGGGAATTTGGGCTGTGCTTTTTTAAACTAGCTTTCAACTAGTTCCTCAGCTGGGGTAGTTCCAGAGTGGTCAATACAACCCCAAACTCCCATTCTCCAACGATGTGGTGCTTTTGTTCCAGAAGGTGTGCAATAACTGTACTCCCTCTCTCCCACCTTAAATGTATAACACAATACATGACATATATAGTATATATATGTAGTCACACATGATAGAAAAGAATATTATGTGTACATTCAGAATTAATCTAACATTGTTCTAGATATACACATTTTCCAGGGAGGGGAAATCCTGAAAAAAAAGTGAGAGTTCAGAGGCCAATACAGGATTTCAGCAACCCGTCCCTGTATTCTTAGCTACAGTCTCTGCAATCGCGAAAACCACACGACACACCAATCTTTCAACCACCAAAGGTCCACCATAAACAGGTTTTTTTGAGCAAGGCTGAAATGGAACCAAGTACAGAATGGGACTGTTGTTTCTGGTTTGAGGATTTTTTAGTTGCTATTTCCCTGACTTTCCAATTTATGTTGGTCTTACCTTAAATAAAATGTACAGGATATATAAGAAGATGCCAAATCCATATATAGGGATAATCTGCCCCACAAGACCTCTCCCAGATCCACCAGTGCTTCCACTACCGCCTCCACCTGCCTTGGCTTTGGCAACTGCTTCAGCAAGGTGAGACCTTGGAAAATGAGGGGTAGCTCGGCTGTCGGGAGTGACCTGGTAATGCATCCTGGGTGGAAAGCGACCAAGCTTCCCTGCAAGAAAACACACAATAATTAGGTTTCTTCTATTACTTTTCACCCTTTTACGTGCAGCCTAAAACTGCAGCAGGTGCGGCTGACCTCTTTTCTCTACTTTTAAATACTGATTAATAAAGTACCTTGTTCGACTGTAAGTACCAAATCTGTAAATTCAGTCCTTGGTCATTTGCTATATGCAGTGCTAGGAGTTAGGTATGCACAATTACTCTCTTAAGAAAAAAGCTGGCAGGGCAATTAACAAAACACAGAGTTTAACAGCTATATACTTGTCCAACGACCCTAAGAATCAGCATCCCTAACAGAATGAAAACCTAAACTCTTACTTCTGATTCTCTGCTCAGAAAAACCCCAACAACGTATTGGTTTTCTGCTATGAACCTGATCTTTCAGTATTATGCAAAGGCATGTTAATGTATAAACCACTACCCATCTAGTGTCCTGATACACAACTACAGTGTTTGCCCAGTACAGATTTTCATCTATTGGCATAAGAAGTAGTATTTCACCTGATTTTTACCAAATGAGTAATGAAAGATAAAGAAAAGTGGTAACACCTTAAACTGTTCTTCTTAAAAAGGTGTTGGGTAAAGCAATGTAATAGAGGAGACAATATAGCTTAGGACATTCAGCATTTTAGAGGGGAAACAACGATTTCTAGCGTTGAGAGAAGCAGAGAGAATCTAAAAAAGAAAGAGGAGTGAACATAAATGGGTGCGTGGATGCTACAGTGAGACTGCAGAAAGCCTGAAATGCTGCTGTGGATGCTTTCATTCACCTGAAAGGCACTAGAATCTCAATAAATCTAAGTTCATGCAGATACTGTATTTTCTTGCTGCCATTAATTCAGTAACTTTTAAGTGAAATTCACTATATCACTCCCCTATATACTAGACATCCTGCTTTCTATCTCCATACCCAGCCCGGGCTTGCCCCTGCACTCCCTTCCACCATTTGGGACTGGAGTGACTGACTCAGCTGCTCCATCACCACACCTGGTGGTGGGAGGCACTGGATGGGAGCACCAGATGCGGGGACTGTCAGGCTGGGTGGCAGCTCACCCCAACACCAGCTGCAAAATCTCCCCATCCCCAGCAGCAGGAAAGGCAGGCAGCCTGGACACGAGGCACTGGCACTGGGGCAGGCTGCATGCACTTGCATAAGGAAAATGAAAACCAGGTGTGAAATAGCACTGCAAACAACTAACTTTACTTCTGTAACTACCCAGCTGCAACTAATTTTAAGAGAAGCAAGACAAGTGAAAATTAGATTAAATTAACATTTGCTCTTGCTAGGAAACACCATCATAGACAGCTAAATTCCTGAGGACAGA
This sequence comes from Calidris pygmaea, assembly GCA_003697955.1. NCBI lineage: Eukaryota > Metazoa > Chordata > Aves > Charadriiformes > Scolopacidae > Calidris > Calidris pygmaea. The sequence goes on from QJSC01006438.1 coordinate 5,213,612, forward strand.
CAATTACAGTAAATACATATTAGGAAGTGATAGCAATGATTTGTGAAGTTCTTCTATTGAAAACACATTTTTCTTTTAGGTGAAAGATGCTGTAGGCAGTAGTGAAACTGCCTAGGTATACCACTGCTGACCGAAACCTCTCTCAGATTAGCTCAGGCTTAACTTTGAGGAAGCTGTTATCATGCACTTTAATTTTAGTGAATTATTCAAAGTCTGTGATGGAAAGCATAGCATCTTATTTACAAGAAAATCCTACTTCCAGCAGGAATGCCTTGTAGCAGTAGGTCACTGGGGAAATAACTGGTGTCGTGTAGAGAGCAGCATCACTAAAGGAGGGATGAAACAGCAGGGTAGATAAACCTTTGCAAAACATCTTATACTCATGCAAAAATTATTTATATTAAAAAAAAAGAGATAAAGAAAGCAGAAAATAATTGACAAAGGTGAAACTGCATTTAACGGGAACAGTTTTCTAAATTATCCACAAGGCCTCATTTGTGCTTTAAAAGATTCAATTCAATTAAAGGTAATCAGACCAAAGGGACACACACTAGTCATCTCATTATCAAAATAATTTTAAAGGGGAATTTCATGGCTTCTAGTTCTAAATCTTCCCTGTTGATTTTTAAACTTTTATAATTATTTCCTTATTTTAAAAAAATAAAATTATTTTTAATTTTAGCTTTTTATTGTAAAGAACCCATGTAAATTACAGAGGAAATTGACGGCACAGGTGACTTAAAAGCACCATATGCAAAAATATGTCAAATAGCATATAAATGAAAATGCATAGCAATTTGGATGCCGCTGTCAATTAAACAACATACCTCATGCTATAAAAAAGCCCAACACTGTCCCACACCCGTAGATGATGTGACTGGATTCGACATTTCCAACGGCATACTCTCCATCAATAAAATCAAGTGGAACTTCTACGTGACCAGAAAAGAGCACATGATGGGTCCTTGTTTCCTGCACCATCCAGTTGCCAGTGCATATGGTGAGTACTTCAAGAGAACATTTTTCATGCTGTGAGAAGGGAAGAGTACTAGCCTCCATTTAGCTTTGGGGGTGCCCCAATGCTGCTGTCCTTTTGAAATGTCTCTCAGCTCCCATGTGACAGCCTGAGCTTCATGCAGACCTCCTCGCTGCATGTGGTAACTCCACCCAATGCACCCTACCTGGCTTCACGATCTTTTTACCTAAGGTTTACCCAACATGCTTAATAATTTGTCCGTTTAATGCTTCAAACCAGCTTTGCAAACCAGCTACAGGGCAAGCAGAGCATGTTTCATCTAATCCTGTCCCTTCAATAGCTTTAGGTCCAAAATAAAATTATGCCCCAGCTAATATTTGTGTTGTTTAAGAGACTAGTTTCTGAATATAGATGAAGTCCCTAATAGCAATATCACATTAAATTTACTGTGGGTTTTTTAAACTTTTAAGAATATTAACACTCAGCTGAAAAAAAGCAAATCTTAAAAAGTATATTTATAGCACACCTAATAAAATGGCCAACCAGCTGATAATATTCAGACTACACAAGTGTCTTTTTTTCAAGAAAGCTGTTATGTGTTCTGTCTAATGGGGTTTAGGAATTGCTACTGAACCCAACTTGACTATTCATAAAGTTACTTAGACTTGAGTTATTGTACGATTCAGCAACTCTTAATCTAGATAATATGTCTTTCTGCAACATTTGTCCCGCTGTAAAATGCTGGGATACATACATACACGTATAATAAAAAAATAAAGTTTGACATACAGTACATATGGGCTGCTGCTACATTAAGTTTGCACTTTGTTCATCAACAGATTTACGATACATGACTTCATTTATAAAATATCCACGTTCTGCAGACCCTAGGAAGCGTAGGAGGAGGATTAGTGATGGGGAATGGGACGTGTGTGTGACTGGTCCACGCTGACAGCAAAGCAAAGGATGCTGTCTCACAGCTCCTCAGATCTCACCCACGCTGCTCCTCAGGACAGCACCCACAGTTCTGCTCATCCTCTGCAAGAGGTGCTCTGCCTTTTTTCTTCACTTCCATCCCAAAAGCATGGTTACATTACTTTGGTTTGGAAATACTAAGATTGTGTTTTTTTCCAAGCAAGCCATTTACTATTCCTTACTGTGCATGCAAAACCAAACAAAAAAACCCCAGAGCCCAAGATCAAACCAGCTAGACGTTTTGCAAAAACTTTAACTGAAAAAGATGTGACAGTGGGATACAGAACAATCCTCCTGCCTCAGCAATGCAAATTCCAGTCCTCAAACCTATCTTCAAACCGTACTCTCACTCCCACATTTAGGGATGCTTAGATGCCATTTATATTTTCCTGGTAACATGTTCATCATAGTGACTGAAAAAGTAAACCACCGCTTTCTTAGTCACAGGGATCAGAAATGAAATATGCTTTTGTGGGAACCAGAACTCAGGAGTTTTGTACATTTTTTGCCCCCTGCTCTGTTGGACATGACATTTAAAGATGTGTGCTCTAAGCAAAGCTTTTGCTACGGGAAGTAGGATATGCAAGACCTCCCTCTCTGGTAAATGCAATAAAAAGACATTCTACTGAAGCCTTCGTCTCAGGACACTTGCATCAATCTTTAGCCCTCTCAGAAGTGTATTTTTATAAAAGATTTATTTTCTCTGTTTCTGTGTGCAATAAGATCAATTGGCTACAGGACTCTAAACCTGCAAGTGGCAACAGACAGACACACAGGCTCCATGACAAAGTAACTTGATCTTCTCTAGACTGAAAGTGTCCTCCAAGGCTTTCTTGTGTAGCCTTCATGTTTAGCATAATAGCTTAGAATAATCTATACACAAACTGTTTTCTTGACATTAAATCTAAATTCTCTTTCAAGCCCCTATATGATTTCTGCTGCTTTTCTTTAACACTCTTTCCCCCAACACCTCTGCCCAAAGAAAGCCCAAGTAATTAATCATTTTTACATCATTACAAGTTAACTTTCGATTCATTGTTGAGGCCACTCCCTATTTCAGTATTCTACACTATCAGAAGACCCATGTTTTAGATTTTTTACACATGCAGTCATTTTTGTTTTTCCCTTCTAAATCTTTTTATAAATACTTCTGATTCTGGCAGAGTAACATCAAGATGAACGGGACAAACAGTATGCATTCATTTAGCTCTTGCTCTTTCACTGACATTTATAAAGTAGATCTAGCTGTGATCCCAACAACACAACTTTAGAAACCTACCCAAAAATGGTTAGAAGGAATGACAAGTTTGAAATCCTTACTTTAAACCGCTGCACAGGTGTTTCTAAGGGAAATAGTCAAATGTTTGAACATCTTTTATTAAGTAATGCAGGTGGAGGTTAAAAAGGAAAACACAGAAACTACCCCAAATGGAAACAAGGTAGTTTTCTTAAGGACAGCGGCAGGCAACTGATGTGTGCATTGCACAAATCCAAGCTGGGCAGAGGCCTTACCTGAACAGTCGTGCATTTCTCTTGTAAAGCTCATGCCACTTGATTCTTCATAAGAATGCAGGCAGACTATACACCTATTGTCATGGAGATGTAAGGTTTTGCTTAAACTACCAACTTAAGAAAGCAGCTTTACAAAATGCACTGCATGTATTTATAACATTAGACTTAAAAGTACTTTTTAAACTGCTCTTTTTTCCTCTTTTCCAAAAGGCAAAAAAACCCCACCAAACCACCAAACTAATGCCTGTCCACGAAATAAACTAGAAATGTGATACATGCACAGTTAGTTCTTTAATTAAGTTCTTTAATTACATGAAACTATTAGTGTGAAAAAGAGCAACCTGTCTGAAAGATAGTATTAATTTCTATAGTACTGTGCTCACCATTTTCAAAAAAGAGACCTCTGAAATGGCTTTATTAGAGAAAGCACCATTCCCACGCTTAAAGCCTGTTTCGATAAGCCTCCTGGTAACACTGAGTTCTAACAAATGGTAGTAAACTTTAAGAATGTTTTATTCAGAGGCATTTTGCCCCCAAGACTACAATAAGCACTTTATTAACTTCAAGAATGACATGATTACTTCAAGTCCCTGGAACTTCTGTCAGGTAACTGCAGTTATCAGTTCACTGAAGAGGATGATGAATGACAGAGATATGAATTGAACTGTTCAATCAAGGTTTATTCTTCCAATAAAAAAATAACTCCAGGTGAAATAAAGTTTGGTCTACAGAGCAGATGTAATGAAATTCTTGCTATCAAATTGAAAATACGGACTATAATTTCTCCTCTGAAATGGATCAGCTGAGGCGAGGTATTACATCCTCGGCTGAAGACTGGTGTGCAAGAGAGGAGCATGCTGAGCACTTGCTCTGCACCAGGCACACACTTAACTCACGCTGCGATCTCCTGCAGGATGATGGACAGAGCATTTATGCTACCTATTGATGATGGAAAAAGAGCATTAATGATACCTATGTCAAGCATTTAACTGTGGCTGTGATTAGTCAGCTGGGGACAGCGCTGCTTAAAGCAGGCTGTGCTAGAACAGGTATGAACATCAGTCATTGCAGATGTCACTGAAAATAGTTTGGGTGCAAGGGGTTTTTCTGGTGGTTTTTTTTTTTTTTAAGCTAATTTTTCTGATACATCAATTCAGTCCATCCTGCAGCCAAAGAAACAAACATCAAAATAATAACTGACAACTGCCTAAGACTGCACTGCTGTGGGAAAAGTTTGTCAAACCCTGCCATCTGCTATCGCTGCGAGATCAGAGCTGGGAGCAGCACAGGAGCAGAAGTTAAGGGAGAGACATGTACCACCGCCCAGAGCATCTCCTCCCGCCCCTGCTTCAGGCAGGTGACCCCACAGTCCTCACCCAGCCCCTGTGCTGTCTGCTGGGCCTTTATGGGGCCCAGCATCGTGCCCTCACAGTACTGCTCTTGATGTGCTATCAAAAAAATCAGCTACCATTCAGGTTTTCCCTGTTAGAGATTATAGAATGAAACTATAAACCTATAAATCTACACTGCTGATGAACCTGTATGTAAGTTCCTAAAGACCAAGAACCAACCGAAAGAATACACACAGCAACCATGGAAGGGTAGCCACAGTATAGGTCATGTGTTTTGTTTCAAAATAATGTTATTTCAGCAGCAACTTCATCCTGAGCGTCCTTAAAAAACCCTGGTCAAATGTAATCAGTGTCACTGAACCATACAGTCACATAAGATGCAGAAGATCAAGTCACCGAACATGTGGGACAGCATCCAGTACAACCCAGAGGTTCTCTAGGCTTCCATCAGCTTCATCTCTGGCTTAAGGGCAGCCCTGGGCAAAACTCTTTCTCTGCAAAGACCTGTGGCTATGATACTCGCTACTTTCTGAAGTGCCTTGGGGAGAAAAACCTACAGTAAAGGGCAACGGGCATAAAAAGAATGGGAGGTGCTTGTATGAACCCATTCTTCTAGAACTTAAGCAGGGACATGCAAAGTGGGAGGGCAGCAAGAAAGACACAGCTCAAGGGACTGCAAGGACAGCATCCAAGTCTGAATGAGTCATCATGTGGCATGTTTATTATGAGAATCTGGTGCACGAACGCCAAGCTTAAAATACGGGAGTAGGAAACTAAACAATGAAGATGATTCAAATGAACTTTTATTTCATATGCAACAACAAAAGCATTCCATACAGAAAATAGCAAAATAATGAAGCTTTCAAATCAAAAGTGATGTATTACAATGGAAAAAAAAAAAAAAAGTGATATGAGTATGGTTCTGTTCAGTAGCTCTCGTACCCTTCGTATGTGAAACTAACAAAATGAAATTTGCAAGGTTTTAAACTCTTTCTCTGAAGGGGTGAGAAAGAGGTAAATCACCGCAAGAACAGTGAATTCAGTCTGTAACACTCCACACGCACTAACGAGAGAGTGACGCGGTAACACTTACGGGCACGACTACCTACGCCAGGCTGTCACACCAGGCGGCAGAGCACCTCCCGGACGCGCGTTCCGACCCAGGCCCGCTCGCACACCGCCCGCCCGGCGGCACCCGCACCCCCGGCGGCGGAGAGCTGAGGGGCCGGGAGCCCAGCGCCACCGCCCGCTCCGCCCGGGGCTCACCGCCGAGCCGCCCCCCGCGTTTCACGCTCGGCACCCGGGCAGCAGCCGAAACGCGGACCCGGGCGTAGCGGGGCGGGGCGGGAATGGCGGCGAGGAGCGGCTCGCCCTCGCCTCAGGGGAGCCGCCGGCGGCGGCGGCGGGGCCCGCGGCGGCCTCTTACCCTCGGGCGGCGCGGGCGCTGCGAGCGGCGCAGCCCCAGGCTCCTGCCTCCCGCCGCCCCGAGACAAGAAGGTCCGCGGCAGGAGGAGGGAGACGCAGAGCACCAGGCAGGAGACCATGGCCACCCTGCAGCACGTCGAGTACGCCATGGCGGCCCGCGCGCCGCCGCCGCCGTTGCGGGGCCGTTAACCCCACCGTTAGTCTCTGCGCAGGCGCGCGCATGCGCCGGGCGGCGGCGCGGCCGGGAGGGAGGGAGAGAGGGAGCGCGAGGAAGGAGGCTGAGGGGCGGCGGGGCCGCGTCCTGCCTGAGGGGACGGTGCGGGGAAGCGGGGTGCGGGGAGCCCCAGTCCTGGTCTGTGCGGGGGCGCTATGGAAACGGCCATCAAAAACGCGGGTCAGGGCGGCCGGGGGCATTTGGATCTCCTCTTCCTCATCCCGCCATACCTGTTCTCCAGACTCTCTGTCCCCCCTTGGCTGTAGCACTGCAGACTTATCGGGCAAAAGGAAAAACAAAAAATCAACCCGGCATCTTTTTTTTTCCCTCCCCCGTGAAGGGTTTCAGTGGTGTCACGCCTGGTCTCTACTGGTGGCAGCAGAGGGTGGGTTGGTGGGCACTGGAAGCCCTGTGGTGGCTTGCCATGGTGAGGGGCGACTTCGGTAGCGGCAACGTGGCTACTGGGGTACTCCCCGGGCTGGCAGGGGAGCGGGGGCCACCTGCGGTAGGGCTGGTGGTGTGACGGCAGTGGGACTTGCAGGAAAGTGGCTTGGCTAAAAGCTGGTTAAGGCCATGGCTCACTTGGGATCTCCATGAGGGGTTGTTTCCCCCCCCCCCCCCCTTAGAGCACAGAGGACAGATGTAGAAAAGTCCAGACCGTATTTAAAATTTGATTCAATTTACTGCAACTAAGAAATGTCAAAATTATAAATGTGCATATATTTTCAAAAGAGAGCTTGAAACTTGAGCAGATTGTCAGTGCATTTGTTTAGGCTGCTGCTGTGCAAAGTCATCCTGAAAACGCCTTCCCACTGTACTAACAATAAAAGATCGAAGTGAAGAGGGAGGTTCATTGTTTGTATTCGTTCATTTTCACCGACTTAAGCAAAAAACTGCCAGTCATGTCAAATTAAATTATATGGTTTTGTATTTCCATTATATTTATATTACACTGTATTACTGTAGTTGAATTAGACTATTTTCCATGGGGCCTGGGCTGTGACTACTGAATTTAACTCACTTTACGCAAGAGCTACCCTTAATTAGACTTGAGCTGAGAGCAGAATTGCTTTGACTAACGCCGCAGACCACTACAGCAGCAGAATACCACAGGCTCTTAAATTACTACAAAAGAGATATCCGCTGACTGAACGGCTGGAACTGGGCAGGTGATGCCAGAAATCGTTCTTACTGAGCACCTCAGCTGTAGGGAGATGGCAGCCCTTGGCCAGGTCCCACCAACCATTACCAGACTAACCTGGCTGGACTGTACCCTTCCACAGCTCCTTCACCCACCACTCATTCACTGGTTCTCAGGCACCTCACAGTAGGACTTCTGTGACTCCCCGCTCTGCTCCTGGAAATAAGAATTGTTACGGTGTCTATGCCTCTTCCCTGAACTTGCCATCAGCTCTTGATGCCTGCAGTGGCAAAGTTAGTAGGTAGCGGCAACAAAAGGGGCATCGCCCTGATCTGGAACATGTCACCAGTCCACTAACAAGAAATAATTCACTCAATCTGTCATGAAAAATACATTGTTATCCTCTGGCAACGATGTACTACCATGAGCAGCAGTTTTTGTCTCTTCATTGAGGAGAAGAAGCTTTATAGCATAGTACAGTGGTGAGATTTTGCAGTTGCTTAGGACAATCATCTTCAGCATCTGAGGATGCTGAAGTGACCCAAAGCATCAGCCAAAAGCAAAACAACCTTCCATGACCAGAGGGGGAACACCATAGGTCAAACACCACCTCCTGAGCCTTTTTAGGTGTAAGCTGCAACTGTTGAAGGGTGGTTTTACCATTTTAAGTGCTGTGGGTGTCATCAAGGCAGCTGATTCAAAACAGTGGTGCGTGGGGTTTTCCTTGATGATTAGGTTTGGATGAAGCAGATTGCCTTTCCACTCTTACCTTGTCCCTAAGAAGGTCACTGGAAGAAAGAAAGAAACACTTAGGGCAGTTTTCTCAGTATTTTTCCCCACACCATTCAAAGCCAAGGAGGAATTTAGTATGAGGAAGAGGAGGCTGAGGGGAGACCTCATCACTCTCTACAACTACTTGAAAGGGCACTGTAGAGAGGTTGGTGCTGGTCTCTTCTCACAGGTAATTAACGATAGAACGAGAGGGAATGGCTTCAAGCTCCAACAGGGTAGGTTTAGATTGAACATTAGGAAGGAATTCTTCACTGAAAGAGTGGTCGGGCATTGGAATAGGCTGCCCAGGGAGGTGGTTGAGTCACCATCCCTGGAAGTGTTTAAGGGACGTTTGGATGTGGTACTGAGGGATATGGTGTAGGGGAGGACTTTGTAGAGTAGGGTAGATGGTTGGACTCGATGATCGCAAGGGTCTCTTCCAACCTCAATGATTCTATGATTCTATGAATGGGGAGACTGATACTCTCCAACTGGCATTTCACGTGGAATCACCAGCTTTCTGATCCCAGTGTGCTACTTGGTCCATAGCCACTCAAGAAGCCTACAGCAGCTCAAAGCCAAAGCAAGGAATTTAATACTGTGTTTATACACAGAGACTGCATAGATGTAATGACTCTTTGTGAAGTCTTCAATCATCAAGGGTTATGTTTTAAAAAAAAAGAGGCCTGGATAAAACCCATTTTTGTTCTACAGCCAAATACAGAAGTTCTGCAGGGGAAGCCTAGGGTACAAGTCTTGGGCTTCACAGAAAGGACAGTCCTTTGTGGAAGTCACAGGTGAAATCCTTCTGGTTCAGCTTGCTGTAGAACCCATTTGTAATCGTACAAAACAACCATTGAAAACAGCATCCTAACAATTAAGATCAAGAGGATGTTTTAGATGATTTTACCTTCTGGAGAGGGAAAACAAATATATTCTGATCTGAATATGTGTTTTTCAGACCATGATCTGAGTACCACAAATGCACTAATTGCAGGGCCTCAATAAGGTCAGCCTCCTGAAGTGGATTTTGCTGTGTTTAGATTACTTTGAATTGTATTTGCCATCATGTAAAAAGAGGTATTTTCACAGAACGATGTCCTCGTAAGTGCTAGTATTCATAAATATCTTGTTTGGTTTATGTCTCCAAACTGATAAAAGTACAGCCTTTATAGTATTCAGAAACAACACTTACATAGCAAAATACCTTCCAGGCAGTATAATAGATATTCAGCAGGTATTGATAGCAATCTCCAGCAAATTATTTATTTTGAACTTCTGGAGAGGAGCATTGGAAATTAATTTAATTTTCTTCCTATTTACTTAACCCTGATATTCTCCCACTTGCCTGCCTCTCTGCTGTCCTGTGCTTACAAGCCTTCTCAGTTTCTCCTCATCGTGGGACAAATGTTGAAAAAGTTTTTAAAGGCAATTTATCTGGTATGAACCAGACTTTTATTTCCTTGTTTTTATGCTTTTTTTTCCTAAGGATGCTCTTGGGCTGCTTTGTTTTGCAAGAAAGCTCAAAATCCAGGAAATGACAGTGTGAGTTGAGGAAATTGTACATATTCATGCTACTGTCTAAGCTGGCAACATCACCATCGAAGCCAGCATCCATTTGCACAAATATTTGCAACTTATTGTAACTTTTCATAAGGGAAGGGTCATCTTCACAATCTAGAAGCTTTTTCACATGTGTAGGTAAAGATCTGCGTGAGCCACAGTCTATGACTTAATGAATATGAAAATATGGATTATGTAAAAAAATACTCAACAGTTTTGAAAAACAGGAGAGGCATGAATGCTCAAGTATGATTGCTGATAATTCAGTGAAGGGAAAATTAGCGTGAAAGAACTTGAATGAATCATTTTAAGCCTGTCTTTGTCTGCTCATTCTTGACTGGCCACATATAAATTGCCATAAAAATGAACAATCATCTTAGATATAAGTGTAAATTAGGAACAAATTCCATAATCTTATCAAACTAACAAATGACTCAAGAGCCTCCCCGTCTGCCAAAAGCTGTGCCATCACACCTCACCTTCTCACCTACCTTAGGAAGCCGTCAAAAATCAATGGTTAGGCTGTACTGGCAGTATTGGCTGGGAAGACCCCTGTGGAATGTTGTGCTCACTAGTGTGCAGCGGGAATTTTGTGCGCAGCACCAGAGCTGGCCCAGCTGGCCTCCTTGCAGGCTGTGTTCAGCCAGTGCTGCACCTAGGCGGTGAAAATGGGTCACGTCCTCTGTGCCTTCTGTGGGTAGCCTGGAACAAGGATGTGGTTTCTTGTTTTCTGTGCGTGAGCAAACCTATTTGGCCTATCTTCAAGTCTTCCCCTTACTGAGAACTGGAGGAGCTGCCCCTCAATGAGCGGTGGTGACTAGAGGCTGCCTGCGTGTTTTCCACCTCCGCCGTGAGTTGACAAGGTAGCATCAGGTAACAGATGGGGCTGCTTACAGAGCGTGGTCAGGAGCACATTGAAGGGGATGGTTTAACCTGTGGACAAGGCAATGCCTTGCACAGGGATGATCCTTTCCCTGCATTTTTCTTTGCTGTCATTGATCGGCAGAAAGAAAGCTCGGACTTGAGTTCTGTGGGCCATTCTGTCACAAAAAAAAAAAAAGAGAGAAGTAGTATTCTGCACCAATTAATTAAACAAACTGATATAAATTCCCCGCTTAAATCGTACTTTGCATATCCATAATCTCTGCACTACATTTTATGTATACTTTACCCTTGGGTAAAAATTTGTGAGCATATAAATGCTTTCTCATATAATCTTGCTAAAGCACGCTCTTCCCTATAAATATTCATACCACTGCCAAAACATTTGCAAGCTTTCCCCAAAGGTGAAATATGTGTAATGTACTTTGCCTTCTGGGTATAAATATTATCCAATACATTTTGGTTAATATGAATACACTAATTATTCTTGTAACCCTTTTTAAAAGGGTCATCCTCATGATGTGAATTTTTTAAAAATGTAATTACAGTAATTGGATACTTAATCTAATTAAAATTGGCTTTATCTTTAATGGGAATTCTTCTAAAGAGGCAGAATGACAATTGACTTTCTGATAATCACTGTTTTCTTTCAGCTAGAGGATGCATTTAGTACAGTTGGAACCAGAGAACATGGCCTCTTTACTGCATGCCAGCCACCTTTAGGGCCAGTTAAAATACAATTTTATCCATTACCAGGCAAAACTTCCACTTTACTTAAAAATGAGAGTTCTTCATCCTGAATCGATTTCATTGTGGCTCAAGTACAGATAATTTAGGGAGTGTTTTTTGTGCTGACTACGATGCAAAGCCTCCCTTAGAGAAGATGCTCTAAGGGGGAAGGTGCCAACCTCACAAAGCCTGCCTCTTTTGGTGGCTGTAGGCAGAGTCACATGTACGATGAGCTCCGCTGTCTTCAGGAGGTGCACCTGGGTGCTTGGGGTACATGTAAATTCTCACTGAAGTGAACAGAAGTTCCATACAGAGATAGCTGGGACCAGCATTTCTAGTGTGCTCTCTAAAGGCACTCTCCTCCCACACTGTGACTGGCAGGACTGTCACTGTTCAAAAGGTGAAAATTGTTTTGAGTCCACATTGCCAGTTATAGGGAGCATCCTTTACTGTGGGAAGCCAGGGAGAACAAGGCAATGGAAAAACTGGGGGTTGTGCAAGAATGCGACTGGAGAAGTGGATTCACGTCGCTAGCTTCAGATCCCTGGGACATACACGTTTATGTCTGAGACATGTCTGTATTGATCAGTGGGAAATTGGTACTTTTAAGGTATAACTCACCTGAACATAGGTGGAGGTCTACTTTCAGGTGTGATAGATCGCACTCTATTTTCATTCCTTGACAATAAAGGGGGCAGGGGGTGCCTTGCCCCTAGATTGGTGGGCACCCTGTAGATGTGAATATTGAGTCAGATAAATGCCGCCAGCTGAGAAGCAACACAAACCCCATCTGTGGAGCATATCAATTCACTCAAGAAGTGTGAAAGAGAATACCAACATAAGAAGCCAGATAAGGTTCATAAAGTTTTGCTTTCTGGATCTCTGAAGATTCAGAAAACCAGCTGAAAGCCAGGTAAAAAGAAGTAAAAAAAATAAATTAAAAAATTACCTTGAGAAGGAAATTAAAATGGAAATTCCCTGGTAATATGGGTGATTTGGAATTGTCATTGTGAAACAGTTGGGGAAGAGCTTCCCTGGTGAGCTCCACAAATTAAAGTCTGGCAAAACAAACAGAAAGCAATTCCTGTGAGCAAATATGACTGACCCGTCTCTGGTGATGTTACTGAGATGGCCCTGTCAGCAAAGACACTTAGTCACTGGATTGGTGCAAGCTGTCGACATGTGGTTTGATCCAGTCATAAGGCCAAACTAACTCGAGCACAACTAATACCATGACCTGGAGAACACAGCTGCAGGTTGAAATATCTGGAAGGAGGTCTGTTATAAGGCTGCTGCACCTTTTAGGGTCTTTACTTCTGACAAAAGAGATTACTATAAGCCAGGCAAGAGAGAAGGAACTTCTATGAAAATCAACTGGTTTGTAGGCTCATCCTGTCCCTCATAGGCTGGTATGTTTTTGTATGACTAAAGGCAAAGAGCAATATTTCATTTCATAGAGGAACTGGTCATTGTTTACTAAAAAGGATAATCATCTACACCTACACAGTGCTTAAAAGAAAAAAAAAAAAAAGAAAGATTGTGTAGACTGGGCCAAATCATCACCTACTGCAAAGAGGCCCCACTGTTTTTTGAGGTACCTGTACTCCACTCATATCAGTATCAGCTGGGGAATGTTACAATTGCCAAAAGAGTCTTTTGGGTTTCAGCCCCGCAGTGTGGTGTCTGCTACAGCGAGACCCACTTGCCAGGTGGCTGTGGCAGTGTTTGATAGAAAATCTGTGCCTGTGTCTCTCTAAGTGCTCTCTGTGCCTCTCACATCTGCCCAACTGCTGCACCTGGGGAGTCTGTCTGAGATGACAGACCAGAAGCACCGCCCTTAAGTTTCCATAGGAAGCTATTTTTTGTGCCCAGATTGTTTCTGCTGAGCTCAGAACAGGCGACTGGCTAATGAACAAAGAGAACAGGATGTATTACTGTGATACTTTTTTGGGCCAGGGGGAATGAATATGTATCTGGTTCTGTTGAGCATGATGTGAAGTAGCAGTGACTGCAGAGGAGCTGAGGAAAGGGAGGATGGAGGCGATGCTGTGATTGAAACGCTATGTTTCAGCACCAACCTGTACATAATACACATGGTAGAAAAGAGACTTCTAAGAGAGCCATTTATGTATTGAGTAAAAATCATTAACTTTGGAGTGAAATTAGTGCTGATGAAAAGAAGCATTTAAATTAAAAATGGGTACCAGGAAAAGTTGATCAGAAAATGAGTGCTTAAGTTCAAAACAGCATCAGACATACCAAGGAAGGCCTCAAGCTTCATTTGACAGCTGTTGGTGGTCTTGAACTGTAGCTTTCAGCTTATTAAAAACATTTGCCCTGTGAAAGTATTTGATGCTGAGAATATTGAAAAGTATGCCATTTCCCATCAGTATGTTTTGCCAAAGTAATTTTTTTGTGTAAGATGAACCATTGGATCAAAAAATGATGACATTATCTGGTAGTCTTCACTAAGTTTAAAGCTTCCAGATTGAAATTAGACGTAGAGGCAACACTGAACCATTTCACAGGGAGCAATTTCAGTGGCAAAAAACTGGTGCAGGTAAGCAGTCCTGTACCTGAGAGACACAGAAATGTGAAGGTGGTGATGTTCTGTTGCTATTACAGAAAATGTATTTGTGGGTTTGGCAGTACTTCATAAATGTTGTGGGAAGCGAGAAGAGGGAGTGTTGCAATGGCCAGCAGCGCGAGCTGTCATACTTTCAGAGCTGAAGATCGTTCTAGCTAGCATTTTTGCTTTGAGGCCACTTTTGGCTACTCAGTACAGAGGAGCTGGGAGGATAACGGCTTGCTAGAAAAATGTGAGCTCTTTGGAAATAAATTTTTATGTAGGTATTCCTGTCCCTATTTACGAGGCCAGTTCAAACTATGTTTCTTGCAGTAGCTCATGACTGAGGAATCTTGGCAGATGCCCATATGAATCCTTAAGAAATCAGAAGCAATTTGGGTTTGCAATCTGTCTTGGGTAAAAACTCTGCATTGCTGATGTTCTTTCAAGATAGGCTTATTGGGAAGCTAATATCAAACATTGCCCTAAGCACGAAAGAAAAGTATTGGCGGCTGAAGGGAATAAATGTGTTCAGGGAGGGAAAAAAGTCTGTTGCCTCTCTTCTGTTTGCAGACACGCAAATGTTCCTTCCTCCATCCTTCAGTGGTCCATTTGCAGGAAGAGGCTGCCAAGTAAACGACTTGGCATGTACATATACTGCAGTACCACAGGAAAGGTTTTCTTGTCTAAGAGAAAACTTGAAACTTTAAAGGGTTCTTGTAGGTTAGGAAAGAATTCTTTATAGATATTGGTACCAGTATCAACTGGTTATACTGAATTTATTTAAAAGAAAATAAAACCCTGATGCTATTTCACAATTTTAAAAAGGAAGGACAGTCTGGAGTTACAAAAAATTTAGCAAGTCTTTGACAAGTTGTGATATAAAAATCTTGCAGAGGAGATTAGGTGTTTCTAATAAAAGGAAAATCCCCAAAAGACCAGACATGACTTTTGCTTTGACCGCAGTCAAAAAGGTGGGTGCCACTTTCCACAATCCTACTATCCACAGGATTATTTCAGAGAGCAATTTGCCACTATGCAGTGTAAGAAATGAACAGGCTGGGGAACAGAGTGCTAGCGACTTCCTTTGCAGCAGCTCTGATGCCTTGCATGCATCACAGACACAAAAAAAAAAAAAAAAAAAAAAAAAATTGAATCCAAAGTATTAGTGAAAGGCTGTGCGATTTCTGGATGTTTATGAGGCCCGCATCCCTGCAGCACGCGGAGTGTGATGGGAGGGGGAGCCATTCGGTCGGAGCTGTGTGTGTCTGGCTGACCAAGCAGCCAGCGCACCCGTATTCCAGCACTGCAGAGATGGGAATGGGACCAGCTGAGGCAGGTGTGGGAGTAATGGGTTGCCATTACAGTAGAGTGTGGATAATAAACCCTGTATAGTTCAGATATAGCTTCTCCCCAGCAGAGAGACAGTAATTGTAAGAGGAATTTGGGTAAAAAAAACAACAACTTGGTTTTGACTTCAAATAGGAAAATAGCCTGAAAACAAAGCCTGGTAAATTTGAAAGTAGTTAGAATTGCACTGTCATTTGATGGGTGAGGTGTAAAATGCGTGGTCTCACAGGCTACCTGGTAAGTGCAAGTAAAGAAGGATTTCATCTTTTGTAGTTGAACGCAATTCTATAATTTGAGGAAGCAGTAAGAAGCTTTTTTGCTGAAACAAGAGCAGCCTTCCCCCAGCCCTGTCACTATGCAGACAGAAAAGGCTTGAAGTAGCTGGACCTGGAGGGGGATTTCAGCCCAGCTTGTGAGATAACGCCAGTGAGCAGCTGCGTGCTTCACCTGTCTGTCTCCTGAGGAAGGGCAGCCCCACATGAGACGTGGTGTCCATCTCACGCTCTTTCTGCAAGAGGGAGCTGAGGCAGGGAGAAGAGTCTTCCTCTGCTGTGGGCAGAGCCACAGCTTCATCTGGGTCTTGGAGAAGTTGAGCCTGGGAAGAGTGTGAGAGGCTCTTCTTACAGTTTCTCTTAGGCTGAAGGTCACACATAGCAGCCAGAGGTCCAAGCTAATTGACAGAAAAGCTGGCATTGGGGCAGAGGACAACTGGGGAGATGGACAAATGTAAAATCTGAGTAACAAAACTAATGCAGCGCCCAGAGACAAGGGAGGTGTGTTTTGAGTTGCGGTAGATCCTTCACTGGCAGCCAGAACCACTGCTTAGAAGGTTGGTAGGTTGATCAACATTAGCTATCACAGCAGACAAAAAACTACAATACTATACCCTTTCAGATGAAAACTGCAATACAAACCTCTTTAGTGCTAAAATCCTGTGATCTGAAAGTATCTGGGTTACTGACTGCTGGGGGCATTAAGTAAAGTAATACTGCACCATTTCTTGGTGGGAAATTCATGATGTGTTTAGGGAACTTACGCTTTGTAAAGAAACACCAAACTGCTGGAGCACCTAGCTGTTCTCACCATCTCCTTTTGATAGGAGTAGCCCACAACACTCCAAACATCACATCCATTCTTGTTCCTCAGAAAAATCCTTTGATAACAAAGCTGTGCAGCCATTTTTAACATTGAAACCAGGTGTCTCAGCAACTCCTAACCCCTTAAATTTAAGAGGGTTTTGGCTTTTGTACTTAACCTCTTGAAAAGTTTCTTTCATCTGAAGATGAAAAATTTGGAAGCACAGCTTCTGTTTTTCCAGGAGGTGGCAGTGCCACTACAGAAAATAGCTGAGCAGTTGAGCTTCTAAGGTGACTGTTCCGTAATCTGCCAGCTCAGAACTCATATATAACAAGTTTTGATTTTTTTTTTAAATAGATGATCAGATAATTATACTTCAATGACTGTCAAAAGCAATAATGATAGCACTCTTTACAACTTTAAAGTGTGTCTGGTTTCCCAAGGGCTCACAACAAACGTTAATTCATCTGAATGGAAACAGGAGACATAATTAGGCAGTAACTCATTTCTATCACATACAGTATAAACTATAATTAATTTTTGCTTCTCGTGTTCACACTGGATGTTGAACTGCCCTCCTAACACCCATCTCCTGTGCCCTTGCCTGGGGTAAGCGCAGGTGTTGCAGTAGTTGCAGTAGCAGGCAAGTAGATGGTAAACTCTGGACTCGGTCTGAGGAAATGGCATAGCACATCTGGCAGATCTGAAGTATACAGCAGGCAAATAAACCTATTGAAGATTAATAAGGAACACAGCACTGCACCAGATGCAGTGGTATGCTAACTACATTGCTAAATGATTGCAATATGCTAACTAGACCGTCCAAAATATATTCTTGCTTTCATGAACTGTGTGAGCTGATGCCTTTAATTTTCAGGTTGAGCTTGATTTCTGATTATTTTTGTCACATCATATTTCAAGGATTTTGTGTTATGATTACATGTGATTTACTAAAAATAACAGATCAATGAAAAGATGCAGAACTTACTGTGCTTCCTTTTCCATTCATTTATTATATTTTTCTAAGTCTTTCATTGCAAAAAAAAAGGGCTCTATTCACACTAGAAAGGCTACCTACCAGTTCAGTGAGAAGAAGGCAAGCAAAGAGTTATTCTACACCCTGCTAACATATTCATAAAACTCATCCAATTTTGTTAAGACCTTTTGTGGAGAATCAAAAGTTAGCGAAGATTGTATTGTAATTCCTCTTCCTGACCTGAAAGTCACACAGCTGGATTCAAGTAGGCCAGAAATGTGTGCTTTTTAGAAACACCTTGTGGTTGGGGTTTTTTTTGAAGCTCTGAAAGTTTATACCGCTGACCCTGCCCTCCGTACCAACAACCGAGTCTCTAGTAGGAACTCACGGCAGAAGACAATTTGTCACAACTGTCAAATAGCTGGCGGAAGGAAAGATCCACCTTGTTTCATCAGTGTCGGCCTCTACGTTTGCCTTGTAACGGGGCAAGAGCTATGCACTGCTCATTAGACCTGAGAGATTCTAGTTTTGTGGGACACAATCAAAATTTATATATGCTGGAGGAAAGTAATTTGCTGCTTGATCCAATGGCACCTTTTGAAGTCAGTGTAAAAATGTTCATTAGCATCAGTGAGATTCAGACTAGATCCTTGTTTCCTAGTCGGCAGTAATAGAACATAATTGGCTGGTCAACATCATCTTTTGCAAGTCATAGGAATTCGTGGAAAGCCATGTCAACAGCGATCTCATTTATTGTAACAGCAACAGCAGGAACCCCCTCATGCTCTTTACAGCCTTACGAGCGAGCATGTTTTGTCATTTGCACCCCTCCTAGCTGGTGCTAAACCCTGTCCCACACCACGCGGGAACATGTCACAGAACACTCACTGCACGTTTCACTGGTGGGTGCTGGTAGAAGGGAGTGTGGCGTTTGTGATAATGGACATAACTAAAATACGAAAAGGGAATGCAGATATTGCATAATAGCATTTTATATACCAGTTACTTTTAATTCTCAGTGTTAAGGATCATGGTGAAGTAACTGGTAATGGTACTTTGCATTACCTATGTGATAAAAACATCAGGAAAGGAGTCTATATTACGGAGAATCTCCCCATGATTTATACTTCTCAATTTATTGCATAGACTGTAACAAACCACATAAATAAGGTATTTAAATGACAACTTTTCAACTGTAACATTCCACATATTAAACTGTGCTTTGGATGAGTAGGACAGGCCAACACTAAGAGCTAATCAAAAAGGAGTTAAGGTCCTGTGACTGTGACTGATACCCACCATGTTAGGAAAAAGGAAAACATAAATCATACTGATTTCTGACTAAGCTGCGCTCCGACCAGCTTCATGAAGTCCATCATATGACTCTGCGCTGGTGGGTAAGAAGACAGCTAAGCAGAGCTTGAAAACTGCAAGTCAGTAGAGCCATCTTGTTCTATATCCACTCAGGATTTAATTGTATGAAATACTGTCATTTAATGCAAGCAATGCCAACACAGGTGTCGCAGACCATATTGTTCAGAGGTGTTACTTGGTACATGTGAACAACAACGAGCTGATACTGGAGCACGTTTCCGTGTGATAACTAAACAGCCTATGTATGTATAGAGCGTGAGGCATCAGAACGAGCAAAAAGAACACATCAGGTTTCTGTCACACGTGAGAAACTACCAAATATCAGGGGTAAAACACTTCTCATGCACATACCTGACAGCGCACACATGCACATAAATACCATAAAGCTCCAACCAGGTCCTGGAGGAACCCTCCCCTCAAAAATGATGGAGCTGAAAGCAAACTAGAAGAATATAAACTGATAAGCGTTCATAGTCATCTAGTATCACCAAGGTAGTTTTCAGAAGTGAAGCCCTATGCCTTCAAAGGCACGTGCAACTCCCACACAAGTTCAAATGCAGCTTATTCTGGGGTGTGACTCAAATGCCATTCTCATTCATGGGCAGCTCAACTCCATACAGCACATCCATCCCTCTGCACCGCCAGGTAGCACTAGTCAGCAGAAGACAGACAGATCAAAGAGCAGAATGTTATCCAAGGTCACAGGGCTCTTGCTATTTCTGGGGCAGGTACTTACTTTCCATGTGTCTTTACAGTCATTCAACCTCTCTGCACCTTTTTTTTCTGTTTGGTTGGGCTCCTCCAGTTGCTACCAGGACTTCAGCAGTGGTCCCCATTTTGTATGTTTAGAGCTTGGTTGAGGCCTCTGGGCACAGGAGTATTGTTGCTGCTGACAGATGATTCCTACAAATGAGAAGAGGAAGAGCAACACGAGTTATGTCTTTCTGTAGAAACTCCCACTCAAAAATTGTAAGAGAAGGAGACAGCCTCAAAGAGGGACACTGCAACTGCAACAGCATAGGGATGAAGGAAGAATCAAGGGCTTGGCAGAAGGGTAGAAATGATAGCTTAAGATTTTCAATGATAAAGGCTGAGAAGACATTCAAGTTTAAATAATCTTTGGATGTGCAGCTGGAGGGACAGTTAATACTGAGTTCCCATTAAAAATCTCTCAGGAGATCTTGTAAGATTAAGTAAAGTTAGCCCAAAGGCCCAAATTCTGCCTGCAAATCAGGCATCATCCACTGAAATAAAAAGAGCACAAGATCAGACTGCATGGTAAGGCAGTCACCCCATGCTTGTCCTCCCCGCCTCGCCACCCGCCTCTCCTACCCATCCCTTCAGCTCTGGGCCCAGCCACCGAGGTGGTTGACTTCTCGAGCTTGTGGTTCTGCTCACGTGCACCATTACAATTTGAAAACTGCATGGAGAAAAGGTGGTTAGCTGATCCCGCGGGGGGCCAAGGCTTGCACTCCCATGGCCTGGGTGCGCCTTATACGACTGCTCATGAAAACCTGAAAAGCCGTGTGCCTTCCTTTCGGCTGGGTACGGCCCCCTCTGAGGGCTGGGATTGGAGGCTCACACACCAGCGACAAACAGCTACAGTGCGTACCTCTCGTGTTTCCTAACTTCTTACGACTGAAAATTGATGTAGCTACGCAAATGGGTGCTCTTAATTTTACATGAAGTGATTTAAAAATAATAATAAAGAAAATGACAAAAGAAGAAAAAAGAAAAAGAAAATAATTGGAAGAATACCCAAAGAGGTATTAATGATTATGAGCTGATGCTGTAGGTTTTTCTTACTTTCCCCAGTCATCCCCATGACATCCTTAGGCTGTGCAGCAGACCATCGTGTTGTGCCGCAGCCTGCTTTCCAGGGCGTTACAGCTACATCATGAGGCACTTCTCCTGATTGCAGACACATAACTGGTGGAACTGCTGCTGAACTGGGGGCAGGAGATCTGCAAGCCGTGGCGTTGCGGCGTGCCCAGTTCATCTAATGCCCTGGCCAAAGTTGTTTATGCCAGTTGTGGCCGCCTGCATTTGGCAAGCCCCAGGCATTGCCAAGTACCTGCACCTGCAAGTAATTCCCTGGGAGCTGCTGGCGTTGCTGGTGCAGCTTGGAGCTCAGCAGCCTTGCTGCTGGTCCATTAACTCCCAGAGATGTTTATTATGAAGCTAAAATTTATTCAGCCGAATCTTACAACGAATAGAAAGTGTAAGAGAAATATTAGGGCTGCACTTGGTAGAAACAGTAAAGAATATGCTGTTTGCCAGGGCAGATAGGAATGCTATTTAATCTGTGCCAGAAGTAGTTGCAGGAGGAGACCTCAATACATTGCTACAAAACACAGCTTAAAGCACACTCTTCCTCTCTGATACTTAAGAATACCTCTGTGCAGAACATACCTTTTTTGGTTTCTTGCTTAGAAGGACTAAAAATTAGTACCTTTTCCTTTTATGAGCAGGTTGGTTCTCTGACAGTCGTTAGGGCAGATGAGTGGTTGAAAATACTCACATACTTTCAGACAGCAACTTGAGCCAGTCCTTTGGCGCAGATGCTTAAAGTTAGGTAATGTCCAACTCCTGATAAAAAAAATGACACCAGTGGGAGTCGCTCACCTGTGCTCCAGACATTGGAAATGCCTTAACTGGTTAAGGGCAGGTGCCACAACGCTTTGAGGACCAAATCTTTACAGTCAGATTTTAAATGCTGTTGATGTGCCTAGGTAATTCACAGAGCACCCCAGGGCAGTCCCATGCTGGCTGTTTCAGGCCACCTCGGTGGGGCTGTACCACTCGGGGACATCAGCAGGACATGGGCATTGCTCCACGTCTGCCTGTTTCGGGAGCGGGTCCCCATATTTTTGGCCACGGGCACTGGCAGTGGCCATACGTGCCCGTGCTCACAAAGCTGTGGTGATCTAAGGACAAAGCTGGGGCTGTTAAATCTTACCAAAACTCAATGGGATTTAGACTAAGGAGACTTGTATGTTTGAAGACATTCAGGTGCCTCAGTCTGGCCAACTGGCTGCTTGGGGCTCGGGACGCAGTGCCTGTGCACAGATCCATCCCGCTGCACTGACAGATGGTCCAAGATGTGGCAAAACTTCTCCAGGAGTGAAACTATGCACATCATCGTCGATAAGGGACAGTTTGTAGATCAAAATGGAGGATAATGGGAAGACAGTAATTTAAATCATAGTACTTAATTGGACATAAGGATCCCTAACATCCTCTTGCTTTCCTAATTGCTAATATACTTAACACTGATTTTATCAATAGTCTATGATACATAAAATTTCTTCATATCAGCTCATTAGTTAATTAATTAGGAGGGGGAGGTGGGGAAAACAACAAAGCCAAAAGTAAATTGAGGACCCAATTCAACTTCTCCTTGAGTGAAAGGAGCAGCTCTGCCTCTGGTGCAATGGTGCTAATTGCCCCTGGTCTGCATGTGTTTCTAGTTACCTGTTAGAGCAATGCAGCTTTGCAAAGTACAAGTAAGGAAGAGATGAGGCCACCACGCCTGGACCAGCCCTTCTTTTCAGCTTTTTGAGACTTTATCTTTAGAGGCAAAGAAGTTCCTCAGTGAACCACAGCTCAGATCCATAGCCGGCAGAACTATGGCTGAATTAGAGAAACTACAGAAATAAAATTTTTATATACATACAGCAGTTTTTAAAAAACCCTCTAAATCGCTGAATGAATATACTAAGAAATGAGATTCAAAGTTATTTTTTCTATAGGAGTTAATATCTTGACTAAACCAGAGGAGACGAATATTAGTTATAACTACCCAGACAAGCACTCCAAGCTGTGTTTAGTAAACGCGTTCTGGATGACTGGTTTTGGTGAGAATGAAATACCATATATCTTTCCTACATTATACAAGCATTAAGTGAACTGAGTGTTTCTGATTACCCAACAATATAAAGGCATTTCAAACCACCACATTTTGCTTCTAAAACAAGCTTAGAAAGGGCCACAAGGCTGTTAAATGCAGCTCAACTGTTGTGTGGTGATGGTCTGTCCATACCTGGATGTCATCTCATTTATTTACAAGTAAGGTTAGGTAGGATTGGTTCCTAGTTTGGGTTTTTTTTTTCTTTGTTTGGGCTTTTTTTTGTAATTTTTTTCTTTTTTTTTTTTTCCTTCCTTTTTTTGCTGGTCAAAGTTGGGCAGGAAATGGAAGAAAACTCCTGCTTCAGTTGAAGGTTTTCATCATACATTGATCTTCTCTTTTACTGTCCAGTGAACCAAAATTTGATCTATTCTGTATTATTAACATCCTCCACAGAGCAAAATGATCACACTTTCTTACCAACAGTGGCAAATGGATGGTTTCATTTTCCTCATCCAGGATATCCCCATACATGGCTTTTACTGGGATGGAGACCTCTCTTCCAGCTCGTTCATAGTCTTCTGTCCTTTAGCTTCTGCATGTGATATATATAAAAGGATGTCTACCATGGAAGAAAATTTGATCACTCCACTACTGCAAACAATGTGAATTTTAGATTTGCAGCCTTTCGATTTATTGTCTACAGAGAAACTCAAACTCCAGTGTTTGCTTCATGCTGATTATCCTTCTGGGGATGTAAAAAAAAGTATCAGTTTTTCTGTTACCCTCCTTCCCCCACTGCTTCTGCGCAGGCAGTTTATAGACACTGTTACATGACTTTTTCCTCCTGTTGAAGACAAAAGTGAGGATTTTTTGCAGCCACAAACTGTTACAACAGCCACCGTTTGTCCCATTTCTCCCCCCACTTACCCCTCTGGTTTCATGTGACGATTTATTGCTAAAGAGCATATTTTCCATTAGAGAAGAAGAAGGCGGGGAGTACCAAACAAACTCCAGTGGCTGTATTCAAAGTGTAATGCTTCTTATCACAAATAATTTAAAAAATGCAAGAACCCCAATTTGCAGCTAGGAGGCCCACTTGAGGGATCAGTTAAAATTTACTCCTTTATACGCATGCCAACTTTGACTTCAAAAAGACTTTATTCCCAAGGATAAACAACCCAATATTTGTGTAATATAATTAAGTGAAGGCATCTTTAAATGTCATACCAGCTTGTGCCATGCTTTAAATTGTTATGCATCAACAGAATTTAACGAGATGGCCAAGGATCCTGCTTCCTGCGTGAATGCGATAAGCCACAAATACTGTATAGCTCTTTAATAGATTGCCAAAATAAAGCATTTTGTATGCAAATTATTCATGGAGTGGCAAAGCTAATATAGTGCCAAAATTACGCCCACTGGTCCTCTGCAATTAGTAGTTAAGTTGAAGTATCTTCAAACTGCAGAATTTCTTTCAGTGTCTCCCAATACTTGAAACATCTTTTCATTTATGAAAATAGGAAATAGCAGCTTTTATTTTCCTTTTAAGGTTTAGGGTATGCGTGCGCTATAGCAGAGAGGTGGCGAGCGGGATCTAATCAGAGTAATTGCACATAGGCTACCCGGGAAATAAATATAAAAGTCCAGTGACTTGCAAGAAAGTTGAAGGAGAAAGAAAAAAAAAAATATTTCCCCCTCCCCAGCCCATGCCCCTAAAATAAAGTACATGAGCCCTGTGAAGTCGGGCAGAAAAAGCTGACTGGAAAAACCACAGTGAAGACTGAAGTGAAGATAGAAGCATCTGGCTGATGGCTTGAAGGTGCTGCCGGTGCCCCCCACATACAGCACCTTCTTGTCTCCTCCAGAAATCTCCCTGTCCAAAAAGCACCTGTGTCCTCCTAACAGCTCCAGCAGAAAACTTCCTCAGGGTGGACCGAGCAGAGGAGCCACTCCCATGAAAGGCCAGCACCTGTAAATCATCTAACCTATAGCTGCGCTGGCAAGATATCACCTGAAATGTTCTTTTCCAGCAGATTCAGGGATAAGTCATCCATAACCAGGAATCTCTAGTTTCAAGTGAAGTACACCAATAACTGACAGGCACATCACCTGGGAAATACTTGCAAAATTCTTAATATTTCTTTTCATGTAATTATATTCTGCCCTGAATATCAGGACCAGGGGTCCTTTGCCAGAAAGGGAAGGGGAGAAAGAAGAACAAAAGGATTTCCTGGTCTCCAGATTTCCAGTGGAAAATCTTCTTTTCCTCTTCTTCCACTCTCCAAGAGCCTCTCCCAGACAAACCTAGGGATGGTGATGGAGCCGTGCAAAGCAGGAAAAGAAGAATTGCTCCTTGATGGAGAAGGAGAAACTTTTAGCAGTTGAATCAGGCAACTGCAAAGTATTCAGACAACTTTTACTCTCCTCTGTGTCGCTTGTGGTAGCATGTGGAGATGAAACTCAGTGAAGTTGAGGGGCAGGTGGGTCCTGTAGATCATGTCCCCATTCTGTAAAGTTAACACCAACTCTATTTTTCATTTACAACCTAATCATCAGAAGAGTATGGTAGATGTCAGAGACCTGGGGCAATGATTTAAGGAGGCTGTGTCAAACTGCTTGGACCTAGATGGCCTTTCTAAGCTAACCTGGAGGATTTACTGCCAGCTAAACAACAAATGTAATTTCGGTCACAAACTCTTTTATGAAATGTCGTGGAATACCATAAACAACAGTATTCAGTCCAGCAAATTCCAAAAGCTGTAATCTACAGATTTCTCTTAACCTGCAGGGCAGCAGGGGAACCCAAACCCAACAACCCCCTCTTCCATACTTTGATATCAAGGGAAGAAGCAGATAGTAGGTCTTACAGGAGAAAATGGCAGTCCCTTGGAAGAACAAATATAAGCAGCTATCACCATTAATAACATAGATCTTTCATTTTGTCCTTTTCGTAGTGATGCTGGTTTAAATGTGTCCTTCTTTATAGTGATGCTGTTTAAATGTCTGCCCTACAGAGATGAGCATTACCACAGCATCTCCACCAGACAAGATCCAGTGGAAGGCATGGGGAGCGTGCTGCCCCAGCACCTCCATGCACACCCAGCCAGCAGCAGCCCGTGTGCCGTGGGGAGGACTTGCCGGATGCTATTGGTCCAGCTCCCGCGCTGACAACTTGTCATCGATTTTGTTAAAAAAAAAAAATAAAAAATGGCAACCAATGAAAATCAATCTTCTGATGCTCGGCTGCCTTAAATACCAGTAGAGCAAACAAACAGCCCTAAACAATACAGCAGAGCCCATATATCAATTACCCTAAATGCTCAAGCATTTTTACTTCACAGCCTGCAACATCCGACTGTGGTACCCGCACCCACTGCGCCGAGATGATAATGGTGCTGCATTGTTCCCGGGCGCCTGGCGGCCAGATAAGGGCTGCCTGTGCTTAGATGATAATGAAAGTGGGCAGACTTAACATTGTGATTGGAAAATTTCTTGGGTCTCAGAAAAAGGTTCTATTAAGCCCACTGACCCCAATTGAATATTAATTAGCTAATTAACAGATTTATTGTTCCACGCAATTTCTGGAGAGGCAATTTTTTTTCAAGTGCCATTATTTTTTTAAATTATTTTTTGCATTGTGTATAATTGAATCTTTGCAGCTGCCAGCATCTTCTGCATGATTTGGCAAAAAAAAGAAAGAAAAAGCACTTATAGCTTTCCCTTTTTTTTCAGACCCAAATGTTTCCAATCATTTTAGCGAGTGTTTGGGGGTGGGGAAGGAAGGGAGGGGAAAAGAGGCAGCTGATTTATGTTGCATTCTACAGATTTATTTATTCTTAAAAGCTTAACTTAAAAATGTCCACGCTTTTTTTTTTTTTTTTTCCTATCATGATTCACTGGTCTCTCTTTTAGCCTGAGGTTACTATACAGTGCGATATTACTCCTGGGAAAGACACTGAGGTCTTTGCCCTGTCTCTTTATACATCCTTTTAAGCATTGCGCATCTTTCCTCTCGTCTTACCTGTTTGCTCCTGCTCTTTTCTGCCACGCAACTACTTTCTGCCCAGCTGGGGAGGGCAGGGGACTTTGGGCAAGCAGGTCTCTGCCCTTCCTGCAGGAGGGTCCCTTGCATGGACCAACACGATTCACATTTTTTTTGCAAAGTACTTTTCTAAATACTGAGTTATTGGTGAAGAAGGGCGAGATGATATTTTACCATATGGATGATTTCTGACTGTTTCAAAGTAGTTTATTTGGCACAGACCACTCCAAGAGCTTCACACTTAAGTGAGCAAGGGCCCGTGGCAGTCTGTCACATGATGCTATTACTGGGACAGGGGGTTTGTTGCAAATTTTTTACAAATCATTTACTGCATCATATCTTTTCCTAAATAAGCAGGCTGTCTCTTAAATAAACTGTGGTATTTTTGCGAGTGCTGTCCAAATACACTAATGTAAGCACTCCAAAGTTCCAGAATTAAAAATCTAGATATTATAATGTTACAAGCTGCACTGGAAAATGCCAACAGAGATCATTATTATCCTGTTAAAAGTAGAAAAGACAGAAATAATCTTGTATTAGAGAACAGAAAACATACCATTTATATGGTGCAAGACAGCATGCAGATCTCTTAAGTCCATACACCTGGGTTTAGGGCTACTTCTTGTGTCCAAATCCAGGATTTGCATAATCTGCTGTAGCAAGTGTGACTAAAAACTGAGACCTGCACCTTCTAACAGTGTCTTCTTTTAGGGCATATATCTTCCTTCTCTGACCATTGTGTAAACGCACCAAGACATCTATATATTAAAAGTATGGTTAAAAATTACAAAAAGGGACCTGCAGATGCCTGTGAAAAACTCTTCTGCACCTACAGAAGTGCAACCATGTTTGTCTCGTCCCCCACAGACAGAAAAGACTACAAGAGGGACACGCTCGTACCTGCCACAGCTATTGATGGGTAGGTGGCCAGTGAATTCTCACAGATAATTCCTCCTTGGTTTCCTCCTTAAACTGAGGATTTTTCTGTTAGTTTTCTTTTTTTTTTTAAAAAAAAAAAAACAAACCAAAACAAACCTGCCAGTCTTCCATACTTCATTTGTAGCTTCTAAACAATTCATATTTCTACAGCTTGCGGTCGTGTTTGGAAACCCGTGAAATGGGTCCTCGATGACTAAGGACACTTTGTGGATCCACAGAAAGACTGTGCTGCCAAATGAAATGAGTCAAAATGCATTCATCAAGTATCTCTTTCAACCGTTAGAGGTTGCACTGGTGCAGATTATGGACTATACTGCACAGTAACATAAAAAAATCCCTAGTTTGTAACACCATTTCTGAGGGCGAGACAGACACTTTCACTCAACATCGAGAAGTTGTATGACCAAGAAGAAAACTAGCCACCAGGGGCAGCTCTGGACACTGGCTAAATTTAGATCCAACCAACAGTTTTACCAGTCATGGGGGGCAGAAGCGTTGGCATATGGATGCTTTTGTTCATCACAGAGATATAAATGAACTGAAATATTCAAATCTGGGCCCATGTTCACAGTGTTTTGCCTAGGACCTGCCTCAGGTTCCACACAATGTTCTTCATGAGATTGGCCTGGGTGAATCAAGACATTTTGTCATAAACTTCTTTTAATTAGATTTCTGTACCTTTTTTTACAGCTATACACTATCCTGTTGTTATAAACTTCTTTTAATTAGATTTCTGTACCTTTTTTTTACAGCTATACACTATCCTGAAATATGCTAGTCAGGGAGATAGTGTTTAAACCACATGATCATTTACTTAAAAATATTAGATGAAATACTACTGGGACTCCAAAAAACACCAAAAGATGTGATTTCTATTTAAGTATAAAACCACAAGGAACAGGGAAGGAGAAACACAAAGCTTGTGCTAGGATTATAGAGATATGTGAACTGTGTCAGTAAAGAGCCTGGACTAGTCTCATCAAAAGATTGGTGGATATTATTTCATATTGACTTTGACCTTCTACTCTAAAGTAATTACTAGGAACGATTTAAATAACTTTCTTTTTTTTCCAGAAAAAAAAAAAAGAAAGCATTTTCCATTGCTTAAAACTGGAAAACAAAATGTTTGATTGAGGTCATCTTGACATCCATTAGTGTGATAAATGAAGTGGAATTCAAGGCTGCTCCATTATCAAGGTTCATTTTCGTTGTTCAGATCTGGTTTCCCCCCTCTCTCTCCCTTCTTTTTTTTTTTTTTTAAAACAACATGGCCTCAGACTCAAGGCTGATTACAATAATTACATTTTCTACCCATAATAGTACAAATGATTCAAAGAGTTATTCAGAATGTTTCAATGTCAGCACTTAGATAAATGCTCCTTCTTTCCTTGGGATTGCATTTTTTATGCAGAAGGTTAGTTAGCAGCGGCAATAACGGTATAGCTGTCAGAAAGCCGTGAATTTACGTGCCCGGTAACTACATTCACAATTGTTTGGTACTCGGCGTGGCAACAGGACTGAATGGGATACCAGATAATTTATAACTGCTCCCCAATACAAGAAGAACAATTATATTGTGTGCAGTATAAAATGGCTATTATTTAGCTCAATTTTTAAAAATTATTTGAACAAAACGCCTATCCTTTGCAGGGCTATTTTCTTCTTGGGTCTAATTAGATACCCGAGGAATACAGGATATATAAATTTTAGCCAGCAAATATATTTATGGAATTTTAATTTGCTTCTTCTATACCTCTGCCATAAACCTTGTAAGCCTTCTTCAGGAGGTTTTTAATCTTAAGGGTAAAAAAAAAAAGTAGTAAAAAAAAAAGTGAAAGAAAGCAATACTCACACAAAAGGTGGCTGCCATTTTTCTGATGAGCAGCAAGGCTCTGGCTGTATGTCTCTCCTCTCGTACCATAAAATTACTGCTGCGTGTTTTATGAGAACAAATTTCTTTCTGCAGACTTGACAGATTGCGTCTCCCTGTAGGGAAGAGCGGGACCGGTGTTGGGCAGAGCTTCAGGGGGACCTCGAGCAGCCCAGGGGGCACTGGACCCTCCAGCCCTTGGGCTGAAGCCTCAGTTGCCGGCCCCAAGCCTCCCCTTTCAAAACAAGCAGGTGACATTGCTGTGGAGGAAACCTTTTCCTCATTTTCTTTCAAAGTATTTCAGGGATCGACAAAATATGAATTGGAGGAGAGTCAGGTTTCACCAGTTTCGGTATAATTTGCACCGAAACAGGAATTCAACTAGAGAAGGGAAAGACAGAGAGACGGACAGATGTCAGAAAGCTCAGACTTCTTAGTACCTGGACCCAGTATAAGACATTGTCAAAACTTAAATTCTGCTGATTTTGAAAGGAAATTAGCCATGCTATTACCAAGATGGGCTTTCAATCAAAGTCTAAAATTAGGCTTTCTTCTCTTGAATGAGACCTTAAAATATCTAACATATATTAATCTAATCCAGCTGTCTAAGGGTTGGTGTCTCCCATCACCATATAGCCAAGTTGCAAAACATTGCATTAACCCTTGCCTTGGGAAGGAGGCCTTTTATGGGATTGCATCTGCATTCGTCTAACGGAAGCAGATCCAGTCATGTCTCTCCAAATGGAAAAAAAAAATTATCTATAGGGAAGTGGGGAGGCAGCTGGCAGGGGAATGGCTGCAGCGGTGTCCTGCCAGAATTCCAGCAAGGCTGTGCCACAGCAGTTCCCACCTGCCCTTTCCTTCAGAGAGTCCAAGGGTACGGATGGAGGAGAGAGCTGGGATGAGAGGCTGTGCTGAGTGCAATTAATTTATATCTCCATTTAAATAAAACCCTCTCATAGTCATAGCTTGGGAGGAGACACAGCCACTTGGCAAACAAAATTGTATTAAGTGCACTCCACTAGAAATGTTTATACTTTGTCCCTGAGAAATGTTTATGCTGGAGTACAGTATTTAACTTATCAATTTGAAAATGAATGACGAGGAGAGGAGTACAGAGGTTTTCTTATTTCAGAAACATTTGTTAAATGCCTTTCATTTGCGACAGCTCCAAAGTCAGGGTAAGTTTTCTTCGTCTAGAGGAGCCTGCAGTGACCAGAGCAACGCTGACTGTGCTGGTGGGGACCCTCCAGCAAATGTATATCTCAAAAATGAATGAAGGTTTGGGAAAATTTCTTCATTTCTGATTAAACTCCTTTCTTCTCACCCTCTCCTGATGCTGACTTGGCCTCGGGAGCCTAAAATTACATTAGAGCAGCCAGACCAGGGCTTTGAAATGTATGAGATTGTACCTGTGAGCATGAATTTCCAAAAGACTCTTTTGATTAATATCTCCAGGTTAACCCCCAAATTCCTGAAGGTCAATGCACCCCCTCATGCCCTTTCCTCGCATTTCCAGTGCAGAGTGCAATCACACCCTCTCATCTGTCTGCAGGGGTGCAGGAACGATGTATGCCTGTGTCCATCATGTGCATTGCAGGTGCTTTTTCATGCCAAGGGTGGCTGGCCTTCTGCTCTAAATACTTTTTTTCATAGCAGAAGAATAAAAACCCACCTACATTTACTGTCTCAGTCTTTTACCCTGGCAGACTGCACAGGATGACTGTAAACTAACCCATAGGATCCTCTCTGGGATTCAGGGCTTCAGATGCTGCTGAATGGTCTATTTTGCAGCCAACAAGAAAGTAGATCCCCACTCTGATAACTCCACAAGCTACCCAGAGACTTTACATTCTGCTGAAGGACAATGCAGGGGTTTCCTGCACTGGGCAGCTCCAGGAGGCTGAAAAACAGCATTATCCTCTCTTCCCCACACAACAGCCCAGCTGGTGGCTACCAACAGGAGTGGCCTAAACCATGAGCAATCCCAGCCACTGCAAGACCAGATTCCTCTGCTGAAGGTGAACCTCAGCAGGTGATGTGCAGTAACAGTCTGATGCTCCTTCGTGTGCTAGTTGGTGCTACAGACCCCAACTTCAGACCTGAAAAGCTGCCATACGTGGACCCCAGCTGCACCTCTCCCCATGTTGGTGTGTGGGTGGTGCTGGGGCAGCCCCACAGCACTTCCCACAGCTGGGCTCCCAAAACGACCTATGGATGGCCATAACCACCAACAGCTGTACCAGTGCACCCCATCACACCCCAAAAAAGCCATGAAGGACCATGCTGCCAGTGCCCAGTTGCTTTTACTTAGTATAACGAGGATAGGGAAAAGATCCACTGGAGTGGGGGGGAAATAATTTTTTTTAAAAAGAAGGAATAGGAGCAGGAGGGGAAGGAGCATTTCTCACTCTAACCATCATCCATAACATCGTATTTGATCTTCACATGAGGCTCCCAGAGAGACAAAGAGAGATGGTGTAGGTATGAATCCAGGAATAACAATGTGCACTTAATAGTTCTCATCGTATGATGAAGTATGACACTGACATTTTACCAATGTATCTTCAAAGGGTGTTAATGAGAGAAAACCTGCCTGAAGCCATCAGCCCAGAACACGCCAAACAAGAGAAATGATTGTGTCCGGGAGGAGAAGGGACCCAAAGGAGGGAAAGAAGAGGCGCAGAACAAAACCCCTTGCGCAACTGCACGATGTTTCAGTGCCCAATGACAGAGCAAAGGAGGGGCAACCTGCTGCCGGAGGGAAGGAAACGGGAGGCATTAAACAGCTCATGGAGGAGGAGGAGGAGGAGGAAGAGAAGAGCTGCACCTACTCCTGGCAGCCTCAGCATTGGGCATAGCATCGTGGAGACTCTTCATTGTGTCCCTAATGTAAACATCCCTGATATTTTTTCTCTCCTCAAATGTTTTGCTTTAGAATATACATGACCTAGGTGCATGAATCAGCTCAGGAGCAGCAACATTGTGATTAAAATAATAATAATTTAAAAAGAAAAATGCACGCAGAGTGCAAGAAGCGTGCCCAACCTCAGAGAACCCCATAAAACTCTGCAACTCTTGGGTACAAGCAATAAATGAGGTTTAAAAGCTTGTCACCCTCTCTAGCATGTGTCAAGAGAAAAGGTGGTATAAGATTGAAGGAGAATAATTTGCAAAAGAGGGGTGTAATTTATCAAACTCTGGGAAACTCATCACTTCGCGTTGGACAGGAACTTGCAGCAAAAATAGCCAGTGGTGATGTGCACGTTTTAAAAGAGGCAGCTACTCAAGCAGTGCCCTGTACTACGCAAAAACAGATAATAATTTTAATTTTAAAATAATTTTGCTTTCCCCATCATTCATTTGGTCTCATCCCACTAAATGAACTAGACAAACAAAAAAGAAAAGTTCTTTGCGAAAAGCAGCACACTTTAGCCCACTATTTACATACAGAATCATATAGATTCAGGTAGTCGTAATACCAGCAGCTTCAGCCTTCAGTCTTATTCTCCACCTGTAGTTTCTATCACATCAAATTGCAATGCTGCAAACACCAAGTAACTAGGCAGAGGGTGGGACAGCAAGCCAAGCTCCTGCAGAGATGTGAGTTTTTCATTAGTTAGCACTAACCTGAAGGGAAAAGCCACCTCCTTCATTGAGAACAGAGGGATTTTTAAAAAAGTAGTTTTTTTAAGAGTTTCATCAGATTTGAGATGTCTCAGTTGAAGTACTTCAGAGACATTAAATAATTAGTTTGTTATTTCACAATGAAAACAGGATGGAAAAAAGGATTCCTTTAGTAAAATGTGGGAAACTGCTGTTTTGATATCAGACAAATAGGCAGCAGTGATGCCAGACTGCATTAACCCTGTCTGAGCTGCCCCAATTCATAAAGGCA
The DNA here is from genome assembly GCA_003697955.1 of Calidris pygmaea. NCBI lineage: Eukaryota > Metazoa > Chordata > Aves > Charadriiformes > Scolopacidae > Calidris > Calidris pygmaea. The sequence goes on from QJSC01006438.1 coordinate 5,247,094, forward strand.
TAAGCCGGCCTGTCCTTAAGAAGTTTATAGCCGAGCAATAAATGCATGAGCTCTCATTTGTGGGAGAAATGTCCTGGCAGCTGCACACCCACATCACCCTGCTGAGGCCAAGAGAGTTGCTGCCTTTGGGAGATCTTTGTCCAAAGGTTGCATTTTTTTCCTGATTTATTTTAGGAAAATTATACATCATTGTTAAGAGTAACATTCCTCACCAATGCTTAAAAGCACATTCGTTGGCCTTGAACTACAGGAAAAGTTGTCTCCTGCTAATGGCATGTGGTCCTGGGGATGAGACCTCATGATCATGGCAAAGCTCAAAAGATCATGCGCCTCCTCTGGCAATTATTTCTGACTCTGACACACGGTGAACTATGGACTGGGCATAAAAAGCTCTTTTCAATGTATCGGGGGGGTTGACTGGCCACCCTCAGAGTTTTCCAGAGCAGCAAATTCCTCGTGTACCTTTGGGATCATCCTGGGGAGATACCTCTTTCTAGCCGTGGCTGCTTGCAATGTGATCCAACCCAGCCTAGTCATTTATTTCAGGCTTTCTCCATCACAAAAGCAAGACGGCGGGTGCCCAAAGCAGGTGGCGTGCCACCAAGGCCAGGTGTGTGGGGCTTGCCCCAGCTAGTTCCCAGCAACTTGGAAACTGGTCTTGCATCAGCAACCACAGGGCTGAACAAAACCACCGCCTCCCACGCAAAAAGCCCCAAACCCCACAGACAGACCATCCTCCACAGGACCAGAACAGTTGTGGATTCCCCATCCCTGGAAGTCCTCAAGGCCAGGCTGGATGGGGCTTTGAGAAACCTGGTCTAGTGGGAGGTGTCCCTGCCCATGGCAGGGGGTTGGAACTAAATGATCTTTAAGGTCCCTTCCAACTCTGACCGTTCTACGATTCTGTGATCTCTCAGATGCGTAGGGGCAAGATGCGTGACTCGGCAGCTAGCACAGCTTCGTGCCCGTGGTGTCCCCAGGTACCACCATCACTGCTGTTCTCCCGTGCTGGCAGCTCGGCCACAGAAGAGAGGCATGGTCAAGACCAGCATGGAGCGCTGCCTGGCCTGCCCCTGAACAGAGTAGACTCGTCCTTTACAAACACTGCCTGCTCCCAAGCTGGGAAACCACAGGGTCTCTCCCGTTACCCAGAGCCAAGATTTATACGGCCGGGGGCTGGGGAGTGCTAGCACACAGTCTCGAGCAACTGGATACCCTTGGATTTATACTCCATTTGGGATGATAATGAGGTGGTTAATACAGAAATACAAGACAGTCATAAACCACTGACTTTTATAGATCTCGGTGTGAGTCTGAATCCTCGTTTGGCGACCAGGAGATGGGTGATATACAGCAGCCCGTCCCGCTCCTCTCACAGCTCCCTGGGAGAGCGGCAGCACAAGGGACCCTGTGAGTGCTGAGGCTGATAAATCCCACCCAGCTACAAGGGGACAGTGTCCACAAGACAGGATTTTTTTTAACGGAATATGGATCAACTAATCTCAATTAAAAGCATGAGGTTTTTACAGAGACCCCTTTTCCTTCACGCAAGTTGTGCTCATTTTTAAACCCCTGGAAATGCACAATGGTAGCTAAAGGCAGATTTTGCTGCTAGCTTTAATAAAAGGACTAGAAGCAACTTGTTTTCAGGTGACCGAGGAGTGTTAACTACCACCAAATGATCTACTTTCAGGTCACTTAAAGTCATCTAAACTTGCATTAATGTGCTTATAACTTTGAAAAACCATAAAACCATGGAATAAAGTGTTGCAGATGCCTAAGAGTTCATATGAGTTAAATAAATAAATAAATTTTAAAAAAGCGTGACTGGGCAAATCCATGGCAGAAAAGGTCCCTCGAGGGCTACAGTCCAACTCTCCCTTACAGCTGCCCCCAAAGCACAGACTGGTGGAGGCTGGAGGAACGGCGCAGGTGGCTGCACGGCCCTGGGTCCCCGTCTGGCATTGCTGCAGGGTTGCTCCTGCCACCGCAGACCCACCGCACCACTCAAGTCCCACTGACCTGGTTTGGGTGAGCCACGGCTCTGTCGTGGGCCAGGAGAGCCGAGAGACTTTATATAAATAACTTCCAAAGTGAAATAGTGGCGTTAGGGTACCCAGCTCTAACAGAAAGCCTGACTGCTGAGAGCAGACACTCTCGGCAGCTCCCAGCAGCAGAGGAGCCTGTGAGCTGTTGCCAGCTGGGCTTCCCCAGCAGCAAGGCAATAAAATCACAAGCAGCTTCCAAAAGTCTTCCTCTTTCTGTGTGTGTGTATTTTTCCGTGAGAGAGACTTAGGAGCTGAAGTGATATTTCATTAAGGTACCAGAGCTAATCCTTCCCATCCCTATTCTTCTCGGCGGCGGTGGGGGCAGCAGGGCTGGGCGGCAGGGCTCCTGCTGCCTCCAGACCCCAAACCTGCCCGCTCCTCCGGGAGCCGAATATATGAGGATTTACATGATGGAAGAAAAAAGATAAAGTGTTGGAGGAAATGGTCCAGAAATGCTGAAATAGAAATGAAGGACTGAAATAATCTACCCATACTTTATGCAGTGGCATAGATATAAAAAATACCGCTGCTTTTTTTTAATTATTTATTTATTTACTGAGAATCCTTTTTCTTCCCAAGAAAATTGTTTATGCAGAATCTCCTGAGAAGCTTCATTTTTTATTTATATATCCATATATATGAGTGGTGGTAATTTGAAGTCGTCCAAACAATCACCTGTAAATTACAGTCTTTCTAAGCAGCAATATATATCCACAAATCAGTCCCAGGACACTGAAGCTATATGTGAAAACGTCTATTTATGTCACTCCAGGCAGAGAAAAAAATTTGCCTGGTTTTATATAAAAAGAAAATTTCTTATTAACATGTATAGTTAATTGGATAATAAAAAAGAAGAGCCCTTTAAAAGACCTGGGATGACTAGAAAGTGAATCTACTGAACTCCTGAGCGGCATGATTTGGCAGGGCAGCGATACCCGTGCCGCTCTCTGCTCTGCGGGTACAGATGTTATCTGCTGCACAGCACGGAGCACAACCCCTGGGCATGGCCCTTGTGCTGCACACACACACTGGGGGAGCTGCTGAGTGTTGGGCGACAGCAGAGAAGTCACCAGGAGGGACTCAGCAAAAAAGCCCTGCAAAACCCAGGGCAGAGGGGACGTGAAGGGAGGCAGGCTCGGAGCAGGATGCTGAGGGGACAAGACTGCGGCCGGCATGGAGCCCAGGAGGCCACTCCTGTGTCAGCCCATCACCAACCATGGGAAAGATGTACTGGTTTGGGCTATCACCACTGGTTTGCTAGGTGGTGATAAAATCTGAGCCTATTTTACTTGCCTAGTGTAGTCAGCCATCATCGTATACACAGTAGGCGTTACCTATCACACCTTCATGCTGAATAGTTATCTGCCCAAGTTACTTCCTTGGAACCCTGACTTGGGATGAGGTGGACAGCAATGGGCAGAGCTAACTTTGCCACATGAGCACCGCCAGTGATCCCTACGGAAGGAAAGACGACAACAGTTCAGAGCATGGTGTTTTTGTACCTGCAGCTTTCTCATAGCCACTATCTTACCCCTATCTCCTGCTGTAAATACTACAGTTTGGGGGTGTGAGGGAGGCAGGTTTCAGGAGGGCTGCTAAATCATGTTACCAGCAATAAGGGAGGTGAGTTTCCAGGACCTTGAGCCTCATCACTTACAACAGCAGAGTCCAAATCACGCACGTGCATTTTTTCAAATATGCTTTGCCTCGGATTTTTGTAAGAAGCCACTCAAGAAGCCAGCAAATTATATTAACCAAAAGTGCTATTCAACAAGTGGGCATTTGGGTGGCAGCAGAACTTTACAGAGGACAAAACATACGATGGCTGCAGCTTTTCCTCCCATAAATTACATTCTTGGCTTCCCTCTCCTCCTCCTGCCCGGCTGAGCGCTGCTGAAGATACAAAAGATAGCTACCAGTTGTATTGGATCGAACATATCAAATTAAAAATTACTGGGCAAATGTGTCCAGGGCATTTTCTCAAAACACTCAGAACAATGAGTTTAGACATGAGCTTGCAGCAGCCTGGCTTAGATGGCTTTTGTCGTCATCTTCCAACAATAACCAAGGTTTGCCTACACAGTCTTTTGTGCCCTAACAAAAGGACACAAAATATTAAGCCTGTCCACACAAGTCCGTGCACTTTTTGCATTTTTGGGGAAATGGAAGGTTTTTTTACCATGGCCAGGCCAAGGGGCAGTGCCAGGGTACTCTGACGAGGTACCAGAGCGAACAACTGGTGTGAGCCATCGCAGCTCACCAGGGGAGCCTGAGCACGGCCGGCACGCTCTCACCCATCCCAAACCAAAAGGAGAAAAAGCAAAATCCATTACTTCTGGATGCCAACTGACTCAGGAAAAGCATAGCCCCTTCGCAGACATTCAGAAATAGGAGCTGTGTTTGTTGAAGAAATTATTCACTGTGAATTGTTTGCTGCACTAATAAGCTGCTTTCCCTCCATGCCTCGCACTCACCTCTCCTCCCACGTACATGGGTATCAATCAGACCTCGCTCTGTAGATAATACCAGAATCACCCCAAATTTGCAGCAATGCTGGGCTGAGGAGGCATCACCGGGACACGGGGACTGAGGGGAAAAGCCCCTGGACCTTAAGGCAAGCGAGGAGCCTCTGCTGCAGCCCCGGGCTTGGTGGCAGGGGGCTGTCACGCCGCAGGGATGCTCTCCTGGAACAAAGCCAGAGCCACCTGGTGCTGCGGTCTGTCTGTGGTGGTTTAATAGTGGGAAAGCAAAAGGAGCATATGCCGGGGGGTGGGGGGGGTGGAGGGGACAGGGGAGCAGGATGCTGGTGCTCAGAGCAGGTGGTGGTGGTGCCCAGAAATAACCATAAAGCTCACTTTACAGCTGGTGCGCTTCTTCCTATGGATTTCCCAAGCTACGCGTTCTGCTCATGAATCATTCCCTGTGGTACCCCCGCCACCAGGACCGGGCTGCAGGGTCACCCCACTGTCCCAGGAGCCCGCCCTCCGCTGCCAGCCAGTGCAGAGATGGGTCACACACTCTGGATGCTATCTCCCCAAAACTGCCCAGTGAATGTCTGCTTAAGTTTTGGGCTTGATTCTGCATTCCCTCTCCCACACTGCTGGCCAAATCAGCACCGGGCCAACGTGTTCCAACCTTGGGGAAATTATGCCCAAAAAGGGGCTCTTCCTGTTGTACATACTGCAGGGGACAGCAAATGCCATGAGGGTTAAAAAGCTTCAGTAATTCAAAGGTCTTTGATCTTGCAATAATCCCTTTACACAGTGCAACTTAGAATAACTTTGATTACAGGATATCTTGTTAACTGATGCTTAAAAGAGGGTTTTTTTTGTAGTTTTTGCTTTTTTAAGAGAGTTTTAACGCTCATGCTGTCCCCACACCCGCCTGAGCGCTGTGAGACAGCCGGGCATCGCAGCAGCCTGGCAAGTGCCAAGCTCCTGGCCATTAATTGCCCAGCGGCTCAATGTCCTCCAGCTCCTTCCCCCCTTCCAGCTCCAGACATTGATGAATTTTAAGCTAAAAGGCCAGCCGAATTTATTGTCTTCCATTAGTCTAATACAATGCAATTTATTTTTAAACAGCTTCTCTCATGCAAAAGCATCCCAAAATGATTCACAGTAGAAGACAGATTCTGCATGCAAATCTGGGCAGTTTATACCCTCCTGTGTGATGCAGCGTGGATAGTCCCGCTGGCTGGACCGCACCCAGACAAATTTAATTATCCACAAAATGGCATCATTGTGCTTTGTCCCAGAGAACATGCAATCAAAACAAGGTAAATATGAGCAGCAACAGATATAGGCAGAGCCAGAGAAGAGACCAACATGGATTTAAACACAAAATGAAGGTTGAACAAATCGCACCATGACTAAAGATACTCAAGAACTTGGAAAGAGGGAGAAAAGCAAGGAGAAAGCAAGGCAGGGGTTGGAAACCAGCAGCTCAGAAAGAGAAGCTCCTATGGAGGAGCAGGGAGCAGACCCAGGACTCAGAGGTTGAGAGCAACACAGGGAGCTGATGGGAGATGAGCCAGTTTGCATCAGGTCACCACCAGATCTACCCTGGTACATTTCCACAAACAAACAACAAGCACTACCAAAAACTAACCAGCCAAACCTCTCCCCTGCATTTCCACAAACAAATAACAAGCACTACTGAAAACTTACCAACCAAATCTCTCCCCCACCTTGAGGTCAGGACAGGCTTCTTTAAACGATGGGAACACACCCAGAAGCTGTAGCCTGGAGCATCTCCCTGCAAACAACCTGCAGCTGTGCCAACACAGCCCCTTGGGACAATTAAAGAGACAGGATAAGGACCTGTGGGAAGCAGCAAGTCAGAAACTTGCCTTTCCCCTCATCAGCAAGGAAAGCTTCCCTTTGATTTTCCCTGGACTGCCTGCTTCTCGACAAATAAATGAATAAATACAATTCAAGGATCATCAGGATGAGCTGTGCTGCTGCTGATTCTCATTTTTATAAAAGCTCTTCAACAAGTCCCACCAGGGACCAGGAGCGTGTGGGCTGATCACACCAATAGAGCTGGTCACCTGCTGGAAGTGAAAACGGAAGCGATGGTCGGGTGGTGGCTTATGGCGAGTCACACGGCAGAGTGCTCCCTGTGGGCCAGGAGGTGACCATCCCCACAGCATCTCGCCTTTCTGCCGTGGCCACACGGTCCCCAAGCATACCCCCAGCAATTGTCGAGCACATACCCACCTGCACTGGGGAGGCTCTATGCCCTCAACGGTGTTCCGGTGAGGCTCCCAGAGGGGTAGTCAGGATTTTGATCAAGCTCAGGATAGGTACTTAGTAGTTTTTCAGCTTTTCATACTTCACAATTTTATTCAGCGGTGTAATAATCATGGTGCTTCAGCTGTTTCTAAAAAGGACAGTGACTCTGCAAGAAGAGTACTTAATAGAAAGCTCATTCTTTATTTAAAAGCCAGAATAAAGTTCTTTGGGGAGAAATTAAATCATGGAAGTAAGGAGCCTCGAAAGGATAAAAGTGTGGGGTTAAGCAGTCTGTGGCTCAGAGGTCGGCTTTCCCGGTTCCTGGCTAGACCTGCCAGAGCAGGGCCTCCAAAAAGCAAGGGCGGCAGCGCAGGGAAGTGGCATCGCCCACCGGTGGCGTAAAACCAGTGGTAAGAGCAAGAGAAATCATCATTTGTGCATGAGGACATGCTGTAGTAACAATGCAGCAATAGGGGAGCCTGTACGGCCCCCCAGGTCACGGTAAAGTGGCCTTCCCTGCCACCAGCCCCAGCCAAACGGGGACCGACCCCTTCGCCTCCCCAACACACTGGTGCCACCGTCTCTGTGCCACAGGCCCTCGTGAAACCAGGGCTGTCTTTAACCCTGGCTGTAGGTTTGGGGGCACTACTTGGCACACACTCACGGATTTCATATGTTTTATCTGGGAAACAACTCCCTAGGCGTTATTTCAAGTCAGACGCCCCAAAAATCAAAGCATCCTACATGATTAATCACTTCCCACATGATTAATCGCGTAAAAGCTGTCTTGAATGCCTTGATTCTTTTTTTTTTTTTCCCCATAAAGAAACAGACAGCTTGTGCCATGTGAGAAATAAATTTTTCTTTCTGATTTTCTCCTTCCTTGTCTGTAGAACATTTATAAAGTGGAAAAGCCAGCGGCAAAGTATGTCGGAATTGTCTTTTAAGGGGTTAACATTTGTAAGATGAATGCTGCAAGAACTTTTTTTTTAATTAAAAAATATATTTCTGGAGCAAAAACACAAGCAATAAAGAGTGTTTGCCTGTTGGGAGGCTTGTTTTGTAATGCCGTATGAATAACCAGCTGACAATCCGGTTTTTTGTTTTCTCTTCGTATGGGCAATGGCCATGAGCCAGCCAACTTTATTGTCCTTGAAATGTCATGATTTTGAGTATGCACAGAATTCTTAACTGCCCAAATTACTGCATAACATCCCTTTTTATTATATGGCAACAATGTGATCCTGGGCTCAAAGACTTACTAGTTAAGAAGATTATGTGTTTTCCTTTTTCTGTTTTGTTAAAGTGCCAAGTCTTGCATTTTTGGCATCTTCTAAAGAATAAAATGTCTTCTGAAATATTCTCTCCAAGCACAGAAGTTACCTCAGAGGAGCTCGGCAATGCAAGGCTTTTCAGTACTTTCTCGTTTGCTCAGAAGTTCAGACGCATTTCTTTTCCTCAAAAGCTTCCAATTTTTGCCTCTTTGTGTGTATTGACAGCAAAAAAAATTGTCCTTCATAAGTTTGTGTTGCTTTGCTTTACTGATAATTTATTTCTCCCTCTTCCTTTTTTTTTTTTTTTCCTCCTTCCCAAGTGTTGAACGTTTGCACTAGTGAGCATGGTCCCACCTCACCCTGCCTGCATCCCTGCCTGCATCCCTGCACACACTGTCGCAGCAGCCCCCTCCTGCAAACTGCCCGCTGCCCCATAGCCTCTGCTGGGGTCCACTCACCCCCAGTCTGCCCCACCGGTGTCCCCACGGCACAGCCACTTTGGTTACACAGGAGCGCGCCAGGAGAACCAGCACAGTTTGGGCCAAATTTCGCCCCAGCACGAGTGCGAAACCTACCGTCGGTGGGAGATGTTCCCGTTGACAACGGGATGGTGCTGGCTCCTGCAGACCGGGTCACCAACAGGTGGGGACACGGTGCAGCCGGAGAGTGTGGGGGATCCATCACCCCAGCCCCGGGCTTCAGCGCGGCAAGAAACACTGAGTTTCAGAGCTGCCTTGTCCGCTCATCTTCTCCGGCAGCTTGTGCTTCCCCGGAAGGCAGCCTTTTAAATATGTTTTCACCAGCTGACATTTAAATATGAATAAACAACTATTATGCAGGCACTAAATATTCATGTTTTACAACATTGCTATTACACTGAGGAATTATTTATGAGGCTGCCGCTCCCCACCAGGGTGAGGGGACACATCGCGGCGTGGCCGGCAGCAGCCCCCAGCCCTGCCAGTGCGGCCACGGCTGAGCAGTAATGTTCATCTTTCTTTCTTGCCAGAGGCTGGGGTTTCCCGGAGCCTCGTCTGGAGCACAGAGGCAAGATGTCCTGCTCTGGAGGATGTTGTGTTCTGAACCTTTGTGTTCCCATCTGGGCTTTTGGGACACCTCTCCCCATCCATGGCTGGCAGAAGATAGGGCATCGCCTCAGCCCCCCAGGGTCTTCTCCTACTGCACCGTGTGTGCTACCCAGGCAAGATGCTTCACTGCATCTCTGAGCTGTGTTTGGCAAGAAATTAAGAAATAATAATTAACAAAAAATAAATTATGACAAAGATATGCTGTTTCAAACTGCAAACAGAAGTCGCTCCGTCTGAACCTGAGTGTTCAACTTTGAAGGGGTTGCTTAGGTTAAATAATAGACTTACTGAAAAGCCATTCTTAAACACGGCTGGTAACAGTGGCGTGGTCTCTGCCGTCTGGTGTGATTTGTACGTGTGCCTAAACGCACTGCGGGGCTGCAGCTCAGCCGTGCACCTCTCCTCAGCCCCACAGCCCCCCCGGCACAGGGTCCTCCCCTTTCTGCAGCCGCGGCTGGAGGATAGGGACAGGGACAACTCAGACATTGATTGGGCCACCCATTGCCCTTGAGTCACCGACTGGGGGCCTTGCCTGGAGGAGTCACAGTTGTGATGGGGCCTGAAGCCGGGGGGAGAAGAGTGATCCATCAGCTGTCGGGGAGAATGCTGTCCTTGGATGGGGCAGCACATTTCTGAGCACCACTGACCGCCCTGTTGCCACCAACGGGCTATGTGTCACTCCACTGGGATAGGCACGGGTGGCAAAGTGCATAGGGAAGCATTTTAAGGGTGAAAAAAGCCAGGTGAGCTGGGCAGGGAAAAGCAGACCGGAGGGAACCGGTGCTTTCCCTGCCGCAGTGCTCCTGCCACATGCAGGCACCGGCTGCTGGGATGTGCGTGGGGCCGCAGGACCAGCCCCAGAGTGAAACACTGGGTTTGAACAGCATTTCATTAATTCATTAATTAATGAATTAATGTTTGAACATTTATTTCATTAAATAAAACCACAATTTTCTATGGTTTCTAACAGGGATGTCAAGACCTTTAAGTAAATACCCGATTCTATTTAATAATAATAAAGCTATTCCCGAGCTCATTTTCTTAGTAAAATTGCCCATAAAACCTTAGGTTGCATTAGCAGCGTCTCTTTCCAGCAGTGTTACCGGAGAGGGCTAACCTGAGCAGCAAGTCCCCTCTGCCTGCCCACAGTGCCTGTTGTCCCAGCGCTGCCCTGGCCAGCTGGCATGGGGACAACCAATTAGCCCCGTTAGTCCTGCCTGGGCCCAGCTGGGCCATAGGAAGAGGTGTGAGCTGCGTGCATTTTGCAGCACCGAGAAACAAAAGGGGCAACCCAGCAACTTCTTGCCCTTCTCAAAATAAATTTATTTTCCTTACCAAAATATTCCCGGCGGCTCGGGCTGCCAGGGGCAAAAGGCAGAATTTCCAAGGGGCTCTCAGTCAATGTCTCCAGGGCCGGAGGGATGCTCAGGGCAGTCCTAGGCAGCAGGGCTCCCACCCAGACACCAGTGGAAAAAGGCCGGGGGCTTTGGCTCTCAGCTGCTCACACGGGCAAACGCCCCGGGGAGAGCAGATTTTCAGGCTGAGGTGGAGGGCTGGTTGGCCATCAGGAGGCCTAATGGACAAGCAACACAGCAGCAACTTAATTCATCCCACCTGCAGCCTGCCCTGCTGCCCAAAGCCTTGGCCAGGGAGGTGTTGCTGGGACAGCTGTGGGAGCCCACACCAACATCAAAAGCTGTGGGTCTGTGGTCAGTGCAACATATTTATATTCATAGTATTTATATTTACATTTATACTAACATTTACACTACTTCTGAGGTGTTTCAGAGTGCTTTTGTGGCCAAATTGATCTCTGTTTCAGGCAGTTGCCCTCCAATTGCTCACAGTAATGCACCAATATTTGGTACTTTTGTCTGCAGCTGATCCCCTGCTTTGATGCACCTCTCTGGCTCCTCCTGCTTCTCCAGGATCAAACCTTGCTCCCAGCGGCTCCATCTCTTCCTCCTCTTGCTCCAGCCCTGCTTTCTCTCAGGCCTTCACTAAAAACCTTCTTCAGCATCACAACACAAAGCAGCTGCCCCACCAGGCATCTCAGCCTGGCCGGAGACATCCTTGGCATCCTTCAGCATTTTGCTATTAAAAGCAGAGTGAGACGGACAGACAGACGGAGTAATTTGGTTCCCGTAAGCTGAGATACCTAAATAGAGCTCTGCAAACTGAGGCTCCCCACAAAGCTGGTGCCTCTGGCCGGGGCTCAGCCCTGCCTTGGGGGCTGCTGCAGGGGATCTCTCACCCTGGGGGGCTGGTTCTCGCTGACTACAGAGAGCACGGGGGTGCGCGTCCCACCTTCCCCTCCCTGGGTCAATTCAAACACAGCTCGACCGGACAGACGAGCGCCAGCAGAGGAGAAGCTGGAACAGCCTGGGGAGTTGGTGCACAAGGGAACAAGGGAAGCAAGGGAACAACCCCGCAACCAGATGGCCCCCCCTACCAAAATGTTTGCAACCTTCCCCTCTGCTGAAAAGGCCATTTTTGTGAGAGAGGTTGATGTTGGGGACATGGGGATGTGGGGTGGTGACATCACCCCACCACTGTCCCTTCTCTTTTGGAAATAATATTACAAACTCAGTGCAGGCAACTCTGCTACTTTCTGGCCAATGCAGCGAAAGGGAGCAATTGCTGGGGCATGTGGCAAACCAGTGCCCCATCAAGAGGGACAGGGTTTAGAAATGCAGCACGTAGCAAGCTAATCAAGCATTAGGCCAAAACTAACACAAAGGCCAAATTAGAGAAAGCCCCATCTCCATCTCCAGCAACATCACATCCCGTAGCCATTTGGGGACCAACCTTTGGCACCAGTGTCACCTACTGCCACTGTGGAGCATCCCCAGCCCAGTCCCACCACCACTCCCAGCCTTGCAGGCAGCACGGCTCCACATGGTTGCAGGAGAAAAGCCTTCCCGTCTGAGAGCTGCCAAGGGCCGGAGCTGGGTCCTTCAGGGAATCAGCTTTTGAGCAATTGCTTGAGGGATTTACTTACTGTTTTCCACCACCCCAGCAATTTGGAAGTGAGGCACGGGGCCCCACCACGATGGCGGAGAAACCTCAGCGAATCCAGGCGTGGAAGAACCCCCTAAAAGCCCAAGGAACCTGTTGGTGTTGCAAATGTCTGCCGCTGTGCCCATATGTCTGCGGATTTCCATATTAAAGACATTTACTGTATACGTTTGCCACCAGGGAAAACTGCTGTCTACGACTCAGCTATATTACTGGAAGAGCAGCAGTGGTATTTGTGCTATTCTGGATATTGCATTTCCAGGACCTGCTCTATGGCTTTCGAGATCCTCCTTCCAACTCCCCACATTCCCCCCCAGCCAATTAGTGGAAATGGCTGGTTGGGGTGATGGCCCCCTCCTCCTCCACGTGGCAGCGCCACGCCGAGAGACTCGCGCAAAACTGCAAGCAATCCCTTCTTGGCACTGGGAAGCATCGTTCGCAAGCCAGTGACGGAGGGATGAAATGCAAATATAGCATTTCCTGTAAAGTAAATTAAGCTAACAACGAGGTAACAAACTGCTGTTAATATTAGATTAACTTGTTTGGCAAGATATGAAGCCGGGCGAGCTGGATTGTCGATAGCGCTGTGCTCAATAGTGCTAAGGCTGCTCAGGGAAGTATAACATCCCCCTGAAAGACAGAGGCACGCACCAAAAAAAAAAAAATAAAAAAATTAAGAACTGGAGGAAGAGCCAGAATCTGTGCAGCAATTACACCAGCATTAAAGATGAATGTAGAAGAAGCTTGAGATTTTGATTGCCTTTAAATACTGGCTTGTTTTTAATCTCAAAATCAGTCTGTGCTGTGATCAGCCATTAGCCCCCACTACAAGAAAAAAAAAAAAGAGAGGAAAACATCTAGACTTTAACATTTGTAGTATGAAAGTAAAACACCACTTTGATCTAAGATAAGGAGGCAAATGGCAGATAATTCAGAAGTTCAATGCAGTTGCGTGCGGTTGGCAGCTGGCAGCGGCTGGGCCAAGTTTGGGAGAGATGGAGACTTGGGCAGAGGGGTCACCAGCAGCCGCGTCCTCAAGGCGGGGACTGAGGCACAAGCTTAAATGTCATACTGTATGCCCATGGTCACTAAACTGATTAAGCAGTGGTTATCTTTAGCAGTAAAAAGGCTATCTGCTAATACTAAATGATTAGAGTCTAAAATGCCATTTACTCTGCTCTGATTCCTTGAATGAATATTTATGCCAAGTGATGACTATAACACCATCAAAAGGTTTCTGTGCTCTGCTCCATAGAGTGGAAGTGATTATTCAACAGCAGGTCTACACTCCAGCACTTGTTTCTATTAAGCAAATTTGCAGCATTCAGACAAAAATTCATGATTGCATTGTCCTCCTGGGATTTTTATTTTTAAAGGAATCCCACCTCCAGTGCTCTTTGGGGCATGGGCTGTGGCAGGTGGACCTGTGTGCAGACACAGAAAAGGAGGATACAGGTGCTGCACAAACTGTCCCTGTTATTTTATTTTTTTTTTTAAATATAAGAGAACTGGATATTTTCTGCAGCCCATTCACAGCAAGAAGCCATGTCCTGTCTCAGGCTTTCCTTCCACCCACCCAGTCACCAGCTGGGGCTTCTGCATGAAATGGCATCCAGAAATTCCTTATTAGGCATAAGGAATCAGATCTACAGCCATGGTGTCAAACCAAGAGGGCGAATCACCAAAAATGAAGCCCCTGCACCCCGGTGGGGGAGCACTGCCTGCATTTCACAGCGCGACCTGCAAGGAGGCAACAAGATGCCCAAAGTGCCACCACACGAGTCACAGCCCAAGGTATCTTGGCAGACATGCCCCTCAGACATGGGGGTTCAATCTCTCATAATAAACCACCTTGATGTTTGCCCCTCCCCGGGAGGAGAGACCCATATTGTTCTGGTAACATCCCTGCTCCCACGTTTCTAACCGTTGTTTCTTTCATCCTTGGCTCCAGGATTCCTCTGCACCTCATCGCCGTGCTGCCAGTACCCTATAGATGGCAGCCACTGAGACTAGACCTTACAGTAACTGTTTCACCTTACGGGTTATTTTGGCCCATTTACCAGCCCATGACCCCTTTTTTTCTCCAAGTTCCTGGTCTGCCTTCTGCTGGGTTTGCTGACTCAGCCTGTTGCATCACCACATATCAAAAAAGCCTGCACCAAACCACCCCTGTCCCCAGATGTATCCCAACGTGCCCAGCTCAGCTGTGCCTCCCCTGCAGAGCCAGCGCGGCTCACACTCACACTCACACACACACTCAGCGAGGCATGGCTCGCACCAACCAAGTGCCAGTTTTATTCACCCAACATACAGTGGAATCTCCCACAGGAGTGACCCCCTCCTCCATCACCCTCCTACCACTGGGGTGACATTTCTGCAGCTTTCCCAGCGATGTATGAGAGATGTGGCAGCCGTGGAGCCATTAGCCATCACAAGCCAAGCAGCTCTGAAAAGTTCCACTTTCTTCCTCCCTTTCTTCTGAAGCAAGGAGACCACCTAAGCCAAGAAAAAAATGCTTTCTAGAAGATTTAAGTACCATTCACTGAAGGATTTTTTTTTGGCCAAAACTGGTGACAAAACTCTCCTTAAGAGTCTGAACTAAATGCAAATACCCACCCCCCCAGCTTGTTTGGTGAGGGGTTTGATTTTGGTTTGGTTTTACTGCCCCCATCCTCACCATGGGACAACAGCCATGCACTGCCATTGTGTGTTGAGTTACAGCAAACCCCATGGGCAGGCGCAGGCAGTGGCACAGGCAGTGGCAGGCTGGCAGCCCATTGCAAAGCAAGGAATCAAAATGTTTGGGCAATAATCTGCTCCTTCAGTAGCCCCAGTGTGGCCGCCTGCAACGCCCTCTACAAGAACATCAACTCTACAGTTTCTCAATAGACACCCCCCGCCCAGCCCCAAAAGGCACTAAAATGGTATCGCAATTAAAACACCACCTATCCATAGGCAGTTATAGTTGGCCTTTTAATTGCTATTCCACTTCTATGGGAATAAAAGGAAGATGGGGCCATATTTTTAACAGGTTTCCCAACCCAAAACACAGAATCATAGAATTGTCCAGGTTGTAAGGGACCTTTAAGATCATCTAGTTCAACCACCAACCTAACTCTGATAAAACACAACAAAAGCAAACCAAATCTTTCTTACTAAACCATGTCTCTAAGCACTATATCAACCCATCTTTTGAATACCTCCAGGGATGGTGCCTCAGCCACCTTCCTGGGCAGCCCATTCCAATGCTTAATAACCTTTCCAGTGTAAAATTTTTTCCTAATATCCAATCTGAATCTCCCCTGGTGCAACTTGAGGCCATTTCCTCATGTCCTATTGCCTGTGACTTGGGAGAAGAGACTGACACCCCCCCCGGCTACACCCTCCTTTCAGGTAG